>OX940978.1:32201332-32585307 GCA_954871275.1 Leptopterna dolabrata | reverse complement strand
CCCATACATCAAAAATACACTGCCAAGGTGATGGCACAGGAGCTTCCTCGTCACAATCAGAGTGACCCATTATACATTACATAACATTACATAACGTGAAATATACATATTACATAACATTACATTACATAACGTGAAATATACATATTACATAACATTACATTACATAACATAACATTACATGAAATATACATATTACATAACATTACGTCCATAATACATTACGTCCATTATACATAACTGCGAAAGTTATGCGTGTTTGAAGAATTTCTCGTTAGCGCATGCGCAGGGCGAACCGCTGGCTCTATCATGTTGAAATTTATATGGGACCTCAATGGGCCCTACCCGCTTAATCCCTGAGAATTACATTGAAATTGGGTAAAATCTTTGGTTACTACGGCTGTAACAAGGAAATTGAATCTATTTCACGCCAGCGCATGCGCAGAGCGCACCGAGGGTCCGATCATGCTGAAAGTCATACTGGAACTCACTAGGCCTTGTCCAAACAACCCTTGAAATTTTGAGCGAAATTGAATCAAAATTGTGAAAGTTATGCGTGTTTGTTGAATTTAACGTTAGCGCACGCGCAGTGCGTACCGCTGGATCAATCATGTTGAAATTTGTATGGGACCTCAAGGGGCCTTATCCGCACCATCCCTCAAAATTTGAGCTGAATCAATTCAAAATCGTGGAAGTTATGGCTGTAACAAGGAAATGCGGACAGACAGACTCACAGACTCAGACTCACAGACTCACAGACCCACAGACTCACAGACCCACAGACACGGAACCAAATTTGTTCAGTAGGCTTTGAAACGCAAAATGCAAGTGGAAATTTTGATTTCTGAAGACAAAAATTTTTTGGCTCACGAAAGTGAACACAAGGCTTCCGCTGCTTCGCAGACTCGGAAGCAAAATGTAGTACGTACTCAATGTAGTGTGTTTTGATAACAGAGTTAGCACATTGGTCCCCTTACGTGAGTGCGATCATTTAAATATAAATTTATTGCTCAGTTTGTACTCATAATTATAAAACAAAAATACACTGCCAAGGTGATGGCACAGGAGCTTCCTCGTCACAATCAGAGTGACCCATTATAAAATAGAACAGACTCGGAAGCAAAATAACATAACATTACATTACATTACATTACATTACATTACATTACATAACATTACATAACGTGAAATATACATATTACATAACATTACATTACATAACATAACATTGCATAACATTACATGAAATATACATATTACATAACATGACGTCCATAATACATTACGTCCATTATACATAATTGCGAAAGTTATGCGAGTTTGAAGAATTTCACGTTAGCGCATGCGCAGGGCGAACCGCTGGCTCTATCATGTTGAAATTTATATGGGACCTCAATGGGCCTTACCCGCTTAATCCCTGAGAATTACATTGAAATTGGGTGAAATCTTTGGTTACTACGGCTGTAACAAGGAAATTGAATCTATTTCACGCCAGCGCATGCGCAGAGCGCACCGAGGGTCCGATCATGCTGAAAGTCATACTGGAACTCACTAGGCCTTGTCCGAACAACCCTTGAAAATTTGAGCGAAATTGAATCAAAATTGTGAAAGTTATGCGTGTTTGTTGAATTTAACGTTAGCGCATGCGCAGGGCTGGATCAATCATGTTGAAATTTGTATGGGACCTCAAGGGGCCTTATCCGCACCATCCCTCAAAATTTGAGCTGAATCAATTCAAAATCGTGAAGGTTATGGCTGTAACAAGGAAATGCGGACAGACAGACCGACAGACACGGAACCAAATTTGTTCAGTAGGCTTTGAAACGCAAAATGCAAGTGGAAATTTTGATTTCTGATGACAAAAATTTTTTGGCTCACGAAAGTGAACACAAGGCTTCCGCTGCTTCGCAGACTCGGAAGCAATAGTACCTACTCATGTACACTGTTTTGATAATAAGTTAGTACATTAATTTGTTCCCCTTACATAAGGTATCTATGTTACAAAACAAATCTACGTTCAGGCAACCTCAACCCAACCTAAGAATTACCCGAAAATGTGGGGAACGTATGTCTAGTACCTCCCGGAAACTTGAACGGTAAGAAAAACGATCTCAAATACTCTGGGAAAAGAGCGCAACGTGAGGTTCGGCCACTACCGCGGCCATTTTGAATCCAACCTACTGGCTCGTTAGGTTACGACGGTCAAGCCACAAGGGCAAGTAAGAAGATGGCTGAGGATGCGAATGGGCTTTGCAATCGTACGGGCAGCGTCCATGTGCATCAGTGGTTTTCGGAAAAGGTGGATATCCGCAGAAGAGCTGACGTGGTTTGGGGATGGAGCCACTCTGCCTTTGGGGACAGGAGATCGGCTTCAACCTGTACTTGCATACCCCCTAATAATGAACCCCCTGAAAGCCAAATAATTTGAGAACAAATCTGGAACCATTAATCTGGAAATCATAATAATTTTGGGGATTCTCGTTCAAAACAATAAAAATAAAAATAAATACATAAATAACTAACTGAAATACTAACAATAATAACTTTAAAAGTTTATATTGCAGAGTTTAAGTTTCTTTTCAAAAACAAAACATTTTGCTATGAAGACCCATTGAAAACAAAATTCATTTGATTATGTTTGTGCTGAACTAGCGTTCCATAATGTAAACTCGACCCAGAAGGCTAATTTTAATTTACTGACAAGCCAATAAAAAAAAACAAGTCGCTGAGCTTCAGAGGGAGCTTATAGATTACAGCACCTGTCAGAGCCCCGTCCAACACTCTCCGCAACATCATTTGCCTGGTTTCCGCTCTCCTCTCCGCTGCTATCCCTAGTTCCCACTGCGTTTGCTAACGTTTTACAGTTTTTACAGAGAACTTTTCAGGTCCCACTCGTTAAATATTTGAGGGTCTGCAAAATGTCGATGTCGATTACCACTATGCAAACTGAATACCTGAACCACTCAACTAACCACACTTCTCCATACCATCCAAAACTGATGAACCATCTTCTATAACACCCTAATGCGTCCAATATGGACAAGTGCACTTCCATTATATTTAACCGGATAGATATCACGTTTTTGCCGAAACGAGCATTTAAGCAGAATAGTACCCGCCCGCACAAATTTTTTCATAATTCAACTCAATGACAATAGACATTGTATGCAATGGATGAGGAGATATAACTAGCCATCCAAGATACAGCGTATTTACCTCCTCATCACTCCAAAAAGGTAGGGACGTAGCGTGACAGCTTCCCCTGGAGAGACACTGGTTTGTTTATTACGTAATGCTTCCAGGAGTTGACGATTCGTTTTCGCGAATCGACCGCCTCATCAGCCGCGTTTCAAAAAGACCGGAAAAAAGCCCGGATCCAATATAAAATTGGGCGGGATTTTATACTTATAAATTAACCACTATAAATTATTTACTGGTGGAGAATTTAGCTCCTTATAAATAACACTTGGCGAACTTTGAAATAAAATTAAAAAACCACAGTCATGCAGCATGGCTATAAGAGCGAATTTTCGAAGTTTTCGGCATCTTCCTCCTCCGCCTAAAATTTTCTGAAAATTAATTTTCGGCCAATGTTTTCCCAACTTGATACCATACAAAATTAAAACAGGAGTAGTTTTACGCAAAGTAAAATTTGGGGTGGAAGGAGGGGGAGGGGGAAATCAAAAATGTTTTGAATACCAGAAGAGTAGGTATTGGATACGTAACAAATTTTTTGTTCCATTTTTTGCCGAGTAACACCTCGGTTTGTAGATTTTCCAACGCTGAACACGATGGTGAAGTCAGAATTGCGATATCCCATTCCGTTATCAGATTAGAGCAGACGAACCAGGAAGAACATCTCAAGAAATAACCACGTTCCTTCATCTTCAAAGTGCTCCAGTTTGAGAATGGAATGAGATATCGCAATTCTGATTTCACCATCGTGTTCAGCGTACAAAAACCTTTAAAATGAGGTGTCACTTGTCAGACTTTTTCATTTTGGGAATTTATGGGTAATTTCCCCCCCCCCTAAAACTCCCCAAAACTCCCCCTTAGAGTGACCCGATTCTGCCCATCTTCGAACTTAGCCTGTCGATTGCCAAGACAGATTTTTCGTGCAAATTTGAACTTTTTATCTCAATTCTTTCGAGAGTTATCGTCTGGAATGACACATACATATATAAATATATAAATATATATATAAATATATATATATATATATACATATAATTTTTGGTGTCTTTCGGCAGTGAATTCAGGATGGTCTGAAACGGATTTTGGTATAAAAATCTTTCGGAAATTCGAGTTTTAAAAATTTTGGACCGAGAACAATAGCTTCCTTTTCTTCGAAAATTCGCTAAAAGGAGGAAAGGTGTTGTCAGCGGTTCTGGTTCAGGAAGATTCATCTGAGCAACCTCTAGATGACTAACCTTCGCCAAAATATGGAATAACTGGGATTGTTTAATGTACTCAAACTTGGAGATTTTTGAATGGGCATTTTTCGCCTTCAAATTTGGGAAATTTTGCCCTTGAAAGAAGAAGAAATATAGACAGGTAGATATTTGATTTGAGGCTTTGTACGCCTGTAATACCTCAATTGGAGGAAGAAATAGAGAAGGGGAAAATATTGAGCTATACAAAAAATTAAATGGCCGAAGTGTATGTTCATAAAACTAGGGGGAAAATGGATATTAGAAAGATGATTCATTCTAGAAAACCTCTAAGCTCTTCCTTCTGGACATTATTATTTTCATAAAATAATTCCACCCATCAGTGACACGCATGTTGGAAGTGCAACTAAGTAGGTACCTAATAAAGTAATAACACATACCAAATAATAACACACAACGCATTCACACTAACAAAATACTCGTAAAAATAAAACTAGTTGCACTGAAGTGTGCTCAACTACTTTTCAACACTTTCATTTAGGTATAATACTTGTCTTTTATGTGGCGGCCTAAAAAACTAATTAATAACACTGAAAATCATTACAAAATAGTTTAGCCTGTACCTACAGAAAACCGTTCTGCACTGATCACTGAATTCCTATTAATGTTGCACCATGACTTAGTAGGGCCAGGTTTTTTTTTGCGGTGGATACGTACCTACCTACCCACGCACGATCACCCATGGACACGACAAAAATCCCACCAGATTCGAAGTATGGGCTCTCTGAAGTTCGGCAATTACAGTTACCAAAATATTCATTTTTCCACCGCCCCAGTTTCCTGTAACGCGCCATTTCAGCCCCACGAGCCCCCCCACTCGGTCGTTTTTAAAATTATGATGGTGGCTGAACCTAAGTGGGACCCTCTGAGTATTCCCAAATGTTCACCTAATTTGGATGACTTGTACCCACCCACCAACAAATAGGTAAAAAAGTACCCATCAACAAATGAAATAATATCACTGAACAACAAACTCGATTTCATAAAGCCATGCGTGATTATAAGCAGCTGTTCCCTAGCAATGACATCTGGGCTGGGTGCAAACGGTATGATTCACACTCATGCTGATGATTCTGATGAAGCTTTCCGGTTCAAACTTCAGTGTCTTAAATGAAGAACGGTTGGACGTACAATGTTCAGGTGGTTAAAAAAAATCTCGATTTTGGAATAAACTTACTAACGTCATAAGAACCATACCCTTCTATTGAAAAATTTCGAGCTACGGAGTTCTGAAAATTGCAACCCCCTACTTTTCATCCCTTAGAGACGACTGACATTAACGCCGATTTTTCCGAACCAACTGGACCCCAAATGAGACCTACAAATTTATTAATTTAATGAATTTGGTTCGTGGTAACTATGAAAGTGCAGCGGACGGCGGAGGCACAGAAATATGTTTCAATTCCATTTTCGGATGCTACACAGGTACCCCGAAACGCTAACCATCAAACTTTGAGGGAAGGGGTGGGAGGGATATTTTTTTTCTTTCTTTTTCGTGCTCGATTTCAAAGGTTCTTTACTGAAAATAATAAACCAAAAATCGTTTGACTTGCACATTTATAGTAGCGATAATAGTTAGATATTAAAGCAGAACATTTTGAAAAGCATACATTTTCTGTGCCACCCTGTGGTACGTTTAACAATACAACAATACATAGTAGTACCTACCTATAGATTATTATGATACATACTGATGCGGGTAACAACAGGATCACTGCGTTATCCGTAACCTAATTTCCAATAATGAGAAGGTGATTATGACGGATCAGCACTAATTCACTTAACTGCCATCCGATCTGAGCGTCACAGGTTCGTCTGTAAACAGCAAGTAGTACAACTGCCGTGACCGGTAGTAACATGGAAATCGTTCCAACGTACTTAATTCCACAGAGCCCGGTCAATGAATTTTATTATCTACCTCCGAATGATTTGAATTCTGACGTCAGACGATGATCCTAACACGTAGTCAATATTCACCTTATACTCTCTACATACTCCCTAACTGTCCGCCACTATAATTGCGAAAAAATGTAATACTTTATTTTTCAAGCATCTACAATTTTCTGAGCTGGGTAGGTACACTGTTAAGTAATTTGAAAACTACCGAGGGAGTTCAGCAGTATAAAAGCAGGATAAACTGTGAGGGTTTCAAAGGTTCGGGTTGACTTTGCAGATATAAGAATGAAAAGACCCTTTCCCAACAATTCAGAAAATGCCAACTAAGAAGAATCCGATTTAAAACTCTTCTTAAAAAAAACAAGAAAGAGTTTCGAGAAAACTCTTCAGAAATCCTTGTAAGCGAGACGGAAGCGAGGAAAAGAAAATTCCTCCGCCGATTCTCGTAATTAACACAAGCGAAGATGATTCCGTTATAAAAGTCAGTGGCCTCGAGGTCCTACCATTCTCGTTCTGTTGGTGGAGATGAAAATAAAACGAAAAGGAGTTAATCTTCTCTGAGCACACCTTAACCGTTTTTCGTTAACTTCCTTTTCACCCCCTCCCTTTCATCGTTTAATTGTTTGCCCTCTCCGTAAAAATTTCTCTTATAAACTCTTCAAAAGGTTAACCGACCGAGTCCATCTCTTTACCGCTGTACCGGATACACAGTGAATTGCTCTCAGTAACTCAATCGTCATTCCTTTCAACTGACTCCTTTCAACTATGCTTATTGTAATGCAGCTGAGCTCTTCACAATTGATGTAGCAGTCGACTACGCTAAGCCTGAAGCGTAGGTAATTCTCCATCTGAAACCGGACTGTTACAGATAAACGATTCCTTAATTCCTACTGAATAGTAATTCAGGAATGAAGTATCAACTAGTGAAGTAGTAAGTTGCAAGTGAAGTAGTTACTTCACTAGTTCCGGAACTAACTACAAAATAGTTCCAGCCACGCAACTGGACCCACTTTTTGAACAGTTAACATAAATAGATAAACCATCGAACAATTGGACCCACAAAAATTCAAATTTGACTCCTCACCTCAGAAACAATATTTTTGTATGTTGCAACAGTACTTTATTTCCCTCATCCTTTGTTTTTGGTTTATTATTTTGAATAATGAACCTCTGGAATCGAACATGAGAAAAAACGCTGCAAATTATTGCAAAACGGCTTATTATTTACCAGTATAGATGCACCTTCTGCGTAGATCAATGTCAACACCTACCCTCGAGCTCCCCTCAGGAAAGCTCTAAATCGAGTCCTGGAGCCGGCCCGGGAATTACGCATTCATAAAACGCTGCAAAGTCCTTGTCACATGGGTTCTATTGGACTTACCTACAGAAATGTTGGAAATACATTAATTTATTGTTTCTTTCATGTGCAACTATTGAAATAGCTACTGTTGATCGTTTCCACCAATTTCGACCCGCAAAAACACGATATAAGCTCCTAAAAAACGTTAAAAAACCATACCCTTCTATTGAAAGTTTTCAAGCTACAGCGTTCTGAAAATTCGTCCCCTGTGTTTCACCCCTTACAGATTATTGGCTTTCCACTCCTTATGGATGACGGATTTTTCAGTCGATTAATGATGACCCTACAGATGACTGATTTTTCACGCTTACAGATGACTGTTGGTCCCGTTTGGGACCTATAAACCAAATTTCATTAATTTTGGTTCATGGTACCTAAGAAAAGCGCAATGTACGGCGTACGGACAGAAATGTTTTTAATTATACTTTCGAATTATTCTACATTGCTTGAAACGGAAACCATCAGATTTTGAGGCGGGAGGAACTTTATTTTTTCATGCTCGATTCCAAAGGTACATTATTGAAAATAATAAGCCAGAAGAAAAAAAAGTTGGTTTCCGTTTAAAGGTATACATAGAATCCGTTAATTTGTCCTCCTTCTTCTTCTTCTTCTTCTTCTTAGTTACCATGAACGATGTTGTGGATGACGAATCTGTCTGGACAGGATTCAAGGAGGCAATTAATTCATCAGCCAAGGAACATCTTCGACAGCCATTTCAACAAAAGCAGCAGTTACTGATGGTAAGAATAAAAGTCCTGCATACCACTCAGTGCATTTGAGAGTCCGCGTGATACGGTGTGCAAGAGAAGAGTGGCGTTCTCTTCAATGTACAATGCAGCTGTTGAGTGAGTTGCACGATGACGTCAATGTGCACAAGAAGATACGGGAAATAACTGATACTGGGAGGAAGAACTTTCCCTGTGTTATTGTAGATAGCAGCGGATATATTGCAGTTACTAAGGAAAAAAGTTTCAAGCATGGGAAGAGCACGTTGCAGACCTGTTCGGTGATCAGAGGGCATTGGAATTCGATCTGTCTCCCAGAAAGGATGGAGAAATTCCTGCAATGTTGAGGGAGGACGTAGCACATACCATCAAGACAGCTAAATAGAGCTCCTAAAACTTAACGACGATAAAGGCATAACGCAACTGACTCAGCTCTTAAATCGTGTATAAGACATTGGAGAGATTCCTGAGGACATGCTGAATTCTTTATTTCCTGCGCTGCAAAAGATGCCGAAGAAGGAAGTGCGGTGAACATCGAACAGTTAATCGACAGTTAATCAGACGAGCCATGGATTGAGAATACCGCATTCTCGGCTTTGGCGTAAGGTTGAAACTGAGATTGGGGACTCCCAGATCGAGTTCCGAAGTGTTTTTGGCACAAGAGGCACTGTTTTCTCTGCAGGTCTTGGTGCAGAAGTGTCTCGATCAGCAATGCAATGTGTTTGTATGTTTCATTGATCTCCAAAAGGCTGATGATGTGAAGGATGATGTGAAGCACGATACGCTTATCCAAATTCTAGAAGGCGTGGGTTTGGACTTCAAGGATATAAGGCTTATCAGAAACTTTTACTGGAACCAGACAGCACAGGTTCGAGTGGATCGTTCTTCGCCCAGCCGACTAAAGACCCATAAGAGTGTGCGTCAGGGCTGTACGCTGTCTCATCTCCTTCCTAATTTGTATTCAGAACAGGTGTTCAGGGAAGCTCTGGATGAATGTAGCGGGGGAATTCACATTAATGGTGTCCCCATATCTAACCTTCGCTATGCGGATGACACGGTTTTGCTTGCCCATTCTGCCGAAGATATGCAAACCATACTTGAACGAGTAATTCAGGCAGGTGAGAAATATGGCCTAAGATCACTGTAGCTAAGACTAAAACCATGCAAATATCAAAGAATGGTCGCAAGCCATGCGGGGTTTCTCACAGGTCAATAAGTCGAGCAAGTGGACCTTGAAGGAAGAGTTGAGAATCCGCAGCGAAGAGGCTCGAACGGCTTTTAATAATATGAGGCTGGAGGATGGTGAAATGTAACATTTCCTACATCGAGTACTGGAGCCGGCCGTGCAATTACAGTTTCAAAAAATATAGGGTGGATTCGATGATTCCCACGTTCATTATTATTTGTTATTATTCGAGAAGCATAACGTTTGTTCAAGTTACAAAAGTACCTAGGTACCTGCCAACAAGATCCCAAATGACCATCACTTTTCACATGAAATGATATCACGGAACAACCAACTCGATTTCATACAGCCGCGAGTGATAATGATCAGGTATCCCCTAGCAATGATTTATCGGGTGGATGTATACTGTTTCATTCACCATCATGTTGACGAAGCTTTTGTGTGTAGACGAACGGCTGTTATGTACATTGCTCCGGGTTGTCTCAACAAATTCTTTATCACGAGATCAACTTAAAAACGTGAAAAAATCATACCCTTCTATTGAAAGTTCTCAAGCTACGGCGTTTTGAAAATTGCAACCCCTATTTTTCACCCCTTAGAGCTTACATAATGCTGAGCTTCGCGGACCAACTAGACTCCAAATGGGGCCCACAAACCAAATTTCATTTTTCGTTCATGGTTACGGCGGACGGACAAAAATTGCATTTTCGGATTTTACTACCTTGAAACGGAAAGGATCAAATTTCGAGGGGATAAAATTGTCAGGCTCGATTCCGAAGGTTGATTATCATAATTGAAAATAATGAACCAAAATCATTGCTAGGGAACATCTGATTATATCACGCATGGCTGTATGGGATCGAGTTGGCTGTTCCGTGATGTTATTTCATTTAAAGAATGACGGTTATTTTGGATTTTGTTGATAGGTACTTTTGTAACTTGAACAAACGTTATGATTCATGAATCGGAAACAAAACCACAAATTAAAAGAATTGTTGAATTACAATTAGTGACAGAATTGTTTATTTTTTTGTAGAATTGTATAATTTTGTAGAATTATTGATTAAACATCATTAATGATAGAAATGTAGGTAACTGTCACTCCCTGGCGGCTCCAGTATTCGATTTGGGGCAGGTGTTGACCCCAGAAAACAGTGATCTACGCAGAAGGGGCATCTACAGGTAAAATAAACCGTTGCGTAATAATTTGCAGTTTTGACAATCAGTTGCCTCCACAACAACGGACAAATTTATTTATCTCAAATCATATTGCATACAACGCAAAAGATTTGTGTGTGTGTTTATGTTAATCAGAGCCACACGGCTCATCGGATATTGGTGAGGATTTTTTCAACTTGCTCATCGAACACCGGCGGGTGCAATAAGTAGGCTACGTGAAAATCTTCAAAACCTCGTCCTTAGCTGTAAACCGGGCTTCCCTTCGCGAAGGAATTGTACGGTTTCAATTCACTCATTGTTTGGATTTGGGGAAAAAGTAGAGTTGCTGGGGAGATGCTTTGTTAGAAGCAGAGTTGAAGATTTCACGATAGGTTATACCTGTGTCCAGTACGACGGGGCATTCCGTTTGGGAATGAAGCTTCTGTGGGAATGAGGCCCTGCAGTGACCAACTTAGTGAGCTCTGAGAGGCTAACGCTATCAATTTTCAACCCGCACGAGGCTCAAATTTGGAATGTAGCTATGGTGGGCGGTCTGCGTAGATGGATGAGAAAGTGGTTAGTTACTCTCACTTTACTGTATTATATTCTTATTAAACCCGGGCAACTGAAAGTGGGGCGGTTAGAAACTTAGCGGACATATTAGAAAACATCTACTTGCCGGGAAAGTCAAATTTGTCCTCCTTCGATATGGAAGTCAGGGCAAACCATGTGTTGGCTTTTGAATAAATAATATCCGACACTGATTCTCTCATTTTGCTACGTATCCTATGTGTTATTCAGGCCCACACGGTTCATCGTATATGGATAAGGTTTCTTCCACTTGCCCATGAAAAACCGGATGATACAATCAACTAATAAAAATGTCTAGCTTTTGGACTGCTTAATACTGACATAGGTGATACTCCACGCCCCTTCCTGATTAGCTCTGTGGGCTCCGCAGCGACCGGCTTTCAGACTAGTATTTTATAATCTACAATCCTGCCCTCCCAATTAATGGGGTTTCTTCCATTTGAACTCGACCGACTCGTAATAAATAGGAATAAAACGTATCAACATTATTAATCTCAAGACCAGAATAATTGAAAAATCAATACCTAACAGAGAAGAATGGTCTACCTAACTCCTATATTTCGATGTTAGTGAATATTATTTGATATTCATCGAGGCGTAAGATGATGTGAAGCGAGGGCTCTGACTGGCTCACTTACAAACCAGGACATAGTTTGTTACGTAGGACAAATATTTGCTCAGCTAATTGGTCGGTGAACGGGGAAGGCAACTCCAACATCTCCTACCTATACATCTCACATAACATTATACGGTAAGCTGCAATTATCAGTCATTCGGAAATTGGAGGAACAACCCCCTTAGAGTTCAGCTGACGATACAGTAACAACGTCACGGTTCAAGTATTTCGTAAGGAGGGCTCGCTGAGCTTTAAAAATGAAATCAGACCGTGAAGGATGTAGAATACTATGAAGCAATTAAAAGCCAACAATGGCAATGCAAGGAAATCCAAGTCTTGTTCATACTGCCATGTTAGAATGAGATTTGTTCAAAATATTCATCAAGGATGGAAAATTACGTCAAATCACGGATTTTTTCGTACGACCGCGCATTTTCCTCCACTTTTTGACAAGACTTTTGACACCGTCGTTGGAATGAATGTCAAGCTTCTCATTACGTAGGTGTACAAATTACGAGACAAGTATCAGCAACTGCCAGTTAAATTCACCCTAACCACTGGTGCCTACCTCCATGATGACATTTAACTCAGGGTGTTCGGACCCTGGCCACTAGTAAGCCTCATTTCTGTGTTATTTCTCGAGGTCTAATGAATACAGTTTAAGACCTTCCTGGTATGTCTTATTCAGAATGATAGTGGGACTCATTTTTGTCAAAAACCGTGAATACACAATAATATTGTAATACCTGTTGAGTGGTACATACATAGTAACAACATACAATAGTACATACAATAGTACATTACATAGGTAAGCTCAATGTTGAAGGATCGCGACTGCACCCACCGAAGAGCGTTTCCGTATACAGCTTCAGGCTTGTTGGTCCTCAACGTACAATCCGCTTATATGCATGAATTCAGATCGATATTCCAACTGAAATGAATGCGGACCTAAAACTCCGTCAGAATCATACAATTTCGTTGAGTACGAAACCTTCATCTTATATTTCTTCACCACCAGAACAGCACGGTATTGGATGAAGTTGTACTCATCTTCCTATCTAATCAATAAAACTATAAATTAAAAAATTAAAAAATGCGAGATAATAAAATAACACTATACCACTGAATCTCTCAATACAATACTTCAGCAGTACTTCAAACGTTACTTGTAACAACCAACATACATCGATACGTTTTTCTGCTACCCACTATTTTCCCCCCTCATCGGCAAGTTAAATAATCGATTTTGGTTTATTTTCAATAATGAACCTGTAACCATGAAGGATGGAGCATGCAAAAGAAAAAAAAATGGTTTCGTTTCAAAGCACGCAGAATCCGAAAAGGGAATTAAAAAAATGTCCGTCCGTCCGCCGCACTTCGCACTTTCCTTTACCATGTATGAAAATTGATAAAATTTGGTTCGCGTGTCCCATTTTGGGTCTGGTTGGTCCACGAAGCTCGGACGTTACTGTCAGCCATCTCTGGGGTGAAATGCGCCGTTATCTCGAATTTTTTTACGTTTTCAAATTGATCTTGAACTTTTAATCACGCATGGCTGAATGAAATCGAGTTGGTTCTTCCGCGATATTATTTCATCTGATGATGGTTATATCTGTCGGTAGGTACTTTTGTAACTTGAACAAACGTCATGATTCAGGAATAACAACAAATACCTACCTAATTAATTATAGAATCCTTGATTCCACCGCAAATATGTGGGTCATTGCCGGCCCGGCTCCAGTACTCGATTTAGGGCTTTCCTGGGGGAGCACGAGGTTACTGACCACAGAAAACAGTGATCTATGCAGAAGGGAGAATAATACAGGTAAATAATAAACCCTTGCGTAATAATTCGCAGCGTTTTCTAAAGTTAAGAAAGATCGTTTCATTTGTCTAACACAATAACAATAATTGACAGAACATTAATACTCAGAGTAGATAAATATAAAATGTGTGCAACTGAATAAAACTAATGTAACACTGTTTGAAAACTGGGTTATGAGGGAACAAAACAACAACAAGTGTAAAACAAAAAACGAGAGCACCTGTGAGCACTGCCTTGCCAGAGTGTCTCGAGATAATCAGGAAAATCGGTACACAACATTAAAACTATTACAACTCTCTCTCTCTCTCTCTTTTGTTACTAGTAACAAATAAATAGTCAACAATAATTTGTGGGATAAGTAATTTTACAAATATAATATGTACAGTCAAGACACACGCTCCATTACCCTTGTAAAAACAATTGTTCTGTGATCATTTACTGTAACTGTCATGGTACCCCTCAAACACTGCACTCATATAAATATAATGTATAACTTTTAACCAAATAAACGAGAAGAACGACGAGCTGAGCGAAGCCTCGGGGAAAGGACCAGAAGGGTCCCCTCCATCGAGCTCCCAACGTTTCTCAACGGTCGCAACGGCCGTTGACAGAAGGGGGGCGAGATAGAGGCACCTTTATATACCGGCTGGCTCTTCATTCGACCAACCACTCTTTGACTTGCGACTTCTCTCTCGATCACCTTACACCCTCTCTCTCTCTCCCTGTTAGCCTTCCTCACACCTGCTGTGGTGATAACCGCGGGGTGCTAGCCTCTTTCTTCCTGGTGTCTGCTGTGGCCATAACCATGAGACGCCTCTCTCTCTCCTTTAGCACTCGCTGTGGTGATAACCATCGGGTGCTAGCCTCCTTCTTCCCATCGTCTGCTGTGGTGATAATCTCGGGACTCCTCTGTCTTCTAGCACTTCCTGTGGTGATAACCGGGGGGTGCTAGATTCCTTTTTCCCGGTGTCTGGTGTGGTGATAACCGTGGGACGCCTCTCCCTCTCATCTAGCACTCGCTGGGGTGATAACCGTGGGGCGTTAGTCCTCCTTCAACCTACCCCTTAAACACTGCACTCATATAAATATAATGTATAACTTTTAACCAAATAAACGAGAAGAACGATGAGCTGAGCGAAGCCTCGGGGAAAGGACCAGAAGGGTCCCCTCCATCGAGCTCCCAACGTTTCTCAACGGTCGCAACGGCCGTTGACAGAAGGGGGGCGAGATAGAGGCACCTTTATATACCGGCTGGCTCGCCGAGCTCTTCATTCGACCAACCACTCTTCGACTTGCGACTTCTCTCTCGATCACCTTACACCCTCTCTCTCTCTCTCCCTGTTAGCCTTCCTCACACCTGCTGTGGTGATAACCGCGGGGTGCTAGCCTCTTTCTTCCTGGTGTCTGCTGTGGCCATAACCGTGAGACGCCTCTCTCTCTCCTTTAGCACTCGCTGTGGTGATAACCATCGGGTGCTAGCCTCCTTCTTCCCATCGTCTGCTGTGGTGATAATCTCGGGACTCCTCTGTCTTCTAGCACTTCCTGTGGTGATAACCGGGGGGGTGCTAGATTCCTTTTTCCCGGCTTCTGGTGTGGTGATAACCGTGGGACGCCTCTCCCTCTCATCTAGCACTCGCTGGGGTGATAACCGTGGGGCGTTAGTCCTCCTTCAACCTACCCAAACCATCCCTACCCATCACTACAAGTTGTAACCCCTACGTTTAAGCCGTCAATGTGGACCGAGCCGCAACCTCCCATGTCACTGCCAGCCACCACCCCCCTGACCCTCCCACCATTTTAGTGTTACTAAAACAAATGATGCTACCGACCTAGCCACCACTCGACGCTATCACCGTCGCCGCTAGCGCCCCAGCTGACACAGACCACGCCACCTCTCGACTTGATGCAAACCTCCGCACACTGCCATTCGCCACCGCCACCAACGCCACAATGACCAAACCGACTGCCACCAGCACTCCTGCCGACCAACCCCAGCTTCAGCGCCCCACCAACACCAGCAACCCACCAACTCTGCCCTGCTGGTACCATCTCAACTTCGGCGCCCATGCTAGGAACTGCCCGCCCCCCTTCACATTCAACCCACCCGAACCTGCCCGACCACGATCCTCCAACTTACCCTCCCCGCCACGCCACCCATGCCACCACCAACGTCAAAACTCCCACCTGCCACCACTGCCCCCGAAGCTCCTCCCTCCACGTCCGTCCAGATCTAAAAGATCTCCGCCGTCCACATCCATCCCCTACGCAATCCCTGACAAACCACCCCTACCCTGCCAGCACGACTCTTCAGGCCTTGCCGCCCCTTCTTCTTCTAATCTGTCATTCGCCTTCAGCATTGTTTACTGCCTTCAGCACATGTTGTATTTTCAATCTTTTACCGCTATTGTATATAGCCTTCAGCACAAATTCTGTTCATTTCTCCTTAGCATTAGTGGTTTATTTTGGTCAAATCTGTGGGGGACCTATATCGTCGTACCCCTCAAATACTACACTTCTATAATAATGTAAAAGATTTAACAAAATAAACGAGGAGAACCGCGAGCTGAGTGACGCCTTGAGGAAAGGACCAGAAGGGCTCCATCGAGCTCCCAGCGTTTGTCAACAGTTGCAACGGCAGTTGATAGACAGGGGGTGAGGTGGAGGCACCTTTATATACCGCCCGGCTCACCCAGCTCTTCATTCGACCGACCACTTTCAGACTTGCGACTTCTCTCTCGATCACCTTACACACTCTCTCTCTCTCTCTCCCCCCCCCCCATCTCTCTCGCCCGTCCTCGCACCTGCTGTGATGATAAACGCGGGATGCTAGCCTCCTTCTTCCTGGCGAATGCTGTGGTGATAACCACACGGCGTCTCTCTCTCTCTCCTCTAGCACTCGCTGTGGTATAACCGCACGGTGCTAGCCTCCTTCTTCCCGGCGTCTGCTGTGTTGATAACCGTGGGACGCCTCTCTCTATCTTCTAGCAATCGCTGTGGTGATAACCGAGGGGTGCTAGCCTCCTTCTTCCCGGCGTCTGCTGTGGTGATAACCGTGGGACGCCACTCTCTCTCCTCTACCACTCACTGTGGCGATAACCGCGGGGTGCTAGCCTCCTCTTCCACCAACGCCTGCAGTGGTGATAACCGCGGGGCGTTAGTCCTTCTTCAACCTACTCAAGCCATCCCTACCCATCACTACAGTAACTTTTAACTGATATAAAATATGACTGAGACGAGAGTCGTCAGAGACTGAGAGAAGAGACATTCGTCAAGGTATATGAAATTACACTTAGGTACATGCTTTCCAATGTAATTTACAAGTTACGCTGTTTCATATCTCAAAACGATCGCTCCGCCAAAAGTTCGTGTGGTACTCATTAGGATACAGAACTGATTTTGGAGAATGAAAATAAAATGGAAGACCATCCGCAATTGGGTTTGGGTCCGTTGATTAAAACACCCTTTGTCGAGCAAGCCCATTCACGTCCAGGATTTCCAATAATGATCTCTGAAAGTAAAATGAAGTTTACACAACGACCCGGCGGACGGGTTTGAAATAACTTTCTCAAATTGAAAATACACTGCAATGAATCAGTTATAAACTTGGCAGAGGTTTGATGGAATTCGTTCAATGAAAAGACGGAAAAAAACTGTTGAAAGCCGCTCTTTTTTTCCAAAGAGGTGCGGGGAATTTCATTAAACTCCGATGATCTGACTTTCTAAATAATGATTATTATAGTTTGGAAACTAACGAGTATCGTAAGTTGGCAAACTTATCAATTCATACTCAATAGAATCACATCCAGGAAAAGTTGTTCAAGCTGGAAAAAAATGCAAATTCTTACACAAAGATTTATTGTTTGTTGTACTGTAGACTATAGGTTCGTACGCAGTCCCACAACTAAGTTCCAGAGGTCATTTATAAACTGCGGTAGATCCCGCGACTTTTCTCGTTATGAGACACCAAGTTTACTAATACAGTGAATTTTGGCACTCATCCTTCCAAGTTCGCCAAGGTAGCGGAACCCTTCTGACCACCTTGGAGAAGAAACAAATTTTTGTTAAAATCAAAATTTCACTTCATGTTTTGTGGCTATCTCTTTCTGAACGAATTGGGTTGTGGATCTGTGAGTGTGTCCAGAAATCCTTGTCACGAGCAAACTATAATAAACGAAATGAGAAATATCTGCTGGAAAAGTGGCTCAAATACGTTAATTTAACCGTTTCAGTCCACAGTGAACGTAATATCGGATCCGACAATTGTATAATATTTATAAATTTTATAAAATTACAATTCCCTTCTGGCACCCAGAAATAAGAGTTCATTCCTGAACTGCAGTAGAACCAATATTTTTAATGTTACTTACTGGACATCAAGTATCCACCTACTCCCTGTATCATGAAGTACTTAGCAACAAATATCCACTATAACCTTCATTCTTTGAGCTCACTAGGATGATCCCAAAACAAATATGATTTCATGAAACCATGAGTCATTTGAATCTGCTATTCCGTATCGCTCATAACTGGGCTGGAGTTTTACCGTTTTGTTTCAAGCTCGTGTTGATGACGTTTTTCAGTTCTTTTCGACTTTGGTGGGATCGGGTCATTTGGCCAGATCACTCGAAGAATGTCGCCGACCAAAGGCGACTCAATTTCTATCCATTCAACAACCATTCAGCCGCCATCGACCAGTCTAAACTCGGTTCAAGTGATAGCGTCAAGTGATGGGAACTTAGCGTTGATAGGAAGGCAGGTTGGGGGGTCTGCGCCTCTCGACACGCTCGCAGACTATTCATTGTCCAGCTCCCACGGCCTTGAGCTCCACCGCCGATAGAGGTTACTTGACTTCATTATAATACACAGGAGCCTTTCATTAGAACTATCGTCCACTGATGGATAACGTCATTATCATACCAGCTGGGTGACCCGAAAAAGGTGCTTTTTGACAATTCAAGCGATTTTTGACAAAACAAAAACTCAAACTTGTGCACATTATCCTACATACCTGTTTCGGTAAGCGGGATTAAATCATCAAAGACCTTAAACAATAATTTGTATAATAACTGTATAATTCCTTCGCACATGCTACCTCTTTCTTCTTATCAAACTCCCTAACCTGCTCCTCGTAGCTTCAGGAGAGAATGTCGTTCCCGGGGGCTCTGATACAATGGATCTTATACATCACTAGTATCATACAACTGATTCCAAAATGGTTGAAATCTAGAGATGTATTCAGAATGCTCTGACGAGAAGAATAGAACTTTTTTTAACATGTTTAATGTTTTAGGGCTGGGGGTCATTCTGTGAATTCCGACACGCAAATATGCAACGTTTTTCATTGGTTACTACACAGTTACTACCTTCTGTTGTAGCAACCATAAAGAATATCGCACTCGAAAGAAACAAGAGTCAATAGCTACGTTTTTCATTGGTTACTACACAGTTACTACCTTCTGTTGTAGCAACCATATGTTGATGGCGAGTTCTATAATAAGTACAGTAAATGCAACATTATACTTGTAGAGTTCAGTGAAATTGTGGCTTTCATTTTTTCTTGACATTAAAAAATTTCTAATTCATGCAGTTCTACTACTTTTGACCAATTAAAATAGAGTATTCTCTCCAAAAAGTCGCTAAAATAGCTAATAACATACGCAGGAGATAGCCTACATACACAGTCCCAGACAGGAATACAGTGAGGTAGATAAGACCATAATATCATTATCATTACATCAAGTATTTTGACAATAACAGTTCATCTCGGTTTAAATCAATTTCATTTTACATTCTTAAAGCTAATGAAGGCCCCACTTGTCATATTCCATCCTTTTTCCTTCCAATAATTTCACCTTCAATTCCAAGATATATTATACTTCAAGTAGTGGGCACTAGGAATGTTACCCCCGGGTCAAACGTTACCTGTGACTCGGTTAAAGAAAGGTCAGCCCCGCTAATTTACTATCAAGTTCATCAGTAAACCCTCGCACTATCTAAGTGAACCCCTCGCAGGCTCTTGCAACCTAATCGTCTCAGGAACCTAATGCTTTTATGTTTTCAGAGTGGCTTAGGGATTGTCCAAGAGCTTTCTCAAACTTGAGGGCCCCACTCCGAGTTGCTAGGGTACTCAAGTTAGAGCGGCTTAGAGAAGTACCTTCCCCTTGAGTGGGGATGGTACTATCGAAGGGAGGTTAGTCAAGTTATTGAGTCGATTAATATGTAATGATCACTTTATCGGTCAAGAGCAGCCCTCATCTACGTGATGGATCAATTTGATGCGCGCAAAGGATTTGTCATCAGGCAATGGACAACTTTTGTTAAGGAAATATATATGAAGTAGGAAATAACGTTGCACTTTGATCTGATGGAGACTTAACAAGCAAATGGATTCGTAGACACGTTGCCCGATCGCAGCTTATGAATGATACCTACGTCTGCAGCACGCAGAGAAGAAAAACAATAGGATTTTTCATATCACACACTTCTGCGCATGCAGGTTACAAAATTATCAGTTTGAACGCCTAAAGGTTCGAAATCGGTAAAATGTAAATTTCACAAGCAGTAAAGTAGATAAAGTAAAGGCTTAATGGCACAGGAGGTTCCAAAGTCTTTCAATACTGTCGATAAATGGAATCGGCCGTCTAGATGGACGCGGAAATGTCACTGAGTGCAAATGAAAACTCGTGAGCGGTTCATTTGTGGCAAACATTCTATCGTCAACTTATATCTCGATTCACTTGGCCGACTGTGCTTAGGATGACTTCTGTTGAAACTGTACGTGAACAAGAGCGGGCTCAAACTGCACCGAAAGTAGAACTGGCATCAATCATCACTCAAGTACGCTGAGTGGGTGAAAAATGGGGGCTGACATTTTCAAAACGCCGCCGTGGCTCGAAAACTTTCTACAGAAGAATATGGTTTTTGGTTTATTATTCTGTGAATAATACACCTATGTAATCGCTCAGCAAAAAATTTTTATAACACCCCCTCAAAATTTTTTCTTTTCCGTTTCAAGGTACGTAGATTCCAAAAATGCAATGTCCGTCCGCCGTACGCCGTCCGCCGTATCACGTGTACAGGCTTCATTTTCGGTCTAAAAAAATCGTTCTTTCGCACACATGCTCCATTTGGGTCCTAGTTGTGTCCCGAAACTTTTCAGCCCGATCGGAATATACCCAGGGGTGTTATGAGTGAAAATGTGTATAAAAATAGGTACTTTTTGCGTTTCAGCAACATGTTGGTAACATGAGCTTTTAAGGTATCGCTTTTCATGTTTTTGGGGACGAGAAGACCGAATATGAAGTCGATTTTGACCAATGAATAGAAAATTGAGGTTCTACCAGATGTTCAGCTCCCGAAATTGATTTTTTATGAGTCAAAAACCTGGGAAATCGTTTGAAATCACCATCAATTTGTATAATAACACTGGAAAAAGTGTCAACAGGTGGATCAAGACGATTAAATGGTACTATCAATGATCAGAGATAATTTATTTAAAAAAAAGGAGCGTAGTTTATTCGAGTTTTGGGGGCCGAAATTGGTGGAAACCACCAGAGATAGCTATTTCAATTATTTTATATGAAAGAAACAATAAATAAACAGCCAACATCTCTGTAGGTAGGTATGTCCAATGGAATAATAAACCCATGTGACAAGGACTTTGCAGCGTTTTTAACTTTTTAAACTGATCTCGAACTAGACAATTTTTTGAGATCACCCGGAGCTTTGTACGTCCAGCCGTTCGTGTGCACCAAAAAGCTTCGTCAACGTGATCATGAATGAAACGGAAACACCTGATTATAATCACGGATGGCTGTATAAGTCGAGTTCGTTGTTCCGCAGTATTATTTCATCTGAAGAATGATGGTTAATTTGGATTCTGTTGATAGGTACTTTTCTAACTTGAACAAGCATTATGCTTCATGAATAACAACAAATAACTAATTATAGAATTCTTGATTTCACCACATATTTATCAAATGCGATTGCTCGCCCGGCTCCAATACTAGATTTAGGGCTTTCCTGGTGGGAGCACAAGGGTAGATACTGACCACTGAAAACAGTGATCTACGCAGAAGGGGTATCTATACAGGTAAATAATAAACCGTTGCGTAATAATGTGCAGCGTTTTTATTCCATTTTCGGATTATTGTACCTTGAAACGGAAAACATCAATTTTTAGTGGGGTTAAACATTTTTCAAAGGTTCATTATTGAAAATAATAAACCAAAATTGGTTTTTGCTTCTATGACATGTAGATGATTGTAATCTAAAAATGCAAAGTTCTTCAAACGCAACAAAAGTTCGTCCTCTATTTTTGTATATGGAACTCTTCTGTCTAGGTAGGTTCTGTAGGCACTGCCCTGGAAAATCACGTAACTATACATAATAGAGAAAGGTCCGTAGGTATTCAAAAGGTGGTCATCAATGAGATAATGTGTTCATGCAGATGCGGATACGCTCCCATTACCGCGGATACCTAAGCTCTTCAAAACCCGGCAGTTAGATTCGTTAGCGCCTCAACTTTAGTTTTCCTGAAACACCTATAGACACTAATGTCGCTAGGAAATTGCTCACTTGAATATTACCTTTATTAGTTACTTGGGTAGGGAAAGAGGAAACAGCAATATCCATATACGAGTAATATACGAGTACTTCCGCTTTCTGCGAAAACCCAAGCTCAAGCCCATGGAGATGGACCGCATGAAATTATACAAACTCTAGTAATTATTCACGTGGCTGAATTAAATTGTAATTCATTGGATCCAGCTCTAAAAGCTTTAGCGTTACTTCAGATGTCATGGGAGTTATCATTTGAAGATGTGCGAGTAGCAACTAGTCCGGATGTACGTACTTACCTACATAGCAGCTTAAGTTTTACTTATTAATTAATTAATTAATTATTATTGAGGTGAAGGGTAGGGGTGGTTTGGGTAGGTTGGAAGAAGACTAAATCCCTGTGGTTATTACCACAGCAGGCGTTAAGGGAAGAGGGCATCCCGCGGTTATCACCACAGCTAGTACCTATTATAGGAGGGAGCACCCTGCCGTCATCACTGGAGCAGGTGCGTGAAAGGGTAGGGGGGAGTGAGAGTGATGGGGAGGGGTGGTGAGTGGGAGGGAGTGGGTGTTGGAGAGGGGGAGAGGGAGGGTGATGGATAGGGGCGAGAGAGGGAGTGGGAGAGGGTGAGGGAGAGAGAGAGTGTAAGGTGATCGAGAATGAAGTCGGAAGTCGAGGAGTCGAATGAAGAGCTGGGCGAGCCGGGAAGTATATAAAGGTGCCTCCACCTCGCCACGTTGCAACTATTGAAAAACGGTGGGAGCTCAATGGAGGGGACCCTTCTGGTCCTTTCCTCAAGGCGTCGCTCAGGTCGTCGTTCTCCTCGTTTATTTGGTTACATCTCATACATTACATAGGAGTGTAGTATTTGAGGGGTCCCACGACAATTATTTTATTTTAGACCATTACATACAAGTAATATACCTAAGTGAGAGTGTGTTAAAGCGTATTTGATTATTCACTTCTATACATAAATTCTACTCATGGGTCGAGTTTACTCCTCTTCACGATGGAGTACCTACAACATGGCAGCTTCTAAGTAATGCTTCTTTCAATTAATTCCCTTCTTGTAAAGACCAAAGCTGCAAATTATTACAGAACGGTTTATTACATACCTGTATTTATAGATCAAGTTTATATATTTGAAATTTTGAAACAACAAAATATTAAGTACACGTACCAGGCCATGGCATATTAGCCGTTTGGCGGAGGTAGGAAAACGAAAAATTAATTATCAAAATATTCAGTTCAGGTTGTTACATAAGTCATAGGTACCAGTTAATTTCAAATTTTTTTTTTTCAAGTTTTCCCGTTCTTTATTACCATGTTCCCCACTTCACATCACACCCTTCGCTGCCTACCCGAAGTAGAATTCAGCCACCAACATCCTCCTGTACGACCAAGCTGCTCTGTCAAAATCGATACGTACCTGCATAGATGCCCCTTCAGTGTAGATCACTGTTTTCTGTGGTCAATACCCTCGAGCGCCCTCCAAGAAAGCCCTAAATGGAGTACTGGAGCCAAACCGGGAACTGAAATTCCATACAAATGCGCGGGATTCAATAATTAAATCATTAATTATTCGCAGTTATTCATGAAGCACAAGGTAAATAATAAACCGCCGTGATATAAATTACCTCTTCTACGTAGATAGCATAATAAACCGTTGTGTAATAGTTTACGATTGTGTAGTATTTCATCGTTCTGTAATAATTTAACGCTGTGTAATAATCTACAGTTGTGTAATAATTAACCCAATAATACTTCAACGTTTGTTCAAATTTCAAAAGTATCTATCAACATAATCCAAAAGAGACATCATTTTGGTTTATTATTTTCAATAATGAACCATTGGAATCGAGCATGAAAAAAAAAATGCTAACCCCCCTCAAAATTTGATGGTTTACGTTTCAAGGTAGTATGTAGAATCCAAAACTGCAATAAAAATGTTTCTGTCTGTCCGCCGTACGCCGTACGCCGTACGCCGTACGGGCCACTTTGCTTAGTTACCATGAAACAAAATTGATGAAATTCGGGTTATGGGTCCCGTTCGGGGTCTAGTTGGTCCTCGAAGCTCGACGTTACTGTGAGTCATCTCTAAGGGGTTCAAAATAGGGGTTGAAATTTCCAGAACGCCTATACCTTTGTTTTACGTGAATTTTTTCACGGTTTTAAATAGTTCTTGAACTTGCGAGTTGTTTAAGACCACCCGGAGCATCGTACGTCCTGCCGTTCGTTCACAGTAAGGTCCCGAAGTTTGCACCGACAGGCATTTTCGACAGCAGGGTGAATGAAATTGTATACTCTTGTCACCAGGGACGCGCTGGATTCAGTCAATCAATCAATTTATTCAATCAATTGATCAATCAATCAATCAAAATTTTCAATTGAAATTGGAATAGTTTGTAAATTATTGGATTACTTTATTGTTTGCAATTGGGGAATCATAGGCTTGTTTGTGTGTCTGTTGTTTTCAATCTATGTCTGTATCTAACATCCCCATTTAAATTCCCGACACACTAATCCTATAAACATACACTCCACGTTCGCCAAAATTGGCAAAGTTGTGTTAATAAAATATTGAAATTGCAATTGGACCACTATTTCAATTGCAATTGGAATTCACTTAGAATTGTAAATATTGGTACACTGAATTGGACTTTAATTTGAATTGGAATTTTTTTCGAATTGCCTAATTGGCATTGCGCTAGTCACCAGGGAAGCGCTCGATTCCATCAATCAATCAATTTATTCAATCCATTTCGAATTGGAATTCATTAATTTGAATTGGAATTCATTTCGAATTGTCTAATTGGCATGGTGCGCATTGGCATGGTCCGAAATGGTTCTGCAATTCTATTGGCCCAACGCTGTCTGCGATTCTCATAACATGTATAGACTAGTACATATTGTATTATACAGACGGGTTATCTATACAGAGATCTGTGATCTGTAACAGAAGGGTATTCTATACAAAATAATAAACCGTTGTGCATCATTTTTCAAATGGAATAATATCACAGAACAACCAACTCGACTTCATGCAGGCATCCGTAATTAATCAGATGCTCCCTACCAATGATATCTGGGTTGAATGTATACAGTTTGATTAGGTGCTCGCTAGCAATGATATCTGGGTTGGATGTATACAATTCAATTCGCCCTCCTGTTGACGAAGCCCATCAGTGCAAACTTCTGTGCGTTACTGTGAACGAACGGCTGGACGTAAAATGCTCCGGACGGTCTCAAAAAACTCCCAAGTTCAAGAACTATTTAAAAACGTTAAAAAAATCGAGGTAACGGCGTCCTGGACATTTCAACCCTCATTTTTCACCCCTTGGAGATGACTGACATTAACGCCGAACGTCGCGGATCAACTAGACCCCAAATGGGACCTACAAACCAAATTTCATCGATTTTTGTTCATGGTAACTAAGGAAAAGTATGGGGGAAAGTAGCGAAGCACGGCGTACAGCGGACAGACAGAAATTTTGGCTTATTATTTTCAATAATGAACCTTTGGAATCGAGCATGGAAAACAAAATTTAACCCCCTCAAAATTTGAAGGTTTCCGTTTCAATGTATGCAGAATCCGAAAATGCAATAGACAAATTTCTGTCCGTCCGCTATACGCCGCGCCGTACTTCGCACTTTTCTTAGTTGCCATGAACCAAAATTGACGAAATTCGGTGTATAGGTCCCATTTGGGGTCTAGTTGGTCCTCGAAGCTCGGCGTCAATGTCAGTCATCCCTAAGAGGTGAAAAATAGAGGCTGACATCTCCAGGAAGCCGTTACCTAAATTTTTTTAGTTTTTAAATACTTCTCGAACTTGGGAGTTTTTTTGAGACCACCCGGAGCATTGTTTCTCCAGCCGTTCGTTCACATTGAGGCCCAGAAGTTTGTACCGACAGGCTTTTTCAACAGGAGGATATCATTGCTAAGGACGCAGCAACAATTGGGAACTCGCCCGAGATAATCATTGCTAGGGAGCACCTGATTATATTCACGGAAGCTGAAGAGAACTGGTATTCCCTACGGGAGACACTACAGAGCACCGCAAGCCCGACTCACTTCTCAGCTCAATTTCTCCTGTGTCGTGGAGAATAAGGTAAGGGAGCTGAACCTGAACTTGGGAGATCCTGAACCTTTCCCACAGGATTCCAGTCGCCAACCCTTCACATATGATCTCAATCTCATCGGGAACATCTCCAAGAGCAACGCCACTCCATCGGAATTGAAAGCAGCCGCCTTATAGAGACGATTCAAGAACGATCCTCCGAGGAGAGTGGCTGCACGTCTACAGCCTCGATCCAACGTCGAGCCTGTTGGATCGAGTGCCTCTAACATTGACGGCGAAATCATGGCTATATTGTTAGCCATGCACGAGGTACAACGACGAAGGGTGGCACGGGTTGTTATATTCGTGGACTCCCAGGCCGCCATACTTGCACTTGGTACCCCACAACCCTCAGCAAGATCACGAGCGGTAGACGACTCTCTGAGGTCGCTCAAGTCCGTCCGAGAGTACGGCGGTGTCTGTCACCTTCAGTGGATGCCGAGCCACTGTGAAGTAAGGGGGAACGAGGAGGCAGACCGGTTGGCAAAGGAAGGTACTAGAAAAGCCCAGCCTGATCCACCTAGAACACTGTACTCGGCCAAACGGGAGATAGCGGCTGGAATGAAATGTCGCAACAAGGAAGCAATAGAGGCGGCGAGCGCTGGAAAGGACTGGGAGCTCCTCACTACAGAGGAAGGCAAGATTTCCCCTTTTCTCAGTGGCCCTGTTTAGGATGACCAATGGCCATGACTACCTCCAAAGGCATTTATTAAGGATAGGGGTAGTCGACACGCCAATCTGTCCAGTGTGCAACCTGGAAGCCATGGGCGCCCGACATGTCATGGAGTGCCATTCACTGGTAGGCATATGCGGGTCCACGCCAGAGGAAACAGCGTGTGAAAGATATTGGGCAGCAAGACGTCGAATGAATGAGACGGGCGTTGGATTAAAAAAAAATATATATATTCACGGAGTATGAAGTCGAGTTGGTTGTTCTGTGATATTATTTCATTTGAAAAATGGCTCTTTTGGATTTTGTTGATAGGCCTTTTTTCAACTTGAATAAACGTTGTTTCATGAATAACAACAATGTTATGAAATGTAATTCCCGGTCCTGGCTCAATACTCGATTTAGGGCATCTATACAGGTAAATTATTACACAACGGTTATTATTCGTAAGTTATCACACAACGGTTTATTATTGTGCAAATCACTAGGTGCGCAACCGTAAGTTATTACACAACCGTAAATTATTACACAGCGGTAAATTACTACACAACGGTACAGTATTACACAACTGTTTGTTGTACTATCTACGCAGAAGGGGCAGCTATACAGGTAAATTATTACACAACGGTTTATTATTTACCTTATGCTCCATGAATAACTACAAAATAATTAATGATTGAATTATTGAATCCGGCGCATTTGTAGGAAACTTTAATTCCGGGGCCGGCTCCCGTACTCGGTTTATGGCTTTCCTGGGGGAGCTTGGGGGTACTGACCACAGAAAACAGTGATCTACCCAGAAGGAGCATCTATATAAATAGGTAAATGATAAACCGTTGTGTAATAATTTGCTGCGTTTTCTATTGCATTTTCGGATTCTGCATACCTTGAAACGGAAAATATCAAATTCTGAGGGGGTTTCAATTTTTTTTTCATGCTCTATTGCAAAGTTTCATTATTGAAAATAATAAACCAAAAGCTGGCATTTGAAAAGTTTTAAAAGTAAGGACTGATTTGATTCGCGTTGAAGGTATTTTGCAATAAGTATACGTATATTGTGTATAGGTATAGTTTATACTGAATGGGATAGAGGAAATTTGTGAACAATGTTGATGAAACCGAACTCGAGTTTTTGAATACTGAAAAAACGGCTCTTGAAAGGGACTGTGAGACTGTGGGGGGGGGGGGGGGGGGGACATTGTAGCGCCCACTTTGGAAAAATGACGTCTCTCCGATAGGACGGAGAAAAGGCTGGGGGTTGGCTCGTTGACATCCCTGGACTGACACTATTTTTTCACTATCAGGCGGTCCGTGTTTGACCCATCAAACTGACGTACTTTTTACCGTTCGGATTTTTCAAAGAACGATCCCCGTCTGCTATTCATCAGACGCTAATCCGAACGGAAATTTGTGAGATGCAGCTGGCCGAACTAGGTGCTACACATGGTATGCTAACTAAATTGATAACCGAATAACAGATACAAACAGTCGGCGTCACAACATTTCAAGTTCAGCTTACTCGCGGTCCCGCTGCGTAGACAGATGCGGGAACGCATTAAATGTTTTACAGGCGCACGTCTTGAGGTCCTATAACAGAGTTCACTGTATTGTTGGAAAAGAAACTTCCTTCCGAAGGTCGGACTGTGAATCAAACAGCCCCTGCTTGCTAAGATGGCAACTTCGAGACGATGACTAGAAAAATGAGACTAAAACAATGAAATACGAAGAAGGAATGCTCAATGCACGTTAGTGGATAGACAGATATAGTATCTCACAAATACAAAAAATATAACAGAATAATATAATTGCACAAAATAGGTTATTCTGTTATATTTTTCCTCCGACAGACTATACTTATGGCGATGACCGTGCTGGACACTGTGGCCCAGCACGGAGTTGAGTTTTCTATTCGTTATAATATGTATTTTTTATATTTACATGAATTCTATATATTTCATATAAAAATACTCGTATCTATCATAATATATTACTTACCATATTATACCAACTACATTATTTTTTTATACTATTACACTATTTCATTCGCCTTACTGCAAACGAAATAAAATACTTCCTTCCTCGCGAAATTATTATGATTAATCTTCATGATTTCCTCAATTCTGGTTTATTATTTTCATTAATGAACCTTTGGATTCGATCACAAAAAAAAACTTTAACCCCCTCCCTCAGAATTTGATGGTTTCCGTTGCAAGGTATGTAGAATCCGAAAATGTAATAAAAACGCTGCAAATTTCACAATGGTTTATTATTTACTGTATAGATGCCCCTTCTGCGTAGATCACTATTTTCTGCGGTCAATACCTACCCTCGTGCTCCCCCCAAGAAAGCCCTAAATCGAGTATTGGAGCCGGCCCGGGAAGAGTTTCATAAAAATGCGCAGGATGCAATAATTCAATCATTAATTATTTTTTGTTATTCATGAAGCATGACATTTGTTCAAGATACAGAAGTACCTAACTATCAACAAAACCCAAAAGAGCCATCATTGTTTTAAAAAAATAATAATATATAACAGAACACCAGTTCGACTTCATAAAGCCATCCGCGATTACAATCACGCGTTACCTAGCAATGATATCTGAACCGGATTTATAAAGTTTGATTCACGATCGTGTTGACGAAGCGTTTGGTGCACACGAGCGGCTGGACTTCTATTGCTCCGGGTGGTCTCAAAAAATTGTTTAGCTCAAGACAAATTTAATAATGTAACAAAAACCATACCCTTCTATCGAAAGTTTTCGAGCTACGGCGTTCTGAAAATTTCAACCCCTATTTTTAACCCCTTAGAGATGACTCACAGTAATGCCGAGTTGCGAGGACCAACTAGACCCCGAACGGGACCTAAAAACCAAATTTCATTCATTTTGGTTCATGGTAACTAATCGAGCATGACAAGTTTTGACCCCCCCCCCCCCCCCCTTTCACTTTGATTGCATCCTTTTCAAGGTACGTAGAATCCAAAAATGGAATTAAAAAACTGCTGTCCGTCCGCCGCACATCGCAATTTTCTCAGTTACCATGAACCAAAACTAATAAAATTTGGTATGCATGTCCCGTTTGGGGTATAGCTGGTCTGCGGAGCTTGGCGTTACTGTCAGTCAGCTCCAAGGGGTCAAAAACAGGGGTTGACATTTTCAGAACGCCGTGGCTCGAAAACATTGAGTAGAACGGTATGGTTTTTTTAGCCTTTTTGAACTGGAATTTTTTGAGACAACCCGGAGCATTGTACGGCCAGCCATACGATTGCACCCAGAACCTTCATCAACATGATCGGGAATGAAATTGTATGAATCCGGACCAGGTAATACATCTTAAACAATGCACTCCACAATACTGTTCGGAAATGTATCGTCTGAGTATATGTGATTCTTCTTACGTGACTCAAATTCTTACAAAGGTAATGTGGTGCCCAAGGAAGGTACCTAATACATATATGTTCTAGGTTCGGATGTTGGTCGTAGGTTAGGTAAATGTTTCTTACTACAGATCGACGATAAACAGTAACCTGATCAACAAAACGCTGCAGAGCCCTTGTCACATACCCATGGTTTATTATTCTATCGGACATACCTACAGAAATGTTGGCTGTTCATTTATTGTTTCTTTCATGCGTAATAATCTAAATAGCCATTTCTGATGGTTTCCATTAATTTTGGCCCCTAAAACACAAATTAGGTACGCTCCTTTTATTTTTTTAGTTATTTTATTTTTTTAAACCATCTTCGATCATTGGTAGTGCCATTTATTGTCTTGATCCACGTGTTGACACTTTTTCCAGTGTTATTATACAAACTGATGGTGATTTCAGACGATTTCCCAGGTTTTTCTCTCATAAAAAATCAATTTTGGGAGCTGAACATTTGACAGAACTCAATTTTCCACTCTTTGGTCAAAATCGACTTCATATTCGGTCTTCTCGTCCCCAAAAACATGGAAAACGATATCTCAGAAGCTCATGTTACCAACATGTTGCTAAAACGCAAAAAGTACCTATTTTTACACACATTTTCACTCATAACACCCCTGGGTATATTCCGGTCGGTCTGAAAAGTTTCGGGACACAACTAGGCCAATTGGAGCATGTGTGCGAAAGAACGAATTTTTTAGACCGAAAATGAAGCCTGAACACGTGATACGGCGTACGGCGGTCGGACATTGCATTTTTGGAATCTACGCACCTTGAACCGGAAAAGAAAAAAGTTTGAGGGGGTGTTATAAAAATTTTTTGCTGAGCGAATACGTAGGTGTATTATTCGCAGAATAATAAACCAAAAGGTAAACTGGTGGGTCTATGAAATCCGGGTCTACTGAATCACATGGTTCAGCCAATAATTTGGAAGATTCGCTGTGTGATATAATTTATAAATTTTATTAGAAGTTTGTCGTCCGATCACCCAATATACATATATCTTTCATAGGACTGCTGAGACATCCTGTGACAAATTAAGATTTTCAAATTCAGTTCGTCATTTCAATTTTCGAATTCAAGTTTTCATTTCTTAACTACTCAGGAAGGAGTACTACTCTCCTCGCAACAGACAGCTTAACATGCAAGCGGGTTCTTCAGGAAAATATTATGAGGTACTAATAACACCTCCACGAGTTGCTGCTATAGAAGGGGTACTCCACGAGGTGATTATCCACGAGCTGCTGCTACAGATAAGGAAGGAAGCACAGTGGGAACTGAATGACATGCCTCTATTAAAAGAGGGCACTACAGTGTGGTTGATTAACGAACCTCGAAAATAACACTTTCGTTGTCGATGCTGATAATATTCAATATGATGCAACATGAAAAAATATTTCCCACAGGAGCTGGGAAAAAATCTACGAAGAATATCGGAGAAAAGTGGGAAGAAAACTTCGGTCCGGGGGCCACTAAATTGAATTTTCCTACTCACTCAGGAGCACTTGTTTCACGTCACTCGAATAATAGAGTTGTGAAAAGTTTTCCGCCAAAATGCTCCATCCATTTCCCTTAGTGCTCTATCTCTGTCAGGAACCTGAGTTCGGTATAGTCGCCTCTTCTTTTAACCACACAATGTACTTTTTCGTATAAAAAGGAAGTGCGCAGTTTTCAATGACATTTTCACGATGAAGCCAAACAGGACATTGTATTTCTGCCTTGGGGTAAAAGTAGTAGGTATGGTAATTAAATTATCACTATTACTACGATTGCATACTTGTATGAATCCACATATATATAGGAATATTATATATATAATATTTTCTATATTTTTTAACTATAAATTATATACTCGCAATATGAATGTAATTACATAAATCCTTATTACCAATGATAACCCGACAAATAAATAGCTTGCCCAATTTCCATCAGAAACTTGGCACAGGACCTCGAAGAGATGGGTATCAAACACTTGGCATTTGCGATGACGATATGCATTCTTTATACATCGGAGGCTGAATGGAGGAATTATATTCACTCGATGTCCGCAACAGAAAGTCAGACGGTAAAGAAGAATCCTCGAGATCGGAGAAGGAGATGCTGGAGTATCCTTCAAGATCCACAATCCCAGGAAGACTTGGGAGGTCGGAATGGTGTTTTGTTCGGTGGGGGGGGGGGGGGGGGGGGTGAAAGATTGAATACCGAAAATAGAAGCAGAGCCCCCATTCGGTGCCCCTGATGCAGCAACGATAGGCCGTCATGGGTCACATAAAGTTTGTGGTATACGCAGTTATCTGTTCGTACAATTTAATTCAAAAAAAGATAAGCATTTATAATGGCCACAAAGCAAATAACTTAAATAACTTCCTTGCGGGTACAGAATGTGACAATTGATGCAATTAGTGGCGACTGGATTCATCTCAATATGAGGCGGTTTATGACACATAATAAAGGGCCAAAGCAAAAAGGAACCAACTGTCCAACCAAACCAAAAGACCTTTCCTAGAGGGACATGAAGAGTTCATAATCCGATAGAGCTTTATACCGCAGAGAGGCGCCGCCACGTTGCAAATCCAATTTTTTCCGCCTCCCTCGTAATACGCTTTACTGCATAACTTCATGTTCCTCTTATTTCCCCAGCGTGAATTATGTAAAACCAGGTTAGGGGTCAGATGCCAAAATAAAATAACCATTTTGAGATATTCGGGAAAAGAGAAAAATACCCGACACAGTTGCTGCCTCGTCTTCAAGGATCTTCGGATATGTATCCTCATGTTCGGAAAAACTGAGTAATAACTTGAGTGGTCCCCGTACGTTTTACAGGAAACTGCTAATACTGGTTAAACCATAGTAAGATACGTAAATGGTTTTTAGTCAATACTCATGTAGGTACCGATTTTTGTTCATTTTTTATTTTTATTTACCAATTTTTTGGGGTGTTCGCCACCGATGCAAACTCTGCAAATATAATTCATGAAGCGGATACGGCATGTTGTGTTAGTGTATTCATGATGTCGGTTCGAAGTATTATGAAAGATATCACACCCGGAGAGCTGTAACAAGGTGGATAGAACGGAAGGAGGTGGATAGAATCAATCGCGATGAAATCATGGAAACCCATTTCAAATGAAGAACGGAGTAATAGAAACGTTATCAATGAAAGCTCACTGAAACCGATATGAGAGACCGGTAGAATAGGTACCTAGCTCAATGAAGTTGAATGGAAAAAAGGTCGCTGAAACCATCTGGTAATTACCAAGTCATGTTTCGGCTAACATTCAAATGTGGCGACGAGAAAATTACCCCAGCGTGACGTACAATATGCCAGTAGATATTTTTGGAAACCAAGGACTGACTGAATAACTGCTATTTCTCCAAACTGAAGGAAATTTCCTCTTCAACTGACTGCGCAAAAAACATGTACTTGACCATGACTTGACCCAATTAGTCCAGAAAAATTGCACGAAAAAGGGCATCAGATGAGGTACAGGTAATACTGATTTTGGCTTATTATTTTCAATAAAATGAACCTTTGGAATCGATAATGAAAAAAGAAATTTTCATCCCCCCCCCCCCCCCCCCCACCGAATTCATCGTTTACGTTTCAAGGTACGTAGAATCCGACAATCGAATAAAAAAACTCTGCAAATTATTACACAACGATTTACAATTCTCCTGTATAGATACCCCTTTTGCGTAGATCACTGTTTTCTGTGATCAATACCCTCGATCCCCAACCCCCCCCCCACCGGGAAAACCATAAATCGAGTACTGGAGCCGGCCCCAGAATTAAAGTTTCATACAAATAAGCGGGATTCAATATTCGTATCACTAATTATTATTTTTAGTTATCCATGAAGCATAAGGCAAATAACAAGCCGTTGTGTAAGAATTTACCAGTATAGGTGCCCCTTCTACGTAGATCCGCGGACGGCGGACGGATATTGCATTTTGGTTTATTATTCTGTGAATAATACACCTATGTACTCGCTCAGCAAAAAATTTTTGTAACACCCCCTCAAAATTTTTTGTTTTCCGTTTCAAGGTGCTTAGATTCCAAAAATGCAATTTCCGTCCGCCTTCCGCCATCCGCCGTACGCCGTATCATGTGTACCGGCTTCATTTTCGGTCTAAAAAATTCGATCCGGATTTCATAGACCCACCGGTTTACCTATTGGTTTATTATTCTGTGAATAATACACCTATGTATTCGGTCTAAAAAAAGATACCTACCTCACAAGCTCATGTTCACTAAAACCTCAAAAATCCCTCGAAAACCCCTATTTTTACACTCATTTTTCTCCCATATCACCCCTGGGTGTATGACGATCGGGCTGCCGTGTTTCGGAGGACAACAAGGAGCCAAATTTGTTCCAAAATGGGGACCCGGAATGTATTCGGAAAAACGACGATTTTAGACCAAAATTTAACGTAAATTTAAGGCTGGAACTTCCTTAGAACCTCAATCTTCCACTCTTTGGTCAAAATCGACTTCATATTCGGTCTTCTCGTCCCAAAAACATGGAAAACGATACCTCAAACGCTCATGTTACTAACATGTTACTAAAACACAGAAAGTACCTCTTTTTATACACATTTTCACTCATAACACCCCTGGGGGTATATTCCGATCGGTCTGCAAAGTTTCGGGACACATTTAGGGCCCAAATGGAGCATGTGTGCGAAAGAACGACTTTTATAGACCGAAAATGAAGCCGGTACACGTGATTCGGCGGACGGCGGACGGACATTGCATTTTGGTTTATTATTCTGTGAATAATACACCTATGTATTCGCTCAGCAAAAAATTTTTATAACACCCCCTCAAACTTTTTTCTTTTCCGTTTCAAGGTGCGTAGATTCCAAAAATGCAATGTCCGTCCGCCGTCCGCCGTACGCCGTATCATGTCTACAGGCTTCATTTTCGGTCTAAAAAATTCGTTCTTTCGCACACATGCTCCATTTGGGCCCTAGTTGTGTCCCGAAACTTTTCAGCCCGATCGGAATATACCCAGGGGTGTTATGAGTGAAAATGTGTGTAAAAATAGGTACTTTTTGCGTTTTAGCAACATGTTAGTAACATGAGCTTCTGAGATATCATTTTCCATGTTTTTGGGGACGAGAAGACCGAATATGAAGTCGATTTTGACCAAAGAGTGGAAAATTGAGTTCTACCAAATGTTCAACTCCCAAAACTGATTTTTTATGAGTGAAAATCCAGGGAAATCGTCTGAAATCACCATCAGTTTGTATAACAACACTGGAAAAAGTGTCAACACGTGGATCAAGACGATTAAATGGCACTACCAATGATCAAAGATAGTTATTTTAGAAAGAAAAAGGAGCGTACCTAATTTGTGTTTAGGGGCCAAAATTAATGGAAACCATCAGAAATAGCTATTTCGATTATTACGCATAAAAGAAACAATAAATGAACAGCCAACTTTTCTGAAGGAATGTCCAGGAGAATAATAAACCCATGTGACAAGGACTTTGCAGCGTTTTTGGAATCTACGCACCTTGAAACGTAAAAGAAAAACTTTGAGGGGGTGTTATACACATTTTTAGCTGAGGGAATACATAGGTGTATTATTCATAGAATAATAAACCAAAAGGAGCGTACCTAATTTGTGTTTTAGGGGCCAAAATTGATGGAAACCATCAGAAATAGCTATTTCGATTATTACGCATGAAAGAAACGATAAATGAACAGCCAACATTTCTGTTGGTATGTCCAATAGAATTATAAACCCATGTGACAAGGAATTTGCAGCGTTTTGGAATCTACGCACCTTGAAACGGAAAAGAAAAAATTTTGAGGGGGAGCATGGAAAAAAAAATTTGTAACCCCCCGCCCCTCCTCAAATTTTGATGGTTTCCGTTTCAAGGTATGCAGAATCCGAAAACGCAATAAAACGCTGCAAATCCCTGCATAACGGTAAATCAGGAGTTAAATGTTGCTGAAATAATTCCGTCGATGAAATACTCTAAAACAAAAATGACAAAAAGAAACGCAAATGATTAAGTTCTGAAGGGAAATTTTTGATGTGGAGTGAAAAAAGTTGCAAAAGTCCTGCCAAAAAACTCCAGCCCCTTCTAGGCAGATATTATAATGAACCGTTGTGTAATAATTTACCCATCAATAACACTTCAACGTTTGTTCAAGTTACACTACCTACCAACAAACTCCAAAAGAGCCATAATTTTGGTTTATTATTTTCAATAATGAACCTTTGGAATCGAGCATGAAACAAGAAATTCTAACCCCCAACCCCCCTCCCTCAAAATTTGACGTTTTACGTTTCAAGGTATGTAGAATCCGAAAATGCAATTTTAAAAATGCTGTCTGTCCGCCGTACACCGTACTTAGCACTTTTCTTAGTTACCACGCAAAACTGGGGCCAATTCCCGATTTTTAGCGCGTCTACAAATAATTAAATACTAATTGAATCCCGCGCATTAGTATGAAACTTTAATTCCTGGGCCGACTCCTGGTGGCAGCTCGAGGGTACTGACCACAGAAAATAGTGATCTACGCAGAAGGGGCATCCATACAGGTAAATAATAAACCGTTGTGGAATAATTTGCAGCGTTTTTCGGTTTGTTGTGATGAAATGGAAATGACAACTCCAAGTTTTTTACCTCAAAAGCCCTCCGGAACATCGTGAAATACTTGAAAAATCGGTAAATTTTCGGACTTTCTTTAGTTTTTGGCTTATTACATCTGAAGGATGCATTGTACAGAATTTTACCCGAACTAAAAATAAATAAAAATAAATTATGCGTCGAATGACCTCCTTAAACATTAAATATGGTTTAGCGGTTTGATCAGAATCGGCAGTCAAAACTGGGATGTTTCCATTTTGACTGAAAAGTTTGTAATGCTCAGTTTCACACGCCTGTAACTAAAACAACGGATATTCCAAATTAAAAATGTCTAATAGCTGAAGTTTTATACTGAATTTAAAACATTAAATTTAAAATTTAATGTTTTTAATCAAAAATTTTAATAAAATATTTCAAAATAAATGGGGTGCTCCGAACGCAGGATTTGATGCTCTACATCTACAACTTCAGTTATTTATATGACATTTTTCATTTTGAATAACCGTTTTAGTTACTGGCGTGTGAAACTGAGCACATCACACTTTCATTTAAAATTGAAAAGTTTGTTCAGTAAACAGCAACCTGATCTACAAAATGCTGCAAAGTCCTTGTCACATGGGTTTATTATTCTCCTGGACATACCTACAGAAATGCTGGCTCTTCATTTATTGTTTCTTTTATGCGTAATAATAGAAATAGCTATTTCTGATGGTTTCCATTAATTTTGGCCCCTAAAACACAAGTTAGGTAAGTACTTACGCTCCTTTTTTTTTTTAAATAACTAGGTATCTTTGATCATTGGTAGTGCCATTTAATCGTCTTGATCCACGTGTTGACACTTTTTCCAGTGTTATTATACAAACTGATGGTGATTTCAGACGATTTCTCAGGTTTTTCACTCATAGACTCAGTTGTCATCGATCCTGTGTCGAGTGAACAGCGAACAATTTAATAGGCAGTTTTCGTCGCCAAACACCGCATCGCCGCGTTATCTGATCCGTCGGTCTCGCCCGCGAAGTCGCTATGTCAGCGTTGTAGTTCGTGCCGTGCTAGTTTTCCTTACCTATAATGGGGACACCAGGAAAAGTGGTGTGTCCCAATGTGGAAAGTTATGTTCGGGAGGTAAGCTCCTCCGTAATTGAATTGGAAAGTCAGATCGTCAGATTTTGTTTGGACAGCAAGAATAAAATTGGGAAAGCTGAGTCCACAGTGATAGCGGGTCTTGTTAAAAGCATTGTGCAGTATGTGAATCACCTTGGATTGGAGCTAAATCTAATGAATGGGAAGTACCAAGAAGCTAAGGAAGGTAAGGCAACCTTGGTTTCAACCTTGGAAGCTAACACACTTTCAATTTTAAACATTGTATCAGCAAATAATACAGATGAGTCGGGCAAAATATCATATGCAACTGTTCTTAAAACTAGGAATAAAAAAATGGACAAGCCGTTGAAATCGGATAACAGTGTAGCAGTTTTTCCAGTGGATAGAAACAGTACGAGGAATGCCGACGAAATAAAAAAGGACATTCAAAAGGTCTTGATACCAGCCACGGAGGGAATAAAAATTACCAACGTGAGAAACTTGGGAGACAAAGGGTTATTGATTCGCACCGCCGACAAGGAAAATTTGAACGCACTACTCGAATGTCCGAAATTCAGAGACATCGGGCTTTGCGCCAGTAGACCCCAGAAGAGGCTTCCACGTATTGCTCTGTATGGTGTGCCAACGGGTATGACGCCGGAAGAAATAAAAAGAAATCTGGTAGCACTGAACAACTTTGAACAAAAATTGGTTGACGAACAAATCAAGTTTGCTTTTAAAATCGGCAAAAGAGACCAATTAACGACGCACCACGTCTTAGAGGTGTCACCCGATCTGCGGAAAAAACTGTTAGATCTAGGGAGGATATTTTTGGGATGGAGCTGCTGTCGTGTGGAGGATTTCGTGAGTATCACAAGGTGCTACAATTGCAATGGTTTCAACCACGTTGCCAAAAATTGTAAACTTGCGTCACCAATTTGTGGTCACTGCTCTGAAGCCCATTCAACCAAGGACTGCGACAAAAAGGATCAACCGCCCTCTTGCTCTAACTGTAAGAGGTTCAAGCAAGCCCACAACCATGCTGCGAACAACAAAAACTGTCCGAGCTACATCAATGCAATTTCTGGCCTAATTAATAGAACCGACTATGGAATTTGAATAACTTCCAAGCGATCAGGACTTCTGCTGCTTGGAGCAACAGTCAAACACATATGAAAATATTAATGATTTTGTAAGTAAGTACGATCTAGGAGATAAAATATTTATATTTCACATGAATATTCGTAGTGCCAGCAAAAATCTGGATGAAGTCCTGTGTATGTTAGAGGTGTCCAAGGTCATGCCTGATTTCCTTGTATTTACTGAAGCGTTTGGAACATTTGTGTGTCACCCCACCTCTTTACCAGGATATACATGTCACTCCTCGACAAATCCCCGTAATAGAAACGATGGGGTAGTTGTTTACAGTAAAAATAGTTTCTCTTGTACTGTACTGCAAATTTCATTCAAGGGTGCAACAGGCCTTGACATCGGATCTGAAAGTTATAGTTTGATCGGTATTTATAGGTCTCCTTCAGCTAATTGTGATATTCTAGAATTTACGGACGAATTGACAAAAACTCTCAAGGGTAAAACTGCCAACCACTGTTTCATCGTGGGGGACATAAACATTGATTTGCTAAGCGAAAACAATCCGGCGGTTGACCATTATACGGAAAGTATTTCATCTATGGGTTTCCTGTCATTGTTGAACTAACCAACTCGAGTATTACATGATTCAAAAACTCTAATTGACCACGTATTTGCAAGGACAAAAGTTCTTGAAATGTTTCCTGCAATAATCAAGTCCGACATAACAGATCACTTCGCTACAGCATTAATTTAAAAGGCCCCTTGGAACTAAAATAAGAATTAAAAAAGTAATTGATTATAAACGACTGGAAGTGATATTTAGGCAAACTGATTTCACAAATATTACGAACTCGATTGACGTCAACTATGCTTCCGAGGAGCTGATTAACGTTTTACAAAAAAGTGTTGAGGCAGCAACTGAGCTCAAGAAGGTCAGTAGCCGCGAGCAGAAACTGACGCCTTGGATAACGGACGGAATTATAAAATCACTCCGGACCCGTGAACTTCTCAGAAAAAAAGCAGAGCGTCAAAAAAATAATTCCCTCCTCAAGGAGCGATATGTTAAATTTAGGAACCTAGTGAAGGAAATAATACGGAAAGCTAAGACATCATTTTTTTCGAATCAAATAGAAAGTGCGGAAGGAAACCCGAAAAAAACATGGGATGTTATCAAGACTGCAATTGCTGGGACAAGCAGTAAGGATTCAGTGTGTCCATTGGTAAAGTTTTTGATTAATAAGAATAAACTCCAAACAAACATAGCTCAAAAAACTGCCTGTAATTTGCTCAATACCTTTTTTACTCAAATTGGTTCAAGACTGACCTCAAGCATCCTGAAAAAATCCAATGGAAACATAAAAAATCAGTCCTGCCATCCGCCACTAAACAAATTTGTAGTCCCTTTGATGTCCGGGTCAGATCTGGAGAATATTTTGAAAACCAAGAAAGGAAGTTCAGCTCCTGGTCTAGATGCGATCCAACTCAGTACAATAAAAAGATATTATAAATTCCTGAAATCCCCAATACTTCATGTCTTTAATTTGAGTATCTCCATGTCTGTATTCCCCGAATGTTTTAAGGCAGCAAAAGTCATCCCCTTGTACAAGGGCGGTGATGTGAGTGATGAAGGCAACTACCGACCTATATCAATGCTAAGCTCTCTATCAAAGATACTTGAGAAACATGTTAAAGATCATTTATATGCATTTTTAGAACGTAATAAGGTGCTCAATTCTAGACAATTCGGGTTTAGGAAAAGCGCTGGAGTGGAGGAAGCTCTTTATGCCCTAACCTCCGATCTTTATGACATTCGAGAACAAAAAAAGAAAGGAGCCCTTATTATGTTAGATATTGCCAAAGCATTTGATGCCATACATATGCAACATCTATTCGAGAAAATGAAGGTGGTAGGTATCTTAGACTCCAGTTTACAATGGTTTAAAAGCTACTTTACGAATCGTAGACAAGTTGTTTCAATAAGTGATTGTATGAGTGATGAGCTGAATAATGATTTCGGTGTTATTCAAGGAAGCACTCTAGGACCACTTCTCTTCCTAATATATATATCAATGACATTGTGCAGCTAAGAATGTACAAATCCAAACTCTACTTATTTGCTGATGACACAGCGTTGGTGGTGGAAGGCGATACGTGGGAGGAAACATTTACCCAAGCATCCATATCAATGAAACTTTTAAATGACTGGTTTTATGGAAATTATCTGACACTCAACACTAAAAAAACGAAGCTAATTGTGTTTGGTAGTAACAAAGCTGACATTTATGATAGGAAGTTAATATTGGAAGTACAGAGGGACAGCAGTCTTCTTGGAGTATATTCTCGAGAGACTATTGATATGGTAAATTACCATAAATATCTAGGTGTTATAATAGATCAAGAGTTGTCATGGCGCCCCCATATAGACTACTGTTGTAATAAAATTAAAAAGTTTTCCTATATATTCTATAACATAAGAAAAATTTTACCTAAGGAGAAACTTAAACTAGTGTATTATAGCATGTGTCAGCCTGTAATTCAGTATGGAATATTAGCTTGGGGTGGTACTTTTACCACTCATATAAACAAACTATATTTGAAACAAAAATCTATTCTAAAAACTATGATGTCTCTTCCTCGTCGAACCCCAACTGAGGAGGTTTTTGACCTGGTAAAGGTCTTCAATATTCGTCAACTCTATGTGAAGATTTCGCTATTATTTTATCACAAACACCCAAACATTATAAACGATACAAGGACACCTATTTACTTTACACGCTTTGTGTCTGCAGGAAATATTGTTCCTCCTAGACCCCGGCTGGTTCTTACTACTCATAGTCCATCTTACGTAATATACATAATCCACAGGAGTATAAGCACTAACATGAAATCTCCTATGAACTACACGAGATCTAATTACAAAACTGAAATTTTATCATGGATAGTCAGGAGAGGAATTGATAGCTTAATCGGCAGTATATACCTATGATAAATAAAATGTTGGCGGGTGTATGCTGTTGATCATGTAACTTCTTGTAACTTTGTGATCATGTAACTCAAGCTTTTATTGAACGGTTGAGTTTTGAATTTTTATCGATGGTTGATAGAATACTATGCAATTGGCAACTGATTGCCTAACAACACGGGCATAGCCTATCGTTAGGCAGAATCAATTAAATGTTTAGCGCCTAAGTACCATTGTATTTGTTACTCATTTGTCTTATGTCATTGTAAAATCATTTGTGAATAAACTTTATTCTATTCTATTCTATAAAAATCAATTTTGGGAGCTGAACATTTGGTAGAACTCAATTCTCCACTCTTTGGTCAAAATCGGCTTCATGTTCGGTCTTCTCGTCCCCAAAAACATGGAAAATGATATCTCAGAAGCTCATGTTACTAAAATGATGCTAAAACGCAAAAAGTACCTATTTTTACACACATTTTCACTCATAACACCCCTGGGTATATTCCGATCGGGCTGAAAAGTTTCGGGACACAACTAGGGTTCAAATGGAGCATGTGTGCGAAAGAACGAATTTTTTAGACCAAAAATGAAGCCTGTACACGTGATACGGCGTACGGCGGACGGACATTGCATTTTTGGAATCTACGCACCTTGAAACGGAAAAGAAAAAAGTTTGACGGGGTGTTATAAAAATTTTTTGCTGAGCGAATATTCACAGAATAATAAACCAAAAACTTGGATTGGTCATTACCATTTCATCATACACAACATATAAAAACGCTGCAAATCCCTGCACAACGGTTTATTATTTTGTACAGAATACCCTTCTGTTACAGATCACAGCTCTCTGTATACATAAACCGTCTATATAATATAATATGTACTACTCTCTACATATTATGGAGATCGCAGACCGTCCGTAGGTTAGTACCTAACCCCGTACTCGTTACTAGTTACCTATCTAAATCACGAGTTAAATATTGCTAAAATAATTCTGTCGATGACAAGCAGTAACTAGAACGGCAAAAAGAAACGCAAATAATGAAGTTCTGAAGGAAAATTGTTGATATGGAGTGAAATGGATGCCCCTTCCGCGTAGATCACTGTTTTCTGTGGTCAATACCTACCTTCGTGGTCAAGTATAATGAACCGGTGTGTAATAACTTGCTCATCAATAATACTTCAACGGTTATTCAAGTCCGATCAACAAAATCCAGCCCCTTCTTGGCTGATGAACCGTTGTGTAATAATTTACCGTTGTGAAATAATTTACCGTTATGTAATAATTTACCGTTGTGTAATAATTTGCCGTTGTGTAATAATTTGCCGGTGTGTAATAATTTACCATTCTGTAATAATTTACCCATCAACAATACTTCAACGTTTGTTCAAGTTACAAAAGTACCGATCAACAAAATCCAGCCCCTTCTTGGTAGATGAACCGTTGTGTAATAATTTACCGTTGTGTAATTATTTGCCGTTATGTAATAATTTACCATTGTGTAATAATTTACCCATCAATAATACTTCAACGTTTGTTCAAGTTTCAGAAGTACCTACCAACTAAATCCAATAGTCCGTCACTTATCAAATGAAATAATATCGCAGAACAACCAACTGGACTTCATACGGCCATCCTTGGTATAATCAGGTGCTCCCTAGCGATGATATCCGGGCCGGATTAATACCGTTTGATTCACGATCGTGTTGACGAAGCTTTTTGGTGCACACGAACGGCTGGACGTACAATGCTCCGGGTGGTCTCAAAATTTTTTTTAGCTCAAGACAAATTTAATAACGTTAAAAAAAAACTATACCCTTCTATCGAAAGTTTTCGTGCTACGGCGTTCTGAAAATTTCAAACCCTATTTCGAGGACCAACTAGACCCCGAACGGAACCTATAACCCGAATTTCATCAATTTTGTTTCATGGTAACTAAGAAAAGTGGCCAGTACGGCGTACGGCGGACAGACAGAAATTTTTTATTGCAGTTTTGGATTCTACATACCTTGAAACGTAAACCATCAAATTTTGTAGGGGGGGGGGGGGGGGGTTAGAATTTTTTTTTTCATGCTCGATTCCAATGGTTCATTATTGGAAATAATAAACCAAAATGCTGCACATTATTGCTCAACGGTTTATAATTTACCTATATAGATGCCCCTTCTCCGTAGATCACTGATCTGTGGTCAATACCAACCATCGAGCTCCCCCCAGGAAATCCGAATGTTCAGTTGTTGAAATGTACTGACGATGGAAAATATTGCCGAGCCATGCGAATTGGCCACTTCATTTCGCCCAGAGCTGAACAAAATTATTATTGTTTTCATTATTTTTTAAAGTATTTATTTTTTACTTGATGCCTCACGAACTAACATATTAATTTGGATAACTAGGATGATATATATGGACACATAGACAGTCACTGATAACTTGTAAAACGTGAGATGAAGTCACGAGCACTGTCGATTCTCAATAAAATGAAAACATGGTTTAACGACGTTTATAAATGAGAAGCAATAAATTACTTCTTCTATGTTATTTTATTTCATGTAGGTTGGTTAGGTATAAAAATGTATAAATTCTAGAAGGAATGTAGAACAGTTTCAATGTCATTGTGTATACAATATACCAATCAAAATTTATGCGCAACAAATTCTATAAGGAATGCATAATGACAACACAGAACATTTACAACGAATTTTAGGGGACGTTTAACAAAATAGTTTTCAAATCGTGTAGATCCATCGAATAATCCATCTTGGATAAATCTCACACTTTACGCAGCGTTTGATGTGGTTTGCCTCCTCTGTATTATACCAAACGAGGATATTATCGCTTAGCAGTAGGCATGGTTGAGCGAATCGGTAGAACTTGACAGTGACACCATACCCAGGTCTTCCTACTCGTTGATCGCTGTAGCAGGTTCCACAGCAACAATAACAAACACCAGCCCCGAAATATTCAGAATGCAGATCTATTCAATTTTGAAAAGGTGAACGTTGTGGCAATGAAAAACTTTATCGAAATAAACAATCAATGAGAAAATAGGCGGAACAAGTCACGGATCCATCACCAGAAAACGGTGAAGAGGAAACGCAAGGCGCCGGACCTTCTCCAAAACTAACCATAATGCTTCGCATGAACATAGTTCGAAATACTTTCTGCAAAAGGTCTAACAGACAAATGATAAATCAAAACCACTGCAAAGTCCTTGTCACATGGGTTTATTATTCTATTGGACAGACCTACAGAAATTTTGGCTGTTCATTTGTTTATTTCGTGTGAAATGATTGAAATATATATTATTATACAATTATTACACAAATTGATGGCAATTTCAGACAATTTCCCAGGTTTTTGACTCATAAAAAATGAATTTTGGGAGCTGAACCTTCGTTACAACCTCAATTCCTCACTTTTTGGTCAAAATCGACGTCATATTCGGTCTTCCCGTCCTAAAAAACACAGAAAATATACCTCAAAAGCTCATTTCACTAAAACATCGAAAAACCCTATTTTTACATCACTTTTCACCCACAACACCCCTGGGTATATTCCGATCGGGCTACAAAGTTTAGGGGTACAACTAGGGCCCAAATGGAGCAATGTGTGCGCTAAAGAACGAATTTTTTTAGACCGAAAATGAAGTAGTTATGCGTGATACGGCAGTCGGACATTGCATTTTTGGAATCTGCACACCTTGAAACGTAAAAGAAAAAAATTTGAGGGGGTCTTATAAACCTCTTTTGCTGAGGGATTAATTAAGTGTATCATTCACAGAATAATGAACCAAAAACAGAACCACCACATCTGAAGCAAGGCAAAATGTAGGTACTTTTCCCATGACTATATTAGCTGGCAGCATACCTATCTGTAAGAAGCTCATCATCCAATATCACCTTCCTAATTTCGATTAAGTAATAACGAATATCGACGCCCTCTGATAAAACCATTTCGCGATGAAAATGATACCCTCAATCGTACTAACGCTGATACTAGGTGCTTACCTGGGTCGTTGTGTAACGGGCTTTTCGCTCATCCCTTTCGGATTACATAAATGGAAATGAGTACCACCATATCAAAACCGAACCAAGTTGAGAAAGAAATCAATTGTAACGTAGACAGACACCATAGATTTAAAGTGTTCAAGTTTTTTTACTTATTTGTTTATTTATTATTATTATTTCATTTTATTTTTTTAATGGCGACGTTAAAAGTAGAATGTCCGGACCAAACTCCCCTTGCCGGAAAGGGGATAGGTCTTCAAAATTGGCTTCAAAGTTGGGTCCTTCATCACAAGTTGGGCCACTAACTCTTATTAAGTCGGCAACTTGGGGCGGTTCTCTCTCTGACTTCGTCACTTGGAAAGGTTCAGTTGAGTCATTAATTAATTGTAATTAATCGAGCTTTTAATCTTCTCCGTTCGCCCGCACTCTGTCGTATGGAAGAGTTCGTGTGAATAAATGATCTCGTGATGTCAGTGAGGACACGTACACGTACACGTACACGTATTGTACACGTTTTTCTTTCATCGCTGTTTGCTAGTCCAAACTTTGCGCACGAAGTAAGACAAATATACCAAACTATCGCTTGCAGGATGCAGCGAACAGTAAACGCTGAAACGCTTCCTCGACGGCTTGTTGTTTTCTATGTGGATTACCCTTCGGTCTAGGTCACTGTAATATCGACATAATATATAGCTACATTGACGCGTAATCACAAAAACCTGGGAAACTGTCTGAAACATCTGTCTGTCATACATTTGTAGAATAACACTTAAAGTTCTACCAAGAGGTGAATCAAGACAATTAAATGGCACTACCAATGATCAAAGATATATTGTAAAAAAATAGGAGCCTAATTCGAGTTGTTGGAGGCCAAGGTTGGTGAAAACCATCAAAAATATATATTTCAATTATTGCACATGAAAGAAACAATAAATGAACAGCCAACATTTCTGTAAGTATGGCCGATAGAATAATAAACCCATGTGACAAGGACTTTGCAGCGTTTTTAAATTAAAGTACGTTCCATTCTAAGAGTTTTGAGACATACTGCACTCTCCTGCGATGAACGGTTCTTCTTCTATGAGCTTTCAAACTATCGGCAACGAGAGACGTCATTGCATCGCTCCCGCCTTGGCGGGACCCCCTTGCACACTGTGAAGTAGGTATTGCTGGAATCGTTGAAAAATCATAGGAAAAGAACTGTTCACAGTAGGAGAGTGCGGTTGGTCTCAAAATTCTTAGAATAGAACCTAGTTTTATTTAAAAATATAAAAAGAAGTCATGGGTAGTCCTCATTATTTTCGTCTGACTCACCAGGATTCACCCTGTATAAGTATATGCGTAATTTAAATCGTCTGTTATCTACCACTGAAAACTAGGCCGAAGTTATATCTATCGATTCACGCCTGCTATGGTGTACACTGCAGATTGAGTGAGAATTCAATTTTTTTAAATGAAGAACACAGCAGATATATAATAACAGAACGTTGTGTCAGAATTCAGTCCCCCCCACCCACCCACCAATGCCATTTTTCTGTCATAGGTACGTCTCTTGCAACGTACAGTTGAGTGGGTTTTGGTTGACCACACCATAACCAGAACGCACCAGCTTCAAACAATGACGAGGAAAATGAAAGGAACCCTAACATCAAAGGAGTCTCAAAGAAGAGACTGGTACATAATAAGAAGGGCACCTCACTAATTCCAATTTGCTCCCGACACGTCCTTATTATTTAGGACCTCATAAGTTGAGAGTCTCACGTAGTGGAGAGTTCAAAAGATCCGTCTGTCCCAGTTCGATGAAAGGTATAGACGCAAAAGGCAGCCGACCTCCTACCATCCGTGTAATGTATTACTACCCCAACCATCTACACTCCATTCTATCTTCGCCCCTCCCTTATTGATCCATGTTCTTTCAACAGCCTTCACCCCCAAAATCAACATCAAATACGATCTACACTCGAATATAACAGAACCGCGAACACTCCATGATTGACGGAATCGATGTCGATGACTTGGATGTCGACTCGTGCTGGAATTATTCCACAATTCAAGCGACTAATGAAGTGTAACGACCGCCAATTATCTTGCCATTAAATCTCGAGGGTCAAACCATCAACCCTCCCACCTCGGTCAACTGATGTTTGTAATGGGCGTAGTTTCGCAAATCTCGTTACTAAAAAAGAGGGGGGAGGGGGATGTAGATAAAAAACCTCTGCAAATTATTACACAAAGATTTATTATTTACATGCATAGATGCGCCTTCTGCATAAATCAGTGTTTTCTGCGTCAATACCCTCGAGCTCCCCCCAGGAAAGCTCTAAACAGAGTACTGGAGCCGGCCCCGGAATTAAAGTTTCCCACAAATTCGCGGGATTCAAGAATTCAATCATTATTTATTTGTAGTTATTCGGGAAGCATAAGGTAAACAATGAACCGTTGTGTAATAATTTACCTGCATAGATGCCTCTTCTACGTAGATACTATAATGAACCGTTGCGTAATAATTTACCGTTCTTAGATATTATTCTCATCAACAATACTTCAACGATTGTTCAAGTTACAAAAGTACAAATCAACAAAATCCAGCCCCTTCTACTTACACAGTATAATGAACCGCTTTGTAATAATTTACCGTTCTGTAATAATTTACCATTGTCTAATAATTTACCCATCAATAACTTTACCGTTTGTTCAAATTACAAAAGTAGATCAACAAAATCCAAAACAGCAATCATTTTGATTTATTATTTTCAATGATGAACCATTGGAATCGAGCAAGAAAAAAAATTCTAACCCCCCCCCCCCCCCCCCCCCCCCCCCACCAACCACAAAAAAATTTGATGGTTTACGTTTCAAGGTATGTAGAATACGAAAATGCAATAAAAAACGCTACAAATCACTACTCTATACAGATTACGTAGATCGCAGACCCTCCGTAGGTTAGTGCCTACCTTACCCCGTACTCGTTACTAGGTAACTATCTAAATCGCGAGTTAAATGTTGCTAAAATAATTCTGTCGATGACAAGCAGTAACTAAAACGGCAAGAAGAAACGCAAATAATGAAGTTCTGAAGGAAAATTGTTGATGTGGAGGGAAATAGATGCGCCCTCTGCGTAGATCACTGTTTTCTGTGGTCAATACCTACTTTCGTGGTCAAGTGTAACGAACCGTTGTGTAATAACTTGCCCATCAATAATACTTCAACGGTTGTTCAAGTCCGATCAACAACCCAGCAGCCTTCTTGGTTGATGAACCGTTGTGTAATAATTTACCGTTGTGTAATAATTTGCTGTTGTGTAATAATTTACCCATCAACCATACTTCAACGTTTGTTCAAGTTGCAAAAGTACCGATCAACAAAATTCAGCCCCTTCTTGGTACATGAACCGTAGTTTAATAATTTACCGTTTTGAAATAATTTACCGTTGTGTAATAATTTACCGTTGTTTAATAATTTGCCGTTGCGTAATAACTTACCATTGTGTAATAATTTACCCATCAATAATACTTCAACGTTTGTTCAAGTTTCAAAAGTACGTACCAACAAAATCCAATATTCCATCACTTATCAAATGAAATAATATCGCAGAACAACCAACTCTACTTCATACAGCCATCCTTGGTTATAATCAAAAGCTCCCTAGTGATGATTATCTGGGCCGGATTTATACCGTTTGATTGACGATCGTGTTGACGAAGCTTATTGGTGCACACGAACGGCTGGAGGTACAATGCTCCGGGTGGTCTCACAATTTTTTTTAGCTCAAGATAAATTTAATAACGTAAAAAAAACCGTACCCTTCTACCGAAAGTTTTCGAGATACGGCGTTCTGAAATTTTCAATCCCTATTTTGAACCCCTTAGAGATGACTGACACTATAACGCCGAGCTTCGAGGACCAACTAGACCCCGAACGAAACCTATAACCCGAATTTCATCAATTTTGTTTCATGGTAACTAAGAAAAGTGGCCAATACAGCGTACGGCGGACAGACAGAAATTTTGGTTTATTATTTTCAATAATGAACCATTGGAATCGAGCAAGAAAAAAAAAATCTTACCCACCCCTCCTCAAAATTTTATAGTTTACGTTTCAAGGTATGTAGAATCCAAAACTGCAATAAAAATATTTCTGTCTGTCCGCCGTAAGGGCCACTTTTCTTAGTTACCATGAAAGAAAATTTATGAAATTCGGGTTATAGTTTCCGTTCGGGGTCTAGTTGGTCCTCGAAGCTCGACGTTACTGTCAGTCATCTCTAAGGGGTTAAAATAGGGGTTGAAATTTTCATAACGCCGCAGCTCGAAAACTTTCGGTAGAATGGTATGGTTTTAAATTTGTCTTGAGCTAAACAATTTTTTGAGACCACCCGGAGCATTGCACGTCCAGCCGTTCGTGTGCACCAAAAAGCTTCGTCAACACGATCGTGAATCAAACAGTATAACTCCGGCCCGGATATCATCACTAGGGAGCACCTGATTATAATAAAGGATGGCTGTATGAAGTCGAGTTGTTTGTTCTGCGATATTATTTCATTTGACAAGTTAGTGATGGACTACTGGATTTTAATGGTAGGTACTTCTGAAACTTGAACAACCGTTGAAGTATTATTGATGGGTAAATTATTAAACAATGGCAAATTATTACACAACGGTGAATTATTACACAACAGTAAATTATGAGACCAAGGTAAATGATTAAACAACGGTAACGGTAATTATTAACAACGGTTATTGCAGTTTTGGATTCTGCATACCTTGAAACGTAAACCATCAAATTTTGAGGGGGGTTAGAATTTTTTTTTTCATGCTCGATTCCAATGGTTCATTATTGAAAATAATAAACCAAAATTTCTGTCTGTCCGCCGTACGCCGTACTGGCCACTTTTCTTAGTTACACAACGAAGGAGCTGGATTTTGTTAATCGGTACTTTTGTAACTTAAACAACCGTTGAAGTATTATTGATGGGCAAGTTATTACTTAACGGTTCATTATACTTGACCACGAAGGTAGGTATTGACCACAGAAAACAGTGACCTACGCAGAAGGGGCGTCTATTTCACTCCACATCAACAAAAATTTTCTTTCAGAACTTCATTATTTGCGTTTCTTTTTGCCATTTTCGTTACTGTTAGTTATCGACAGGATTATTCTAGCAACATTTAACTCGTGATTTATGTAGGTACCTACTAACGAGTATTTCAACAGAAGGGTGAATGAATTCGAATTGTATACATTTAACCCAAATGTCATCACCAGGGACGCGCTAACAATTTGGAATTGGCCCGAGATAAAATCATTGCTAGGGATCACCTGATTATATTCACAGAGTATGAAGTCGAGTTGGTTGTTGTGTGATATTATTTCATTTGGAAAATGATGGCTCTTTTGGAGTTTGTTGGTAGGTAGTGATACTTGAACAAACGTTGAAGTATTATTGATGGGTAATTTATTACGCGATGGTAAATTATTACACAATGGTAAATTATTACACAACGGTTCATTATACCATCTACGTAGGAGGGGCTGGAGTTTGTTGGTAGGTACGTATGCAACTTTTTTCACTCCACATCAACAATTTCACTTCAGAACTTCATTATTTGCGTTTCTTTTTGCCATTTTGGGTACTGTTTGTCATCGACAGAATCGAGGGTTAGGTACGACGAGTACGAGGTTAGGTACGACGAGTACGGGGTTAGGTACTAACCTACGGAGGTTCTGTGATCTGTGACGGTATATGGTAATCCCGTCCATCTTGGATGCGGGCTCTTCCCGATCTTTTTGACACGCGGCTGAAGGGGCGGTCGATTCGCAGAAACGAATCGTCAACTCCTGGAGGCATTGCGTTATAATCGAACCATTGTCTCCGGGGGCAGCTGTCACACTGCCTCCCTACCTTTCTAGAGAGTGGAGAGGGGGAAACTACGCTGTATGGGCGGCGTAGTTTAACCCCTCATCATATACAGATCTACATAATATGTATGGAATATTACATATAGTATATAGAAGGGTTATCTATACGGAGACATGTGATCTGTAACAGAAGTGTATTCTGTACAAAATAATAAACCGTTGTGCACGGATTTGCAGCGTTTTTCAAATGGAATAATATTACAGAACAATGAACTCGACATCATACAGCCATCCTTGATTATAATAATTTGCTCCCTAGTGATGATATCTGGGCTGATGGTGATTCACCCTCCTGTTGGCGAAGCCTGTCAGTGCAAACTTTGGGGCCTTACTGTGAACGAACGGCTGAACGTACAGTGCTCCGAGCTGGCTGAAAAAACTACCAAGTTTTAGATCTATTTAAAACCGTAAAAAAATTCGAGGTAACGGCGTCCTGGAGATTTCAACTCTATCTTTCACCCCTTAGAAATGAATGACAGTATCGCCGAGCTTCGAGGACCAACTAGACCCCAGGTGGGACCTTCAAACCAAATTTCATTAATTTTGGTTCATGGTAGTTGAGGAAAGTATGAAGTACGGAGTACGGCCGACGGACAGAAATTTTTGTATTGTATTTTCGGATTCTGCATACCTTGAAACGGAAACCATCAAGTTTTGAGGGGGCTGGGGGTTAAAATTTTATTTTATTTTTTTTTTCATGCTCGATTCTAAATGTTCATTATTGAACATAATAAACCAAAATGATGGATCTTCTGGATTTTGTTTGTGTAACTTGAACAAAAGTTGAAGTATTACTGAGTAAATTATTACACAACGGTAAATTATGAGACTTTGCTTCATGAATAACTACAAATAATCAATGACTTAATTATTGAATCCCGCGCATTTGTATGAAACTTTAATTGCCGGGCCGGCTCCAGTACTCCACTTAGGGCTTTCCTGGGCGGAGCTCGAGGGTACTGACCACAGAACACAGTGATCCACGCAGAAGGGGCATCTATACAGTGAAATAATAAACCGTTGTGTAATAATTTGCAGCGTTTTTTTAATTGCATTTTCGGATCCTTCATACCTTGAATCGTATACCATCAAATTTGTTGGTGGGGGGGGTTAAAATTGTTTTTTTCACGCTCGATTCCAAAGGTTCATCAGGAAATCATGTATTTTTGCAGTAAGGATTATACTCGTAAGCAAAACTGTCTCAAAACATGATCGATCACCAATTTTTTTCATTGGCGTATGTTAACAGTTTTGGTGGTTGCAAGAACAATCTGATTCCCAAGTTGAAGTAGGTACCTACCTACTAATATTACATGGTTGAGATTTCTTTTTGTACATAGCTAAGCTTATTTCAGTTGCCTGTAACAGTCGTCAATCCTCAAACACCAATAGGTAATTATTGTTTTCCACTTAGTATTTTGGTATGCAATTGGCACTCGAAACTTTCCATGACCCGAGGGGAACAGACAGGGAGTAGGGTTGAAAGAAGGTATGAGTAATCGGATAGTATAGTTGGTAAGTAGGTTCTCGTTAAAGCCCATAGAGGAGTGCCAGTAAGTTGCAGAAGTGTAACTTCCTAAACAACTGACCAGGTAACTAAATATGCTACTTCTAGTTATCCCTAAAACCGGGCTGGGACCTCTTCCCAGAAGCCACAGGTTTGCGGGTAGTGGGATGACCGCAAAATATTATGATTAGCTGCGGGATAAGCTGGTCATCAGGATCAGACGAATAAGCAGTCGCAGGGGCACCTTTGAAACAGAGTGGACCACTCCGTGACAGGGGTGGCCCACAAAAGTTCTCCAATACTAGATGAAGAGGAGCGACAGTGGCGAGAAAGTGCCGCCACTTTCCAATAGGCACTATCAGGGGGGGATGGCTCCTACCGCCTTGGGCGACATCCATCTAAGTCTAAGGGGAAGGAAACCCCACCAGAAGAAAAAGTGCCATGCAGCATGGCTATACCAGCGAATTTTCAAGGAAATATTCGCGCTATTGTGTGGAACGACGATGTAGCGAGAAACCATACCACTTTTCGTAAAATTGTATAGTTTTTTCGCGACTGTAGCCGATTTCCCTATTTTTAATAGATAAAAACTCAAATTCGACCTCCTTGCAATTTTTCAAAATCATCTCTCATCTTTCAACTCGACCTTTTTTTCCAGTACGAACGTTTTGGCGATGTTTTGTTAAATTCAGGATGCTCTAAAGGATTATCTCATAAAAAATTTCAAAACTTCATGTTCTAAAAATTTTGGACTCATTGAAATAGCTTCATTTTCTTTGAAAATTCGCTAAAAGTTCCCTGGCCCTCCAGGTTGAGGGTTGGACGCAGGGCCAACAATCCTGCTCCAGAAACCCATACCCGTTACGGAACCTCAAAGAAAGAAACGCTGGACACATTCAAGAGGAGGCCCTGGTTCTGTCAAGGGCCGGGGAGTAAGTAAGTTATCCCCCAAAACAAATGACTCAATGAAGAGGCACTAGAAAGCATTGGAACTCTATCTTACTCCCCGAAGAATTCTTACGCAACCTGTTAGGCAACTGTATCCAATACTAAGAAAATATTTGGATCTCAAGCGCCCTCACGTCAAAGGAAAATGCCAATAAATTTCTGTCTGATTACCATATTTTCCTGCACCTGCTCGCAACCCCACCCCCACCGTTGTCACGGGCTCGTTTGAGAAAACTCAATCATTTGGATACTCGAATCTGTATAGCTCAATGAAGCATGTAGTTGTTTTGGGTGTATAACTCATAACATAGTAAAACAACGCCTCACAAGATAAGGCGTAAATTCCTAATCCCCCGCCTCCCGATCACCTATCCTTTATTGAATCCCCTTTGCGGACCCTAATTATTGGTAACTTGATCCTAAATTTCTAGTTAAACCATACGTGACTTGAATACAATAATTATCATTTCATTCGAATCGGACCGTCTCCTCTGGGCTAATTTACGAGTACTATAACTAGGCGGTGCCCCTACTATCCGTTTCGTATCCGGAATTCCAATTACCCAGGCGTTCATGATGGACCACCGTCGGTTTATTCGTCAAGCATTTCATGATCTGGTAATTATTTCTGAGTGAACGTACGTAACAATGGATAAAAATATTATACACTCGAACCTACTAATATTCGTCCATATTTACTTCCATTTTATTACAGCAAGCGTGTCGTCAAGACTTTGGTTAAACAGATAATTCAAAATTATTTCTGTTCTTCATAGGGAAAGACTGTCAAGGGGGGAACGGTCCAAGTAGTGGACCGGGGTGGCGAGGGGGGGGGGGGGGGGGGGGGGGGCAGACCGAACGGGGAGGTGGATACTGATCCCAATTCGTCATGTTAGGGCTTAGGGCCTGCATAAACAAAAACGGCCAATAGAATACTGGCTTGTCTCGACGAAAAGCTTATTTTAACGTGCTCCTATCACAGGAATGACTGTTCAAAACTAGCCTGATACCGACTTCTAGAGTGCAATGAGGAAATTGGTCCTTTGTCCATCGAAAATGTTGAGAATGAATGACGAACACGTGCGCGAAAATCTGTGTAGACAACGTTTTCCCCTGAACAATCTTTATTTCATTCATTTTGGCTTATTCTTTTCAATAATGAACCATTGGAATCGAGCAATGAAAAAAAAAAAAAAAATTCTAACCTAAAAATCTAATCTAATCTAAAATTGATGAAATTCGGGTTATATGTTCCGCTCGGGGTCTAGTTGGTCCTCGAAGCTCGGCGTTACTGTCAGTCATCTCTAAGGGGTTCAAAATAGGGGTTGAAATTTTCAGAACGCCGCAGCTCGAAAACTTTCGGTAGAAGGGTATGGTTTTAAATTTGTCTTGAGCTAAACAATTTTTTGAGACCACCCGGAGCATTGTACGTCCAGCCGTTCGTGTGCACCAAAAAGCTTCGTCAACACGATCGTGAATCAAACGGTATAAATCCGGCCCAGATATCATCACTAGGGAGCACCTGATTATATTCAAGGATGGCTGTATGGAGTCGAGTTGGTTGATCTGCGATATTATTTCATTTGTTAAGTGATGGACTATTGGATTTTGTAGGTAGGTACTTGTGAAACTTGACAAACGCTGAAGCATTGTTGACGGTTAAATTATTACACAATGGTAAATTATTACACAACGGCAAATTATTACACAACGGTAAATTATTGCATAACGGTAAATTATTGCACAAAGGTTCATCTACCAAGAAGGGGCTGGATTTTGTTGATTGGTACTTTTGCAACTTGAGCAACCGTTGAAGTATTATTGATGGGCAAGTTAGTCATTATACTTGACCACGAAGGTAGGTACTGACCACAGAAAACTTTGACCTACGCAGAAGGGGTATCTATTTAACTCCACACCAACAATTTTCCTTCAGAACTTCATTATTTGCGTTTCTTTTTGCCCTTTTAGTTACTATTTGTCATCGACAGAATTATTTCAGCAACATTTAACTCGTGATTTAGATAGGTACCTAGCAACGAGTACGGGGTAGGTACTAACCTACGGAGGGTCTAAGATCTACATAATATGTATAGAATATTACATATTATATTATATAGACGGGTTATCCATACAGAGAGCTGTGATCTGTAACAGAAGGGTATTCTGTACAAAATAATAAACCATTGTGCAGGGATTTTCAGCGTTTTAATTTGTAATTTAATAGGTAGGTTCCAATAGGTTTAATATATTCACTGTAGAGTTCCATTAATTGGTCAACAGTCCTAACAGTAATCCGATGATATTTTTTGATACACCAATCCCCTTTCCATGTTTCATCTTTCATTTGTGTAAGGGTAACAGTTGACCTGTGGAACCTTCCATGTGGGCGTGTCCCAAACATCCCTCCTTCGTCGCATCAAGCTGCCACACCCCCCTTTGAGGCCGAAACCACAGGGGAGGTTCCAGTCAGAATCCTCATCAGGCCATTATTATTACTGTTTGTTGAACATGATAACTGACCCTGGTGTTATTTAATCATATTACATTATTATAATATTATATTGTTACATTATTATTATTGGCTGTTTGTTGAACATGATAACTGACCCTAGTGGTATTTACTCATATCATTTTAATGATATGAGTAGTTATTACGGAAAAGGGTCAAATGGTTATTTACTACAGTACATATTCGATTCATATACATAAGATTTACGATAAAGAAGTAGATTGCAGTAACGGAAAGTGTAACATGCCGGCATTTGCTAGGAATACTTAGTGTTAGGGTTTTCAGTATTATAGATTAGAACCATGCAAATGTAAAAATATCGTGTGGATAGCTGTGCTCAAAAGTTTCGTGATTTTAAAAAATAGTGCTTCGTGAATCTATCGTGTGATGACATCACTTACCCAAATATTATCGTGTTATGAGTCCAAACAATGTGAAATAGAGCTACCCAATGCTAAGTGTGAGATGGTCAGTGAGTGGTTGATTTAGACTGTTGTTTTGGAGTCTCGGAGGGGTTGTTTTGCGGTATCTTATCACTTAATACATAAATCAACAACACATAAACACAACACCAACACTTTACCTGCTGCCAGAGGCTTCGAACACAGGGGAAACTTTGATTTCGGGACTCGGGGTTTCTATAACAAGGCAACGGCGGCGTTTGGCGGATCGAAAAAAAAAATTAATAAAATATACTTTTCTGTAATCAAATGAATGAAATAAGAAAAATGAAAAAGGGAGATACAAACTCTGAAGAAGAGAAGACGGTGGGCTGGTCTTCCCAACTGAGTCAGACCGGTATGTGGTGCTGACGTGCCCTTGCGGAGGGAACGGTGGGGGCCCCACGGAACCGGCGCATGCGCAGTAGTATCTCAACTCGCTTCCACCCGGCCTTACACCTCGCGGGAGGCTTTTGAGTACTTTTATCGTAGAAGGAGAAAATCATGCTACACTAACTCCGTCCATCCTAAAATTGATTGCTGCAGGGATGGAGAAAAAAACGTGACGTCGACGGCTCTGATGAGTTCTATGGGGGGGGGGGGGGGGGGGGGGAGGAAGCCGATGTGGTCGTTGTTTGTAGAAGCAGTGGAGGGCGATATCGGGGGAAGTAGGTCAGAGGCTCCGAGTTTCCAGGGTGAAGTGTAGTAGGTCACAATGACAGCTGTACAAGCCATTCTTCTCCTGCGATATACACCAAACATGGCACAGCAAGTAATTAGTAGCTAGTTACAGTGCCATAATGATATTGCTGATATGCAGCAGTTTACTAATAATTTCTTGAAAATAAGGCCGTGAAGTTCGTAGGTAAGTAACTCTCTAAAGATAATAATCAGGTTTTCATTTTATTTGTTTATATTTCTCTTCTCGAAAACATTTCTCTTCCCTCATTCGTTCAATCACAATTTGACAATTTTGCTACGTAGAAGAGCCAAGGTGCCGCCAGGAAGCGGAGCCGGGACTCACAGTGGATTTTTGAGGAATTTGATAGTTCACTTTATTTGGTTGGATGATTTCCAGGGGCATCGCCAAAGGATCTTTGTGTAGCGGGTTTGTGGTAAAAATGCTGGAAGGAGCGGTAAGCCGCACAGTATTTCGAGTATTGGGGTTCAGGGACGAAAATCAATTGCGTTGGGCGTGACTGACACCTACTTTCTAGACGCAAATCTCGTTGAAAAGCACATTAGAGGGCAGCTAAATGCCAGAAAAGGAATCTCAAAACACGCAGAAAAAAATTGCACAGGAAGTGCCCCCCCCCCCCCCCCACACAATGGCCTCAAATTCTAATACTTGATAAGCCACAAAAACACACACACACACATACACATGTGTATACACTCGTATACACATTCTCTCACAAAAATACACTTCCCTCAGCTCGCGAAGGAATGTCACCTTAAGGAATGAAGCTTATTTTCGACTCCTGACATGTATGTGCCTGGAAAACCGCACATGCCTCTATGAAATGTCTATTCACTCCTTCATACTTCGATACTAATTCATTACTTACCTAGGTAATACCTACCTACAATATTTTCACTAAGACGCAAATTTACCATTTTATGGCAAACTGGTCTAGGACTCAAGCCAAATAACGCTGAAAAACCATTTTCACCCAAGTATCATTAATAATTATTACCATATCAATATAGCAGTACTAAACTCTAGTTTTCACAGCTTTCCATGTGCGTTCAATGTTTATAGCCTGAAATCAGAACCTTTATGCACCCTCCTTCTTACCGAACGCCCAAGAAAAGAACGCTGCATATTATTGTACAAAGGTTTAGTATTTTCTTGTAGATAACCCTTCTGCTTCGATCGCTGTTTTCTGTGGCTCACAAATGAAAATTTCAAATATTTCGACACAAACCATAATTTCATTAATTTTGGTTCATGGTAAATGAGGAATAGTGCCCCGTGCGTCGGATTCTACGTACCTACAAACCACCACAATATTGAGGAGTTAGGAAGGATAAACTCCCCCCCCCCCCCCCTCCCCCATAAACTCGTCCAATGGTTCATTACTGAAATTTTGTCAAGATTGTTCAAAGGTTCATTATTGTTGCTGGGTATGGACGAGGTTCGTTGGCCTAAGTATTCGAATTTTGCCTAAAGCTGAGAGACATGCCTATTCATATTTTGCCTAATGCCCAGTATTTACGGATTCAACAAAGACTTGGGGATTCGAAACAATTGAGAGTGGATTAAATGTTTGAATAATGTAATTCCTCAAAGTTTTTCTCCACGACTGCGTTCTTTCAGTAACCGCTTGGTTCCAACCCCAGATGGGTCCCTTTCATTGTGCTCCTCCCCGCATCCCATTGATTTCTTTCACTTAACAGCCGATCACAATCAACCTTTTCCTATCACATCCGGCCTATATATAAGCTGACCTCTCTCCAATGTACGTTCCGATATTTTTTGTCTTCATTGTGGCAGTAAGTCTTCTTCGGTCATTTTATTGTAAAATTCGTGGAACAAAAAATGAGTATCACCAGAGTCATTAACACTTGAACTGGTAACTTTAGATGCTGATTCACAGTTCCCTTAACCCTCTCCATGAGAAAATTTCATTCAGAGCCATAAATCGAAGCCCGGCTCAAAGCTTCGCAAACCTCGGGCGATCCCACACCATCGACTGCTCGGCCACTGGGGAGTTACTGAGAATCATTAGGTTAAAAAATAAATAAATAAATAAATTTAAAAAAACAGCGGTGGCGTCTAAGACGGCGGTCGCTCGGTTTTCCACTAATTTTGGCGGATACCTCTTTCTGTTGATGACCTTCCCTCAGAGCCCCGTTGGAGCTTTAATATTGGATCATATCAATATTACCCTTGATATAATGAGAGAAAGTAAAGAACAGTTCAGTCCAGGGCCTGTTTCCTTGTATTTTCATCTGCCCACTTTCCCTGGGAAAGCGAAGGACTGAAACCGCCGGAGGCTTCGGTTGCGGTTGAAACCGTTTGTCGCGTAACCCACACATGAAAATCTCAGAATTCGATGAAAGAATTAGCGTTTATTTTTCTTCTTTCCATCCGCGGGAGAAAAAAACCGTAAGGTACTGGCGACCAATTTGGAAAATATTTTGGGTTAGACAATTTGGTGTCGATTGAAAAGATGTCAGCAATCGTCTGGCATGACACATAACCTCCACTACCTACACTGTTAAAACAACTTATAAGGTGAAACACTTTAAATTCCCCATTAGGCCAAAACCATCTTATTGCTGTAACCAGATTACTTAAAAACAGTACTTCTTAAAATGAACCTAATCAACCGGCCTCTTCCATCCTCATACCGATTTCCACTCAATATTCAATCTTCAAACCTCCTCTTGAATATACATATCCAACACCAGTTTCAATCAACCTCGGTGAAACTCAACCCAGCAATAAAAAACCCTCAACAATAAAAACTTCAGAACAGATGCTTTGGCTGAACATTAATCTGATGATAATATTTTATAATCATAGATGTGTTTCGTAGAACTTCCATTCTGCTGTAACTTGGGACCTCTCAACAAGCTTAGGCACCGGCTAACACACTCGGTGAGCGGTAGAAACCCAAACTAAACAGTTCAGGTACGTCAATCTGCTGCGGACCGCCGGAATCCTTTAGTGATTAGGTCCGAAACTGCACAACAATACAATCCACCGCCTGATCGCTGCCAGCACTGAATTCTCGTTATTTTGCAATATCGGATCCTCATTAGCTTCCACTAATCAGCAGCGGTATGCCATGAATAATGCGATCGTATTAATCTACGTCTAACTCACGCATATATCCGCTATATACCCTCAAACCTCGACCTCCCGTGCCGATGGTGGATCTTGCAAACATTTGGCAGCCGCTATACATTACTAACTGATCGATACACTCTATACATACCTATCCAATAACAGTGATGGTAAATTACGAGTTAACCAGACCCTGCCATGCACAGACGAATGCTGAGGTTCTCCTCTGTCAGGTTGACAAGGAGAATGTAATGTGACAAATGAGGCAGGAGCAAAAATTCCTGCCAGCAGCATGGCTTAAGGAGCAAAGTTTCGAAGAAATAGTTTGACACAGCACTTAGTACCGCCTGACTGGGCACTTTTTGAGACCAGAGTGGCACGTCGTGCAGAAAAAATTACTTAAAAAAATCATCTTTGGGTGTTTTTAACAAGAAAATCGTGATTTTTATCACTCGATGCAGTCTGAACTACTCGCAATCGATTCGGCGACCAAAAAAAAAAAAAAAACATGGTAAACTACACCTCACATGCCTACATGAAAAATATACAAGTTTTTTGGATTTCCGATTATAGTTTTGTAAATTTGCTAAGCTGGGTGCGTATAATAGGACGGGGGCTAGTTGCAATCGAATCAGCGTCCCAAAAACATGGTTGACAACACCCCAATTACCTATATTGCAGAAATCCTTCTTGTTTTGATTTTTTGGACCAAACATTTGTAAATCTGGACCGCTGCGTACGGTGCGACCGGGCTGGGTAACGAACTCATCATTACTCTTGCAGAGACGGATTTTTCCGTAAATTATTACACAACGGCAAATTATAACACAACGGTAAATTATTACATAACGGTGAATTATTACACAACGGTAAATGATTACAGAACGGTAAATTATTACACAACGGTTCATCTACCAAGAAGGGGCTGGATTTTGTTGATCGGTACTTGAGCAACTTGACCAACCGTTGAAGTATTATTGATGGACAAGTTATTACACAACGGTTCATTATACTTGACCACGAGGGTAGGTATTGACCACAGAAAACAGTGATCTACGCAGAAGGGGAGATATTTCACTCCACATCTACAATTTTCCTTCAGGACTTCATTATTTGCGTTTCTTTTTGCCATTTTAGTTACTGTTTGTCATCGACAGAATTATTTTAGCAACATTTAACTCGTGATTTAGATAGGTACCTAGCAACGAGTACGGGGTTAGGTACTAACCTACGGAGGGTCTGCGATCTACATAATATGTATAGAATATTACATATTATATTATATAGACGGGTTATCCATACAGAGAGCTGTGATCTGTTACAGAAGGGTATTCTGTACAACATAATAAACCATTGTGCAGGGATTTGCAGCGTTTTTTCGTATTCGAACTCTGTACCCAAAAAGTGATTGATCCGCCCCATATCTTTTGCCTTGAATTCTTTCTTAATTTTTTTCTTTCATCTCCTCTAATTTTTCCGGATTCTTGGACGCCAGAGTGAGATCATCAACGCACACCGCCATGTATACAGCATCATCCCCATCATTTATCTTATAAATACAAGGCTCAGTGTCTGTGGGTTTCATGACTACACACTGAATTAATTAAGGTGGCTGTGCCATCACCCATGTCCAATTCAGCAACAAGGAAGAAAATGTTTTCCTAATGCCCTTCTTCCAGTCATCTACTTTTTCACTTGAGAGTGCCTCACGCACAGACACCTCAGCAGGACACGCTATTTCATCCTGAGGTTCACTTACCTGAGGGTTTTCTGATGATCTGGGTGTTAGCACCATGTTGTACTCCTTCCTTGGCCGTCCTCTTCCACCCGTTCTCACTATCCGGGGTCACCCATTGCCTCGTAATAATTGTGGTTGAACGTCTTCAGGTCGCTCCGGACACACTCCGTTTCCAGGAATAGGAGGTTGCTCCTCAGTTTCCAAAGGAGTGCCAGGTGCTGCACCAGATGATTCAGCGCCAATCTTCACCAATATTTCTAATTCTTCTTCCTCATTAGTATTTGCAAAAATGACATTCGTGTTTTCCAATTGGTCCAATGATTTTATCTTGATTTCCTCTGCCAAGAATTTCACATCACACGTTGTGTGTAGTATCTTTCGGTCTCTTGGAACCCACGCTCTATAAGCTTTTGAGTTTAGAGAGTATCCAGCAAATACACCCTCTTTGACCTAGGTTCTAGATTTTTCTTCGTGGATTTGTCCATCATACAAACCTTAGTAGCAAACGCTTTCAAGTGAGCCACTACCGGCGGTCTGCCTACCCATAATTCGAAAGCAGTCGAGGTCTGCTGAGGGGCAGCGATTGCGAATGTAAACTACAAAGGCCACTGCTTCAGCCCAACAACTTTTGGGCAGCCCGGATTCGATCAAGGAGCATCTCACCATGTCAAAGATGATTCGGTTCATCCTTTCAGCCACACCATTTTGCTGAGGTTTCCTGAGACAGTAAGCCTTCTATCGATTCCTGCGTCGGCTAGAAATTCATGAATTCATTAGACATATATACTCTCCCCCATTGTCCGACAGTAGGGACTTAATTTTTCTCCCCTTCTGATTTCAACAGAAATTTCAAATTCTTTGAATGCTTTGAGAGCATCCGATTTATTTTTCAAAAACTTCACACCAGACCAGCGGGTTGCGTCATCAATAAACTTCATATAAAATAATGAATTACCATGCGATGCCGCTTGTGCCGGTCCCCAAATATCTGAGTGCACTATATCTCGAACTTTTGTTTCTCTTTTCCTTTCGCTTAGAGGGAATAGCGTTTGACTCATTTTTCCTAGCGCACAAACTTTGTGACGTGGAAGATTCCCAGATATGTTAACTTTATACCTAGAGCGCCGTTTTACTTTTTGAGGATTTTCAGATCTCTCTCATTCAAGTGCCCTTACCTTCGATGCCACAAACGACTGTATAACCATTCTCAGTCATTTTCCCGACGGAAAATAAGTTACTTCTAAGGTCTGGAACATATTATAGCGTATTCCTTAAATGTAATTTCCAGTTCTCACTGCCATGACGTGTATAGTTACTGTCCCCTTTCCAGTTACACTTGTGGATGACATTTTTGATATTTTAAGCTTCCCATTTTCGCCAGATACCACTTCATCAAATTTGCAGGCCTTCTCACACATGTGAGACGTTGAGCCGCTGTCCAGGTACCATTTGGTTGGTTCTTCGTGGCACATAAACGCTGCATGATGGCTCGATTCACCTGAGTAGTCTTCTTCTCCCTCTTCTGCAGCTCTTGCATCTTCCTTCAGCAATGGGCAGTTTCTCGCTAAGTGGCCATCTCCTCCACAATTGCAAGCATTTCAATTTCGATTTCTTGTAGTTCATGTTACTTGTATGTCCGGTTGGTCTTATATTTCTGCTTACTTTGCCAGTAGTTCTTCTTGGACAGCATCGAATTTTGCTCTTCATTTCTTCCTATATTATTTCGAGCGTCAGTTTCCTCAAATATATATGTTTTCAGTTGCTCAGAGTTCGGTAAATAATCTCTTGGCTACACGAAATTTTTCAACTCCTCGGGTAAACGTACAATAGCATTGAAGTGAGTAAATAATCGGGGGTTGTAGTAGGTTGTGTAGGAATTGCATCGGGAGTCGGGGTTGTTTCCATATATACGAGGTTGCTTTCCATATCAAAGAACTCAGCGACACGGTTGCGTACATCGCCTCCTGCATTCATGTTGCATAGGATGAGTCGTTTTAGCAGTGTTGCTGTTCGTGACGGTCCTCGAGATCGGTAGTGGTCGTGTAGTTTCCTCCATACGTCATGGGAAGTTTTGCATCCTTTAATCACCTTCAATTCTGATGCCCCAACTGGGAGGATATTCTCGGATTTCGCCCTCCTGTCCTTTCTTCCCCATTCCTTGTGCATTTGTGCACTATCACCAAACCCATCAACGAGATCTGGTTTCTTGATTGTCCCGTCAGCGTATTCCAATAGCTCGCTGCGATTCAGGACCGCTTCCATGTGCATTATCGACCTTCATATCAATTCTAGCCATGGTCTCCTGAATCCCCCTGACACATTTCAGCTTCGCAGGATGAAAGGGAGAGAAATTAGCCTAAGGGCTCACTCAGCTGATCGGGGCATATCTTGTCATTTGAACCCAACAGTCCTAAGGAGGCTTCCTGTCAAATTTCAGCTTCGTAGGATGAGGGGGAGGGAAATTGGCATCGTCTCGTGACGGTTTTTCTTCAGTACCCCATCGCAGAAGCATATGTAATACTAAAATATATTCTTCTAAACAACGTCCTAACACATGCTCAATATAGTTCTACATCTTTTGGTTTATTATTCTGTGAATAATATACCTATGTAGCTCAGCAAAAAATAATTATAACACCGCCACCCACCGGTCCTCAAAATTTTTTCATTTACGTTTCAAGGTGTGTAGATTCAAAAAATGCAACGTCCATCCGCCGTACCCCGTCCGTCAGATTCTGTAGTGAGCCCCCATACCTACGCCTTTCAGCATTAATGGGGAGGGGTTGCTGCTCATTGCTCTAGGTCTGACGGTCTTCGGCCTGCTCCCACTGCGCTATTAGTCCCCCCCCCCCCTCCCGAAGGGCTCGTCCAGGATGGCCATGTGGAGACTGCGCAGGCGGGAACTGGGAGAGGGCGAAGGCTGGGCTATTATATTTTATTTTCGGCAGCGAATTTTGCCTATGCCCGTTCGCGTTTGCATTGTGCTTGTTATTTGTTTGTCGCTAGCTGCTCATTTGCACCGCCTTGACGATGATAGCCTGAGGCTTTCCATCATTTGCAGGCGTTGTTTCGTCACCGATCCAATCACATTCTGCTCAGCCTCCATACTCACCGCCTCTTCAATAACTTGCGGTATTCCATCATTGGCAGGCTTTTTCATCGCTATCGCTGTCACAGCTCTGCACGTGGATATTTATCACAGTCGTTCTTCATACATTTATTTTCACACACTCAACACGCCAACATAAACTTTCACTCAATAAATTACGTGCACACGATCAACAACATTAAGGTTTATTCACTCGTACTCCATTCAGCATTACAGACCGATAGGATGGGGAGAGCCTACTGGCCCCAGGCCCACCCTATCTAATATTTATATAGCCTCCTAGCACCCATCTGTTAGGGCTTTCTTAGGCCAAGAGGCCGACAGCCCTAAGAAAATAAACAAAATGAAAGTAATAAAATTCTAAAAATTGAAAAACCAACAAAATGATACAAAGGTTGCCTGCTGCCTCCCCGAGGTCATCGGTCCCCCCATGCACACACACATGCTCGCGTGAGTCACATAGCTATCACAAGACGCAAAACACGAAACACAACACTCACTATTACACTCTGGTTACTATAAATTACCTTCTCACACACCCACACACAATAAACATGTACACAAAGATCTAACCTAATATCACAAATTTTCCTCCCAGTGCTTAGGATCTAGACTAATAATAAATGGTTTTCTGGTGAGTACTCTTATATAATTCCTCCCATTTCTATCTGCACCTTGTCAGTATATGGCGAAGCGTTGCTATTCTTGATCTATGTTGAGGGCTTCATGTGATGGTCCTACCGGCCACATCTTCTTACGCATTACTTTGTTCACATACGTTTCTGTGGCGACGAAAGTGGTTGCGGAGTTAACAGCCTTTCGCCAGGTTTCAACTGAAGCTGCCCTTTGCGAGCCTATGATGTTGATCCATCTCCGCCGCTCGTTTGCATACATTGAGCACTCTAAGAATACGTGGTCCACTGTTTCTTCTGCCCCGCAGCGGCATGCGGGTGACGCTACCAGGTAAAAATGTGGATCTTTGTGTTGAAATTGCCGTGTCCTGTGAGGAACTGTGCTATATAGTGGGCTACTCGTATGTGTCGTTCCTTAATACGTTGTCGCACGTTTGGCCAGCAGCGATGGGTATGACGAACTTCATCTTAGTTATCCCACCTACTTTGCCACTCGACATAAATATGCCCACTGTTCAACTTGCTCTGCTGTTTCTATATTCTGAATGCCGCTTAAACGACCATGAGCTATGTGCCAAGTTGCTGCTGAGAAGCGTACACGTAGATCTGCTGGGAGCTGGCCAGCCAACACCTGGAGGGCGGGGATCAATATGGTTCCCTGTGCACTCTGTATGCGGGCCCAGTGCTTGCTCTTTGCCTTAAGAGTCCAAGCAGGGCATGCATAGTATAGTATGCAGTATAGTTTACCAGAGGGCCTTGTACATGATTAGCTTCGTGTAATACCTAATGCCCCACGTAACACGCGCCAGTGACTTAGTGCGGCCAAAGCTGGCATTAGCCTTGGCACACCTCGCCTCCAGGTGCTTGGTGGGGTCCAAACCCTTGGTCAAGTGTACTCCCAGATACTTTGGGCATTCGCTGTGGCGGATAGCGTTGCCTAATAGCCGAATCACTGGAGGGTTCTCATATTTAGGTTACCCTTGAGCTGGCACAGTGCGGTCTGGTCTGCTGCCGCTTCCAGTTTGACTCTTCCTGCCCAATCCACCACAGTTTGGGCCACCAGAGCTCCTTCTTGTTCAGCTTACGCCTTGGTGCTCCCCACCAGCAGCACAGCCAGGTCATCTACAAATACCAGTGGCGTTCGACCCTGCTCTTCAAGGCGCACGAGGATATCTTTGAACTGTGTGGTCCACAGGAAGGACCCCAGTACGGAGCTTCGGGGGCATCTCATGGTAAATGTCCACTTGCATCCTGTGCCCAGTTCCGGGATGTGTGCAGTCCTGTCCTGGAGAAAGCTCTCGGCGAGGTGATTCACTCCATGGGGAAGGCTGGCCTCTCACTTAGTGACATTATGAGTGCTGGCCACCACATTCTATCAAACGCTTTCTTAATATCGAATAGCAGTATGAAGACATATTTCCTTGGCTCATTCTCCCCCAGCTCGGTTAGCCTGACCAGGGCGTCTGTTGTAGAATGCCCTGGTAGGACCCATACTATGCTGGGTGCGGTACGTAGGCATGGGAGGATTGAATGCGGTTCAGCATCAGCCTGTCCAGCACTTTCCCCATTGTGCCAAATAGGGAGATCAACCTATAAGAGTTTGGGTCTTCCGGCTTCAGGAAAGGACAAATTGTTGCCTCCTTCCAGGCTCTCGGGAAATATCTCACGTTTAGGCAGTCATTCATCAGTTGGAGGAGATATTCTTCACTCACAGCCATAGTCCTTCTGAGAGTGCTTACCTCAACGAGGTCAGGGCCTGGATCCTTTCCGATCGTAAGGCAACCGACCGCAGTGCGCAATTCCTCCAGGCTCCATGGTGGTGACGTCTCAATGGGAAGGGGTTCTTGGGCTTTGCTTCTCATTTCAGCATGCAGAGGCTACCCATTTCGAGGGATTGACACTGGGGAAAGCTGTGTCAAACAGACAGTTTCCTTTATATTCAAACCATTCTGTCCCGTCTCCAAAGGGGTGTGGGGCAGGGGTGGCGGTAATCTTATCACGGACTATCCCTGTTTCCCTGTTGACAGGCCCTACGTACCATCCCTATCTTCCTCCTCGACGAATGCCCTCCAGCTACTCTTCCTCGCCTTGCGTACCGCATGTTAGAACAGACCCTTCTCATGGTGGTAGGCTGCCCGCTGAGTGTTGCGTTGCTTGCAATCACGGCGTCTCTGGTACCACCTGTGGTGCACACACGCTTCACTCTTTAAACTTTGGAGGGTGTCACTCCACCATGAAGGCATCTTACGGCCTGTGGAGGGTAGTGCCAGCTTGCCGACTCTCTCATAAAAAATGCTCCTGTACAGTGTGATTTTGTGGTCGATCTCCTCCACGCTGTTGGAGGGCCAGAGCAGGCAGTTGGCGTTTTCCAGAGCTCCGCTCTGACCAAGGAGTACATCAGCCTAGTAGGGATGGTCTCAGTCCTAGTTCTCCTCGGGCGGGCGCTGTGTGCTACTTTAGATGAGATCTCGTATGTAAGTAGCGCATGATCCCTCTGGATGGAATGGAGGTCTACTGCCCATTTACAACATCTTGCAGCCAGGTGTGGGGCCTTCGCTGTTTTATGAGCAACAGGTCATTAGCCACCGTAAATTCCAGAAGCCTTTCACCTCGGCCATCGACGTTTGTATCGCCCCATGCGGGGTGATGGGCGATTGCGTCCCCTGCAATCACCATGTTGCTGCCTCGGTATTTTCTGCAAACTATAGAAAGTTGATCGGCATATAGCGCCATCCTCATTCATTTTCGACCAAAAAAATTCGTTGTTTCGCACACAAGCTCCACTCGATCCGGGTTGTGTCCCAAAACTTTGCAGCCCGATCGGAATATACCCAAGGGTGTTATGGGTGAAAAACGGGTGTTATGGGTGAAAAACAGGTGTTATGGGTGAAAAGCAGGTGTAAAAATAGGGTTTTTTGGTGTTTTAGTAACATGGGCTGATGATGCATCGTTTTCCATGTATTTTAGGACGAGGCGACCGAATATGAAGGCGTCTTTGACCAAAGAGTGGGAAGTTGAGATTATTACAAAGTTTCAGCCTTAAATTTATGTTAAATTTTGGACTAAAATCATCGTTCTTCCGCACACAATTTGGGTCCCCATTTGGGTCCTAGTTGTGCTCCGAAGCTCGGCGGACCGATCGGAAAATCGGAATACACCCACTGGTGAGATATCGTTTTCCATGTTTTTTAGGGCGAGAAACTGAATATGAAGTCGATTTTGTCCAAAGTGTGAAGAAGTGAGGTTGTAACGAAGGTTGACGCATTAAAAAAATTCATTTTTTATGAGTCAAAAACCTGGGGAAATTGTCTGAAACCACCATAAATTTGTATAATAACACTAGAAGTAGTATCACCAGGTGAATCAAGACAATTACATGGCAATATCAATTATCAGAGATAGTTTTTCAATAGTAGGAGCCTAATTCGTGTTTTTGGGGGCCAAAATTGGTGGAAACCCCAAAAATAGCTATTCCAATTATTTCATGTGACAAGCTCTGTGCAGCTTTTTTTTTTTTTTAAATATTGGGCGCTGGAATGGCTCCGCGCATCTTTGTCAAGGGCTGGGAGTGTGTACCCTTTAAGAGGCTTGACGAGCTGAGTAAACGGAGAAGTTTGTTGTTGTTAACGTTTAGAAACCCTTTAGACGAAAATCATCGTATCTCTTGTTCCACCACCGAAAACAACGAGATTTCGCGGGAGGCGCCAGTGAATAAGAGGGGCGCCGCCACCCCCGCCCGAACCTACTTCCCCTATCGATTGTTCCTCCTCCGCTTTCTTCGGTTCCGGATCCCCTTTCTCAACGCCTCTCGAGATCTACGTCGACCACATGAAATGGATGGTGGGAAGAGGGGATAGCGGTGTTGCGGTGTGAGGGGTGGAGGGCTTTTGTGCGCCCACCGCGGCGGAAGAGATAGGCCGCCTGCGGGCCGCTCAGACACCTTCGCGGGCTGCAGGGACTCGGCAGATAAGTTATCTCCCCGTGACGTCACACGCTCCCTCCCCCGCCCCCAACGGCGTTCCACGGAAAATCCCCTTCTCGGTACTACCTCTAGATACCAATCAAGTAAGTTCCAGTAACGCAGAACGACCATAATGAGGCAAATTTGACTAAGTTTGTCCTACTAACCTAATTAGGACCTGGTCTTCGCGTCCCGCGGTCGATAAAAGAACCTACTACCGGCTTAGTTCGTAGTTCGCAATGTAAATCCACACTGATAGATAGGCAGATAGATATAACCCGAAAATCATCTCGGGTTTTGTATTGTCAAGAGTGGCAGTGGAAGGAATTGTGTAAAGTCCTCACAAAAAACGCTGCCAAGTCCTTGCCACATGGGTTTATTATTCTCGAATGAATGCGGCACGACTGGGACCTCACTGAACAGACCCACAAAGATATATTTGACGGTTTTAAAGAAGCATATTAGGTCACTATTCTTGAAAAAAATATTTTCGATCACTGAAGTTGTCACTGAATTGTCCTGATTCACCTGTCAATACTACTTCTAGTGTTATTATACACATTTACGGTGATGACACCAATTTTCACAAGGTTTTTGACTCATAAATATTGAGTTTTGAGAGTTAAAACATTGCCACATTTTCAATCCGTCACTCTTTGGTCAAAGCCAACTTCTTATTTGGTCTCCACGCCCTAAAAAACATGGAAAACGACATCTCACGAGCCCAAGTTAACTAAAACCTCAAAAGTACCTCGAAAAGCCCTATTTTTACACCCATTTTTTCCGCCGGTGTATTCGTATCGGGCTGCAGAGCTTTGGGGCACAACTACGACCCAAATGTGTTCCCAAACTTTGGCAAAAGAAAGACGATTGTAGGCCAAAATTTAACGTAAATTTAAGGCTGCAACTTCGTTAGTACCTCAATTTTACAATCTTTGGTCAAAATCGACTTTATATTCGGTCTTCTCGATACAAAAAAACACATGGAAAACGGTACCTCAAAAGCTCATTTACTAAAAGACAAAAAAATACCTATTTTATACCCATTTTTTCACCCATAACAACCCTGGGTATCTTCCGATTGAGTTGCAAACTTTCGGCACATAGCTAGGGCCCAAATGGAGCACGTGTGCGAAAGAAGAATTTTTTAGACGAAGCCGGTATGCATGCTACGGCGTGCGGTGGACGGATATTGCATTTTCAGAAATATTTTCAGATAATAAACAAAAAACTACAAATTATTACACATCGACATTTTCCATATACACCTCCTGGTTGAATCAATGAATTTTGGTTTGTTATTCTGTGAATAATACCACCATGTATTCGTTCAGCTAAAAAAAGTGTATAACACCCCCTCAAATTTGTTATTTTACGTTTCAAGGTGCTTAGATTCAGAAAATGTAATGTCTGTCCGCCGTACGCCCTACGCCGTATCAGGCATACCGGCTTCATGTTTGGTCTAGAAAATTTGTTCTTTCGCACACATGCTCCATTTGGAGCCTAGTTGTGTCCTGAAACTTTACAGCCCGATCAGAATATACCCGGGGGTGTTATCAGTAAAAAACGCTGCAAAGTCCTTGTCACATGGGTTTATTATTCCATTGGACATATACCTACCTACAGAGATTTTGGCTGTTTATTTATTGTTTCTTTCATATAAAATAATTGAAATAGCTATCTCTGGTGGTTTCCACCAATTTTGGCCCCCAAAACTCGAATAAAGTACGCTCCTTTTTTTTAAAATAAATTATCTCTCATCATTGATAGTACCATTTAATCGTCTTGATCCACCAGTTGACACTTTTTCCAGTTTTATTATACAAATTGATGGTGATTTCAAACGATTTCCCAGGTTTTTGACTCATAAAAAATCAATTTCGGGAGCTGAACATCTGGTAGAACCTCAATTTTCTATTCTTTGGTCAAAATCGACTTCATATTCGGTCTTCTCGTCCCCAAAAACATGGAAAACGATACCTTAAAAGCTCATGTTACCAACATGTTGCTAAAACGCAAAAAGTACCTATTTTTGTACATATTTTCACTCATAACACCCCTGGGTATATTCCGATCGTGCTGAAAAGTTTCGGGACACAACTAGGGCACAAATGGAGCATGTGTGCGAAAGAACGATTTTTTTAGACCGAAAATGAAGCCTGTACACGTGATACGGCGGTCGGCGTACGGCGGACGGACATTGCATTTTTGGAATCTACGTACCTTGAAACGGAAAAGAAAAAATTTTGAGGGGGTCTTATAAAAATTTTTTGCTGAGCGATTACATAGGTGTATTATTCACAGAATAATAAACCAAAATGGGTATAAAATAGGAATTTTTTGTGTTTTAGTAACAAGAGCTTTTGAGGTATCGTTTTCCGTGTTTTTTGAGACGAGAAGACCGAATATGAAGTCGATTTTGACCAAGGAGTGGAAAATTGAGGTTCTAACGAAGTTTCACCCTTAAATTTACGTTACAGTTTGGTATAAAATCTTCGTTCTTCCGCACACTGGGTCCCCCTTGGGAACACATTTGGGTCCTAGTTGTGCTCCGACGCTCGGCAGCCCGTTCGGAATACACCCAGGGGTGTTATGGGAGAAAAATAGGAGTGAAAATCGGGGTTTTCGAGGGATTTTTGGGGTTTTAGTGAATATGAGCTTGTGAGGCATCGTTTTCCATGTTTTTTAGGGCGAGAAGACCGAATATTTGGTTGATTTCGACCGAAGAGTGAAGAATGTTGAGGTTGTAACGAAGGTTAAGCCCCGAAATTCATTTTTTATGAGTCAAAAACCTGGGGTTTGTATAATAGCACTAGAAGTAGTATTAGCAGGTGAATCAAGAAAATTAAGTGGTACTATCAGTGATCAAAGATAATATGTAAAAAAAAGCCTAATTCGTGTTTTTGAGGGCCAAAATTGATGGAAACCATTAAAAATAACTTATTTCCATTATTGCACATGAATGAAACAATAATCGAACAGCCAAAATTTTTGTACGTATGTCCAGTAGAATAATAAACCCATGTGACGAGCACTTTTTCCTATTAGCGTAAGAACCTGAATTAGCAGCCTTTTTTCTTTTTTTAGGTCCACAAACGCCACACCAGCCGAAGATCTCCAACGTTCGGCAAACATGCATGTTTCCATCGCCCCCATTTCCTGTACAGCGCCATTTCGACCCCAAGACCCCCATTTTGCTTCCGAGTCTGCGAAGCAGCGGAAGCCTTGTGTTCACTTTCGTGAGCCAAAAAATTTTTGTCTTCAGAAATCAAAATTTCCACTTGCATTTTGCGTTTCAAAGCCTACTGAACAAATTTGGTTCCGTGTCTGTCGGTCTGTGAGTCTGTGAGTCTGTCCGCATTTCCTTGTTACAGCCATAACTTCCACGATTTTGAATTGATTCAGCTCAAATTTTTAGGGATGGTGCGGATAAGGCCCCTTGAGGTCCCATACAAATTTCAACATGATTGATCCAGCGGTACGCCCTGCGCATGCGCTAACGTTAAATTCAACAAACACGCATAACTTTCACAATTTTGATTCAATTTCGCTCAAATTTTCAAGGGTTGTTTGGACAAGGCCTAGTGAGTTCCAGTATGAATTTCAGCATGATCGGACCCTCGGTGCGCTCTGCGCATGCGCTGGCGTGAAATAGATTCAATTTCCTTGTTACAGCCGTAGTAACCAAAGATTTCACCCAATTTCAATGTAATTCTCAGGGATTAAGCGGGTAGGGCCCATTGAGGTCCCATATAAATTTCAACATGATAGAGCCAGCGGTTCGCCCTGCGCATGCGCTCTGTCTGTCTGTCTGTACTTCTATGCACGGCCAAACGGCTCGACGGATATCGACCAAATTTGGCACGAATATCCAGTAGGCTCCCAAGTTGTGCAACGTCGCATTTTTAATTCCCTGACCATAGCGGAACTATGGTCGACCATGGTCAACTCCTGAATGGCTTGATGGATATCGACCAAATTTGGCACGAATATCCAGTAGGCTCCCAAGTTGTGCAACGTCGCATTTTTAATTCCCTGACCATAGCGGAACTATGGTCGACCATGGTCAACTTCGTTAATTGGAATGGTAACCCCTATTTTTTATCGCGTATTCGTAATCTACGTGAAATTCTATCTACGATCGACCCTTCGGACTACCCCCGCGGTCGACCATAGCGCATCCATGGGCCCCTCCATGGTCAAATCCCGAATTGCTCAACGGATATCGACCAAATTTGGCACGAATATCCAGTAGGCTCCCAAGTTGTGCAACGTCGCATTTTTAATTCCCTGACCATAGCGGAACTATGGTCGACCATGGTCAACTTCGTTAATTGAAATGGTAACCCCTATTTTTTATCGCGTATTCGTAATCTACGTGAAATTCTATCTACGACCGACCCTTCGGACTACCCCCGCGGTCGACCTTAGCGCATCCATGGGCCCCTCCATGGTCGAATCCCGAATTGCTCAACGGATATCGACCAAATTTGGCACCAATATCCGGTAGCCTCCCAAGTTGAACGTAGGCGCATTTTTAATTCCCTGACCATAGCGGAAATATGGTCGACCATGGTCAACTCCTGAATGGCTTGACGGATTTTGATAAAATTGGGCACAAATACCCGGTAGGGTATGGGATTTTTCCGTCGTTTGTTGGTTCCACGATACTGCGTACAGCGAATCTCGGATAGCGAGCGAAGCGAGCGGTCAGGCTAGTTATGTATAATGGACGTAATGTATTATGGAAGTCATGTTATGTATAATATGTATATTTCATGTAATGTTATGTAATGTTATGTTATGTAATGTAATGTTATGTAATATGTATATTTAACGTTATGTAATGTTATGTAATGTAATGTTATGTTATGTTATGTTATTTTGCTTCCGAGTCTGTTCTATTTTATAATGGGTCACTCTGATTGTGACGAGGAAGCTCCTGTGCCATCACCTTGGCAGTGTATTTTTTAATCCGATGGTCACTAACCTAAGTAGCACCTCAACATATTCCCGAATTTTGACGATGGCCATGAACAACAAACCTATCAACAAATAGGTCTAAAACTACCTATCAACAAAATCCAAAATAATCACCATTATTCAAATGATATAATAGTAGGTACGGAACAATCTACTCGATTTCATACAGCCATGTTGGCCATCATGTTGACGAAGCTTTTCGGTTCAAACGTCAGAGTCTTACTGTAAGCGTAGCTGGGCGTCAGGGTGCTCTCAAAAACCCTCAAGTTCGGAATCAATTTAAAGCGTAGGTCACTGCGTAGATAACCCCAGGGAACTCCAAAATCGAGTACTGCAGCCGGCCGAGGAATGACAGGTACATAAATATGCGGTGGATATAACGCTCTTCTATCACTGATTATTTGTTGTTATTCACGAAGCATAACGTTTGTTTGAGTAAGAAAAGTGCCTATCAACAAAATCCAGAAGTCATCATTTTTCAAATAATGAAATAATATCCCAGAACAACCAACTCGATTTCATATAACCATGCGTGCTTATAATCAGACGTTCTCTAACAATGATACCTGGGCTTGATGTATACAGTTTCATTCACGAGCATTTGGACGAAGCTTTCCGGTGCAAACGAACGGCTGGACGTACAATGCTCCGGGCGGTCTCAAAGGTCTCAAGTTCGATATTAATTTAGCAACGTAAAGTAAACCATACCCTTCTATTAAAATGTTTCGTGGTACGGCGTTCTGAAAATGTCAAACCCTACTTTTCACTCCTTAGAGGAGACTGACAGTAACGCCGAGCTTCGAGGACCTACTAGACCCCAAATGGGACCTACAAACCAAATTTCATTAATACTGGTTCATCGTAACTAAGAAAAGAAACCGTACGGCGTACGGATCGAATTTTTTTTTAGTCCCATTTTCGGATTTTACGTACCTTGCAACGGAAACCATCAAATTTGGTGGGGGGGGGGGGGGGGTTAAAATTCATTTTTTTCATGCTCGATTCTGAAGCACTTACTGAAAACCATAAAGCAATCCAAGATGGGTCCACCAGTGTAAATGAAGTAAGGCCGGTCCTCCTCTGGAAGCGATAACGAGCGACCAAGAGATCTGGCGATGCGAAGCGACTTTGAGGACCAGAGGAAGAATTTTGAAACCAACCGCACTCTCCTACACACGAATTAAATCACTCGCGACGAAGTTGTGGAAACCCATTTTAATAAAAACGGAGATATAATATAACAAAGTCTATTTCCACGAAAACAATGAGTACAAAGTAAATCGATTTCGACGGTTAGGTCATCATCACACATGTTAACTTGTTAAACTTGTTAAACAAGTTCATGTTTGTTACTGATGATGACCTAACCGTCGAAATCTATTTAACTTTGTACTCATTGTTTTCGTGGAAATAGACGTTGTTATATTATAACTCCGTTTTTATCGCACTCTCCTACGGTGAATAGTTCTTTTTCTAAGAGTTTTCAAAGTATCGACATGTGACGTCACCATTGGCAAGGTCCCCAAGGCCCTTGGCTTGGCCCTGCCGGGAGGGGTGCAATGACGCCACTCGTTGCCGAAACTTTTGAAGCTCATAGAAAAACAACTATTCATCTTAGGAGAACGCGGGTGGTCTCAACATTCTAAGAATGGAATCTACTATCATTTGAAAACGGGAAAGTAGTATAAACAGAAGTCAAAACTGCATTATCGAAAAAGAGCTTTCTAGATGTTCCCACTTGAAGAATTGAAGCCTTGAAAAATTCGACATACGCCTTCAAATATTCGCCTCCATAATAGCCAGGTGGAGAGAGGAGATCCAATTCGCACATCAATAACACAGCTACAAGCACATCCTACATGACTGTTCCACAACTAACCTCAAAACAATCCGTGTGCTGACCCAGATGGACCAGTTTCTGGGCAATCAGTAACTTGTTCTTTGATCAGTAAGTTCTTTGATCATTACAAACCGAAATGTTGACCGGAATAGTTACAGGTAGTCCATGGCATCGGTGATTTGAACTGTGATGTGTAGGTATATTACTCCACTCACATGATCTCGGATTGCACAATTCTGCTTATCTCGGTACGCTGTAGTACCACGAAAAGGCAATTCCACGTTTAGACTCTACAAATCTGTCGTCACTCGAATATCTCTATCAATACCTACCCGGCTCGGATTGGTCATTTTCATTAGTCACGAGCAATATCTCCATTCCGATCTATGAAAATTAATAATGTCAATTCCGGTACTAGGTAGGGAATTAAATGAAGCTGCGCGGCATAATAATTAATCTCCTGTGGAGCACTTCGGTGAGGTATCAGATAGAGGGGGGGGGGGAAGGGAATGTCACTGACAGGTTGATTGTTCTCTGCTCCAACGTTCAATTCCTACCTGCCTGTTCGCTTGCTCTTTTTAAAAGTTTTGCCAGCGATTTCCAGTTACACTTCTTGCGTCTCCGCCGCGTCAGTGTAGACCGATCTGAAGCCCCCAATTATTCACCGCTTGTACCAAACGCGGCGGGTAATCCCAATTTTATATCACTTGACAGAAAGCTGATTGGAATGATAACATACTTGAGAAATCTGTGCAGGACAACTAGACATACATCACCAACCCAGAAATCATTAAACGATTATGTGAGACCGCCACGTCACATGATGGGCCTCAACTGGTCCATGCATCAAGCGAGGCGGTAGCCGAGCGATGCCAAGCATGAACCCGCGCCCGGCTGCCCCAGAGCCTAATATAACTGAGCGAAGAATCGGGCCAACTTTGGCCCCCTCCCGGGCCTTCCCGTTATTTCTATATTTTATTCGCGCGTATATATTTTGTGGGGCAAACACCCCGAGTCCCCTGACACCAAATTCGAAGCGGTAGGTGTTTCGAAAACCTGCGAAAAATAGGGCTCAAAATACGTGTTTGGTGACTTTCTTCCCATTTTTTTTCCCACCCATTCTTTGTCACGCCACTTCAACCCTTTTACCTCGACCGATGTTTATGAAATTTGGTATGTAGATCAGGTTTGGCGTGGTGAAGTGCCTTTTGGGAGTTTTAACCGTTTTCGCGGAAGCAGAGGGGGGGTTCCGGGGATGGGGGCTTGCTTTTTTTCCACCCATTCTTTGTCACGCCACTTCTACCGTTTCCCCTCCACCGATGTTTATGAAATTTGGTATGTAGATCAGGTTTGGCGTGGTGAAGTACCTTTTGGGAGTTGTAACCGTTTTCTCACAAGCAAAGGGGGGGTTCCGGGGGATGGGGGCTTGTTTGTTCCACCCATTCTTTGTCACGCCACTTATATACCCTCTTCCCTAGACCGATCTTTATGAAATTTAGTACCGATCCAAATCATGTTAATGCGTGAAGTGATTTTGGGTGTTTCCATCAAAACAAAAATTAAAAACTGTAACGCCGAAGTGACATGGCGAATAACGGGAGGTCTACCCTTTCCAATGTGAAGTGTCAAGCATTTTTAGCATTGCTTGTGTGAGAATATCGTCGTTGCACCACATTCATTCAGGCTTCGGATATTGTTGCGCCACATTGATTTCAGCTTCGGGTGGACCATTTCCGTTTCTCATTCCCGGTTCTCGGATGTCTATCCATTTATAAGTGGTCTGCGCAGCAGTGAACAACTGGTCAGCTGTCAACCTCAACTAACACCGTTATAGCGTGAGTTCCTTCTGTTTATCCATTTAGATTAAGTATTTATTACCTCCTAGCTTGATTCGGATTTAATATCTTCAACCATGGTTTCCAAAACTCGTTTCCAAAAACGGTTTCGAAAATGTAGTCTCCCCCCCCCCCCCCCCCCTCTCTTCCTTTTCACTTAATTTACTATTTTGTGTAAGTAGGTTCCCACACAACTATATGAACAACATCCAACTGGAAGCACAAAAAATTACAAGTTTTCACAAAGTTCAACAACAAACTTAGGTATCGGAAATCAGTCTCCTCGTCTTGAAAAACAATACCCCCCCCGTCCAAACTTACTTGCGACCTTTCAAAATTTGTGATATCTCCTAAAAAAAACACTCCCTGTAAAAAAAGATGCCAAGCTACAAAAGGTGTGATATCCAGGTTGTGCCAAGCACTGTGCCTAATAATCTTCCGTCCACATCCGACAGTTCATTTTCGACGTTAATTTTGAGGTATAGACTAGACTTAGCTAACAGGGTGAGGAGTGAGTTAATCTTTAGGAAGTGTGCTGCTTGGCCGGTCTAGTTACTGATCTATTCAGTTCCTACACGAAGGATTCGAAGCCATCAAAATTAATAATTCAAATTCTACGTGCCTACTAATCTTCCGTCCACATCCGACAGTTCATTTTCGACGTTAATTTTGAGGTGAAGAGTGAGTTAATCTTTAGGAAGTGTGCTGCTTGTCTGTCTGCGACATATCAGGCACATAGCATGTTCGGGTTTTTCCGCACAAATACTCAATCTCAGTTCAATTTGTATAATTTTGGTAAAATAAAATATAACACTGTTCGTACTTCTGTAATCACTGAATGTTCTTCTCCTTTTCTTATCAAAATAGTAGCCCCACACACACACACTTTATTTCTGGCCTTGCCCGGGGGTTTGTCGGACACAAGGTGTGTAACACTCCTCCCCCCTAAGAGTAAGTCAGCCTTTTTGGAGGTTGCCGGGCCCGTTTGGGGCGCTGCAGTGGGCTGCTGTGGGCATTGGGTTGCGGCATGGTCGATGGCACTTCCAAGGTAAGACTGTCATCCGGTGCTGACCTGGCTGAGTCGGTGCTGGGCTGGGGGACTGGAGGAGCGGAAGTCAGTGGAGTTGCTGCTGTGTCTGACAGCTCAGATGGTCCTGCTGATATGACTGTCTGATCTGTGAGGATGCTACTATCAGATGTGACAGCTGGAGGTGTGTTTGGTTGCAAGTGGGTCGGAAGGTGGCTGCTACCAGTGCTCGTCCCGATGTGAGTCGAGGTCCCCACTTTTCGCATCTGGTCCACATGGCGTCGGATCAGTGTACCATCAGCTGATATGGTATAGTGGTTAATGCCGTCACGGGCCACAACCACTCCTAACCTCCACCGCTGATTGGGGTGGTTGTAACTCCTTACAGCGACAGTCTCACCAATTGCAAACTCTCGCTGTGGCCCATCTCCCTTGCTGTATCGTGAAGAATTGGTCTTTACCCTTGCTCGGAGGTCAGGGCGTAGTAGATCGAGTGGTGTGCTGATGTCCCTTCCTAAAAAAAGCCGAGCAGGACTTTCTTCCGTCGTCGCATGTGGCGCGCGACGATAGGTGAGCAAAAATTCCTGGATGTCCTCAAAAAGTGTTGCAGGTGTTGACCCCATTGCTTGTAACTTCCGTTTCACACTGCCGACATAGCGCTCTGCCTGTCCATTCGAGGAAGGGTGAAATGGTGCCGAGGTTACATGGTGTACCCCATTACGTGTCATGAAATTTCGGAATTCTGTACTCGTGAATGCCGTTCCATTATCACTCACTAATGTACGTGGTATCCCATACCGAGCAAATAACTCTTGGAGAATTCGAATAACCGATGAAGACTTCGTGTCTCTGACTATGTTGATCTCGGGCCACTTTGAATATGCATCTATTACCAGGAATAGGTAATGTCCAAGTAGTGGCCCAGCATGATCGACATGGATGCGGTCGAATGGCCTCGATGGATATTCCCAATAATGAGTGCTCTTGGCTGGTTCCTTCATCGTATAGATGCATTTAGAACAGTTCCGCACTAGCTGCTCAAGATCGTGGTCGATGTTTGGCCAGTATACGAAAGATCGTGCTAGTCCTTTCATTTTCTGGATGCCTGTGTGTCCTCTGTGGAGTTCTGCTAGAACTCTTTCTCGGAACACAGTAGGCACATACACACGGGGCCCTTTCATGATGCATCCAGATTGAATGGTGTACTGTCCGATTTCCGATTTAGAACGCATGGCTCCTGTTCTGATCTGTTCAAAAAGCTGTAACATTTCCGGATCTGCGGCAGTTGCAGAGCGTATTTCTTTACAGCTGACCGGTAGATTGGTAATCTGGCTGAGCTGGAAGAGTTCAATATCATCCATATCGTACAGGTCTTGAGAGCTGAGAGGCAAACGAGAAAGGGCGTCCGCATTCCCATGGTCACTGGAAGATCTGTATTCAATGTCGAAATCAAAGTTCTGGAGGAATAACGCATAATGCAGTAAGCGAGTCGCTGATAATACAGGGAGTTTCTTCTTCTTGCCGAAAATATGAATTAATGGTTGGTGGTCAGTAAATAGGGTAAACTTCCTTCCAAAAAGGTAGTGGTAGAATTTTTGTACTGCCCACTTGATTCCGAGGCTTTCCCGGTCAAGGCAGGAATAGTGTCGCTCTGATGAACTAAGGGTGCGTGATGCGAATTCAATTGGGCGCTCCTGGCCATCTGGCATCCTGTGTGCAAGGACAGCTCCCAGGCCGACCGGTGAGGCGTCCGCACTGAGGACCAAAGGCATGGAAGGGTCGTAGTGTACAAGTATTCTTTCTGAAACAATCTCCTTTTTAATCTTGTGGAAAGCATCCGTGCACTCATCCGACCATTGGAAAGGTGCTCCTTTCCGGGTTAAGGCGTGTAGCGGCTCACTTATCGTTGATAGATGGGGGAAAAATCGGCTGTAGAATGAAACCATTCCCAGGAACGATTTGGTCTGTTTGACGTCACGTGGAGTGTCGAAATTGATGACTGCATTGATCTTGGAGGACGTTTTGTGTATGCCAAGGCAATCGAATTTGTAACCCAAGTAAATAACCGAGTCCTGGAGGAACTTGCATTTCTCTGCATTAACGTGGAGGTCGTGTTCGTGCAGGATTTGGAATAGTTGAGAGAGCCGTGCAATGTGTTCATCAAAAGTCGGGGCAGTGAGGATGATGTCATCATGAACAACGGCCAATCCCGGGATGGGGGCGAGAATTGAATGTATAAATTTTTCCCACGTGGCGGGCGCTCCTGAGACACCAAACATCATCCTTAGACACTTGAACAACCCCTTCTGAGTGTTGATGGTCAGGATTTCTGCCGTGCGTGCAGTAGTTGGAACGTGAAGGAAGGCTCCGTATATGTCAAGTGTAGAAAAATGTGTTCCGCCTCGAAGTGATGCCAAAACTTCCTCAATTTTCGGAAGGGGGAATTGAGGAATTTCAGAATGTTTATTCACGGTCTGACTGTAATCAGCACAAATCCTGATTTCGTTGTTGGCCTTAACTATAGGAACGATAGGGGTTGCCCAGTGGCTGAAATCCGTTTTCTCAATTATGCCTTCTCGCTCCAGACGATCGAGCTCCGCAGCTACCTTGTCCTGTATTGCAAATGGAACAGGGCGTGCTTTGTGGAAAACCGGACGAGTATCTGGTTTCAATTTTACGTCAAACGAGTAATTTTTTAGAACACCCACCTTCCTCTGGAATATTTCTGAGTATTTCTCGATAAGATGATTCAAGGTTTTCAACCAGTCATCCGGCTTGGTCTTGCATTGAACGTTTTTTATGTTCACTGGAAGTTTTGATAGCCAATCTCGCCCTAACAACGTGGCCAAATCCTGTTCAACGACAAAAAGTTTTAACGTTTCCTTCGTCCCATGAATGTCGACTTGGACTCTACAACAGCCCATGGGACTCAAGATCTCGTTACTGTAGCTTTTGAATTTTACTGTGGTTGGTTCCAAGGGCTTATCAGTGAGTTTCCTGAAATTAGCTAGGCTCATCACGGTCGCGGCGCTCCCTGTGTCCAGCTCCATCTCGATCGGTTTCCCTTCAATGTGGACCTGAATCATGAAGGGTTCGTTTGAATGTAGTAGGCTTGTGCTGTACATAGGTAGGCACTCTTCAATACGAAAGGTATCTTCATCATTCTCTGCTGTAAAGTTGTGAATTGGATTCCTTCCTTCATTGTGGTTTGATGGCCGTGTAGGACTGGGCCCCCCGCGGACATGTGGTTTGTATTTGTTCTTACTGGCCAGGCATACTTGCGACACATGCCCAGGTTTCTTGCAATATGAACAAAATAAGTCTTTGGCAGTACACTCGGTGGCTATGTGAGCGTAATTAGCACATCGGAAACAACGTGTTGACGGGAGAACTCGTTGGGTGCTTGACGAGGGCGATGAGACTTGGTTTTGTACCTTATGGATCGTGGGTTCTAATAGCTCCTGAGTACCAACTGAAGCTTTCTCGATTGCTAACGCTATTGCCACTGTGTCCTCGTATGTAATGGTGTCCTTTTCAAGGAAAATCCGATCCAACATAATCCGACTACGTAGGCCACCGACAAACACATCCCGCAGCATTATTTTGAGAGTCTGAGCATCATACTTACAGGGAATTACGAGTTTGCGAAGTTCCAGTAAATAGGTATTGATGCCCTCCCCTTCCTTTTGCTTTCTATTTAGAAAGGCGTGGCGGCTGGGAATGACTAGGGGTGTAGGACTCAAGTGGTCCGCGAGAAGCTTGATCACTGCCTTATAGCTGTTATCAGAAATTTTGCCGGGGTAGGACAAATTTTTCAGTAGAGCGTACGTACTCGCTGGTAAACATGCGAGTAATGAATTTACCTTATCCCCATCAGGCGTTGCGTCACCCGTAACATCGTACCTGTAGAACGACTCAAAACGGGCGACATAATCTTCTATGTTCTCGACCTCATCGTATTTGTCGAATTTCTTAGCTGCTCGACTCTCTGACGAAATTGTCGTGCTCAGCTGTTGTTGCATTTGGGCAAGAATTTTAGCCATTGTATTATTCAAATCCTGGTTCGACTGTAGTAGCTTACCTAGCAACGGTTCGCCAGTGGACGAAACACCGGGATGAGGTTGCTGTGCTTGCATGATGTAAATGCAGTTGTAGATGTAAACGCAATGGTATGTAGATGTAACGTCAGTGCTGAAACGTAGGTAACGTTCACTTAGGACTGCGCCAATGTTCGGGTTTTTCCGCACAAATACTCAATCTCAGTTCAATTTGTATAATTTTGGTAAAATAAAATATAACACTGTTCGTACTTCTGTAATCACTGAATGTTCTTCTCCTTTTCTTATCAAAATAGTAGCCCCACACACACACACTTTATTTCTGGCCTTGCCCGGGGGTTTGTCGGACACAAGGTGTGTAACATAGCATGTGAATCATTAATTTTGATGGCTTCGAATCCTTCGTGTAGGAACTGAATAGATCAGTAACTAGACCGGCCAAGCAGCACACTTCCTAAAGATTAACTCACTCCTCACCCTGTTAGCTAAGTCTAGTCTATACCTCAAAATTAACGTCGAAAATGAACTGTCGGATGTGGACGGAAGATTATTAGGCACAGTGCTTGGCACAACCTGGATATCACACCTTTTGTAGCTTGGCATCTTTTTTTACAGGGAGTGTTTTTTTTAGGAGATTTTAACAACCTATCAAACGCCCAAATTGCGTTTTGAGGAAGAAGTTCTCATTTTTCAAGTTATTATTTTCGGTAATGAACCTTTGGAATCGAGTATGAAACAAAAAAGTTCACCCCCCCCCCCCCCTCAAAATTTGAATGTTTCCATTTCAAGGTATACCTACCTAGTATGTAGAATCCGAAAATGGAATTAAAAAAAAATGTCTGTCCGTCCGCCGTGCTTCGCACTTTTCTTTAGTTAGTTACTTTTCTTTAGTTACCATGAACCAAAATTAACGAAATTTGGTTTGTAGTCCCGTTTGGGGCCTAGCTGGTCCGCAAGCTCGGCGTTACTGTCAGTCTCCTCTAAGGAGTGAAAAGTAGGGTTTGAAATTGTCAGAACGCCGTAGCTCGAAAACTTTCAATGGAAAGGTGTGGTATTTTTTACGTTTTTATTGATCTCAAGCTAAAGCATTTTTTGATACTACCCGGAAAACATGATCGTGAATCAAACGGTATAAATCTGGCCCAGATATCATTGCTAGGGAACACCTGATTGTAATCACGGGTGGCGGTATGACGTCGAGTTGGTTGTTCTGTGATATTATTTCATTTGAAAAAGGATGGCTCTTTTAGATTTTATTGAGAGGCACTTTTGCGACTTGAACAAACGTTATGCTTCATGAATAACAACAAATAATTAATTACTGAATTAATTAATCCCGCGTATTTTTATGAAACTGTAATTCCCAGGCCGGCTCTAGTACTCGATTTAGGGCTTTCCTGGGGACAGCACCCAGGGACCTTTCATCGCATTAATGGGGAAACGATGAGTCCAGAGATGGGGAGGTGTCAGCTCAGTATAGCCACCAGAAAGAATATATGGCGTGAACAACTTTTTTTTACAAATCACTATTTCCCTCATTCATCTTATCTCGAACTGAAAACTAACTAGTGCCGCAAAATTACACGCGAGATGCAGTTTCGTTGTTGCAAATTCCGCTGAGGCGTGCAGTAGTGAAAAATTGGTGGAATTAGTGTTTTGTGGAGGTCAATGGAAGAAATGGCTAACATCGCCAACTTCAAAAAACTCGCTTGTGTGGTCATGCTACATGGGTCGAACTTTTCCATTTTAATAAGAATGGATGAGAAACTTCCAGTCAGCGGGAACAGCGGCGAATCATAAGCCGGAAAAGTACTGTTCCGGAGAATTAGCAATAAATGGAAAGAGAAGAGAGGAGGGAGAAAAAGTGGTCAGATGGAAAAAAAAAGATTTCAGGAGCCCGTCGGAGGAACAATCGAAACGCGAGTAATGCGGGAAAATAGCCTCCCGCCAATGTTAGAAACGTAACAATAGGATTCTCGACTCTCGGCGAGAGATTCATTTCGAAAGAGGAAGGTTCGCTGCGGTGGAAAAAGGGAATATCAACCAACCAAACTGGGTTGGGCCTCTTATTGACCCAGACGCTCTTCAGACATGAGGTCGGAATCAAGTGAACTCGAAAGAGCGGGTGGGTAGGAACAAAAATTTTTATGCAACTTCACTCCACAGAACTACTCTCGGCAAATTTCCCGTACAGGTCTATATCTAGGCATCTCTGTTCCCCAATACGAATGGATGTTGATTGAGCTGAACACATTGTAGGTTATGCCCAACATATTGGTCGTCCCTATACCCACTGCTTCCATCGGTGCTCAGCAGAGAACTAGAAGGTTTTTCGGTGGTAAAATTTAGATTACCTATGCTCATGATGTTGATGAAGATAATAATTGCACCCAACATGATATTAATTTGCTAAGCACACAATGTGTGTTAATCCAGTGTTACATCAAAATTCATATACCTAGTCATGTCATATACCTGGTCATGACTGGAACGTTTTTAATAGGAAAATCTTTTTTTTTTCACTCCAACGTGCGACGCACAGTTCTGGGGATGAGTGGGGCAGGAGCGGACCTGAACCGACGTTGTAGAGAATCAAAATTCATTCCGCCGTATCCCCTTTGTTCGGCCTCAAACGATCCAGAAGTTGAGTGGGAACGAGAGGAACTTCACTGATGGGGAGGATGGAGATGACGTGGAGGGTGGGCTACGAAGTGAGGACAACGATTTCCAATGACACTCGACAGGTACCAGGAGGACGGTGAGAAAGGAGAAGGGGGGAGGGGGGCCTCAACAGCTACGCGAAGTTCGATAGCAATTAAATGGTGAAGCGAGAGAGGGCGAGAACATTAGAATACCACTGGATCTCATATCCCCCACCGCCTCGGAAGAACTTGCTCGTCTGGCGTGGTCAGGGATGGGGGTAGGAGCAATACGACGTTGAAGCTGCAGAGGGAGCGGCGAATCATTTCGAGCACTTTTCAATTTCCTGACAACGAGCTCATTCGATCCCCTCCCCAACCTTTTCTTTTCTATTCCTTCTTCAATTCGAAACCCCCACTTTTCTTATTTTCACTTTTCATCCTTGTCAGCGGATTTTCGAAGACAATATCAGTATCATCAATACCAATATTGTGACCATACAGATCGCCATTTGGGTATATTAGTCTAATACAACTGAACTACTTTCATGATGACACAATCGGAATGTCCGAATCCGAAGACCACTTTTATTGACAAATCATTGCCATATGTTTTTCCCACAAGAGGCTTCTAAAATTTTCTTTTTTTCCAATGCGGGGCACGTAAAATATCCACGGGTTTTCCCCACAGTTTCAAAAACTATTAGAGATCCTGCAAAGAACATGGCTGTACCAACTGCAGCATAAGGATCTGCCATTTCAAAAATGTTTCATCAATACTAATCAATCAATACTAAGTACTTTGTTCTTGTTTCACACTCACCTTTTTTTCCTCAAAATTTCCTGGATGGTCGATAGGGTCTGCAGCTCATTGGCCGGTGGGGGGGGGGGGGGGAGGGTAGCGGTCCATTCTAGGAACTACATACCTACTCATACTAACTAGGAATATGACTCACAGAAAACTACGAAGATAGAACCATCAACAAGAATATTACCTACCTATGAAATGAAAATGAAATGAAATGAATTTATTTCCACAAAATAAAAACAGTCGCCTAGATAGTCGGGTTGGTAGAAGATGGGAGAAGTCGACGTTATGTGGCTAGAACCTTAGGGCTACCGGAAACTACCGTTCGTAGGGCAGTTCAAAGGCAAAGGGAGACTGGTAGCTTCAACAGGAGACCAGGGGGCCTATTCACTAAGCCAAAGAGACATCTCTTTCAGGTCCGAATCTCTCTTTTGGCAAAAAACCTGAAATTTATTTATGTTTAAGAACCAAAAATTGCAACCATGTATCATGTTATTAACTCGCAAAGTGAAGGCTAGGTAGAAATCTACTACTTGAAACGTATGTGCTCGTTTCTTCTGACGATGTCTTGTCTACATTTCTTGAGCACCATAGATGATACATGTTAAAACGTGACAACCAAACAAGCGTCATTGTTTACTATCCATTTATAACATTCATTTATATAGTTATAGTATGAAACTAGGAAATAAATACCAAGAACAAATACGAAATAAATTCGTGATAAATCAAGAGCTTTCCAACGAATGGAAAACGATTTTTGTCCGATGAAAATGAAAGAAGTTTCATTTCCCTAGCAACTACTCGGTTGTACGTGAAAACCACTATGCATTGTGCGCGAAAAAATTTGACGCTTAAAATTGACGCTCAAATTTGACGCTCAAATTTGACGCTCAAAATTGACGCGCAAACTCGACTCGCAAAAAATGCTAGTACCCCAGGGCTAAAACATGATACATGTTAATAAATATACACAATGTAACATAGATGGTAACGGAAATATTATCCCCCAATAAGAGCATGTTGCCCGCGGTAGGGGGAAGAGTCGGCTGAACATTTTGCTTTATTTTTATTTTTTTAAATGTACCAACTTGCAACATTAATCAAGCACTCAGTGGCAACAAAATTATTAATTATTAATAATATTATTAATATTATTTAGTTTATTTTTCTGACGTTGATTTTTGGTTTATTATTCTGTGAATAATACATCTATGTACTCGCGCAGCAAAATATTGTTTGAATACCCCCCTCAACATTTCTTCTTTTACGTTTCAAGGTGCGTGGATTCCAAAAATGTCCGTCCACCCGTCCGCATCATCCATATCTACCTTTATTTTCGTTCTAAAAAATTCGCTCTTTCTTTGCAGTCCGATCGGAATATGCCCAAGGGTGTTATGAGTGAATAATGGGTGAAAAAATACGGATTTTTGGTGTTTTAGAGACACCAGCTTATGAGGTATAGTTTTCCATGTTTATAGGCGGGGTTTTCTATGAAGTCGGTTTTGAACAAAGAGCGAAGAATTGAGGTTCTAACCAAGTTTCAACCTTAAATTTACCTTATACTTTGGTCTAAAATCGTCGTTCTTTCGCGCACAGGCTCCGTTTGGGCTTTAGTTGTGCCCCGAAGCTCGGCAGCCCGATAGAAATACACCAAGGAGTGTTGTGGGTGAAAAAAGAGCGTAAAAATGGTGGTTTCCGAGGTTTTAGTGAACATGAGCTTGTGAGGTATCGTTCTCCATGTTCTTGTTTTTGTTTTGGTTTATTATTTTCAATAAAGAACCATTGGAATCGAGCAAGAAAAAAAAATTCTTCCCCCACCCCCCCCCCCCCCTCAAAATTTGAAGGTATGTAGAATCCGAAAATGCAATAAAAATATTTCTGTCTGTCCGCGGTACGCCGTACTCCGTACGCCGTACTGGCCACTTTTCTTAGTTACCATGAAAAAAAATTTATGAAATTTGGGTTGAAGGTTCCGTTCAGGGTCTAGTTGGTCCTCGAAGCTCGGCGTTACTGTCAGTCATCTCTAAGGGGTTCAAAATAGGGGTTGAAATTTTCAGAACGCCGTATCTCGAAAACTTTCGATTGAAGGGTATTGAGGGTGGAGGCGGCGAAGGGCGTACGGAGTGGAAGGGGTCGCGGAGATGGTTAAGAGAGACGGGAGGGGGGAGGTTTTTCACCGGGCGCCTTACAACCAACCAGTTTTCTATGAAACTTCGGAATCGGACATGAAAAAAATTAAGATAAATGCCCCATAAAAATTGACAGTTTCCGTTCCGAGCTACCTAGGTAGAATCCGAAATGGAATGTAACAATTTCTGTCCGTCCGCCGTACTTTCGTTAGTTACCATAAAGCAAAAGTAATTCAAATTTGGTTTGTAGGTCCCATTTGGCGTCTGGATGGTCTGCGAAGCTACCATTCGTTTGAGATGTTAATGAAACAGAGCGTCATGTTGGTGAATGCCATCAACCAGGACAACCAGGGGTTATAGGTATAGTTTTAGGTATAGTTATAGTTATAGTTTTTTAAACTATATAAACCCTCACTACATAAATGGATAGAAATAAACGAATAAATAAAAATATACAACTCCACTCGCATGCCAAAAATTAGGGCAACATTTATTTGCAACTTATTATTGTTCACTCGCCCGAGTGAACTTACAACAAAAATCCTTAAAAAATTGGGTTTACCGACTTCAATTTTTGTGAAAAATGAATCAAAACAGTTTTTATCCACCAAACTCTACAAATGGTTTAGTTAGTAAGCGTTAATAACAGAAATACCAAAAAATTGAGTTACAATCGATCATGAAATTGGGGGGTTTCTCCACTGTCCGCCGCTGTGCTCGAAAACATTCCTAGAAGGGTATGTTTTAGTTTATAATTTTCAATAATGAACCTTTGGAATCGAGCATCAAAAAAAATCTATCCCTCCCCTCAAAATTTGATGGTTAGCATTTCATGGTACGTAGAATCCAAAAGTCCAAAAGCTGCACAAATATTACGCAACAGTTTATTATTTACCTGTGTAGAGGCCCCTTCTTCGCAGATCCCTGTTTTCTGTGGTCAATACCCTCTACCTCCCTCCAGGAAAGCCCTGAATCGAGTACTGAAGCCGGACCCGGAATTAAAGTTTTACACAAATGAGCGGGATTCAATAATTCAATCATTGGTAACTATTAGTAGTTATTCATGAAGCATAAGGCAAATAATAAACCGTTGTGTAATAATTTACCTGTATAGGTTCCCCTTCTACGTAGATAGGATAATGTAACCGTTGTGTAACAATTTAACATTGTACTAATTTATCATTGTAATAATTTACCGTTGTGTAATAATTTACCATTGTAATAATTTACCGTTGTCTAATAATTTTAATTATTTACCCAATAACACTTCAACGTTTGCTCATGTTTAAAAATTACCTATCAACAAAATCCAAAAGAGCCATCATTCTGGTTTTTGATTTGAATTATGAACCCTTGGAATCGAGCATGGAAAATAAAACCGCTGCAAATTATTACAGGTTTATTGTTTACCTGTATAGATGCCCCTCGTGCGTAGATCACTGTTTTCTGTGGTCAGTACCCTCGAGCTCCGTCCAGGAAAGTCCTGAATGAAGTACTGGAGGCGGCCCGGGAATCGAAGTTCCATACAGCCGTACGTTCACAGTAAGGCCCCGAAGTTTGCACCCACAGGCTTCGTCAACAGGAGGGCGAATGAAACTGTACCTATTCATTCAGCCCAGGTATCATTGCTAGGGAGCACCTGATGATAATCACGGGTGGCTCTGGAAGTCGAGTTGGTAGTTGCATAGTATTATTCCATTTGAAAACGCTGCAAATCCCTGCACAACGGTTTATTATTTTGTATAGAATACCCTTCTGTTACAGATCACAGCTCTATGTATAGATAACCCGTCTATATAATATGATATGTACTATTCTATTATATGCATATTATGTAGATCGCAGACCCTCCGTAGGTTAGTACCTAACCCCGTACTCGTTACTAGGTACCTACCTAAATCACGAGTTAAATGTTGCTAAAATAATTCTGCCGATGACAAACAGTACCTAACAAAAAGAAACACACATAATGAAGTTCTGAAAAGAAATTGTTGATGAGGAGTGAAAAAAGTTGCAAAAGTACCTACCAACAAACTCCAGCCCCTTCTACGTAGATGGTATAATGAACCGTTGTGTAATAATTTACCGTTGAGTAATGATTTACCGTAATAATAATTTACCCATCAATAATACTTCAACGTTTGTTCAAGTTTCACTACCTACCAACAAACTCCAATAGAGCCATCATTTTTCAAATTAAATAATATCACAGAACAACCAACTCGACTTCATACTCCGCCAATATAATCAGGTGATCCCTACCAATGATTGGCCGTATTCACAAATTCCTATTGTGGGCGCGTCTCTGGTTACGAGATTTGGTTTGAATTGTATACAATTTCATTCACACTGGAGTTGAAAATGCCTGTCGGTGCAAACTTCGGGGCCTTACTGTGAACGAACGGCTGGACGTACGACGCTCGGGATGGTCTTAAAAAACTCGCAAGTTCAAGAACTATTTAAAACCGTAAAAATATTTACGTAAAAAAATGGTATAGGCGTTTTGAAAATTTCAACCCCTATTTTGAACCCCTTAGAGATGACTCACAGTAACGTCGAGCTTCGAGGACCAACTAGACGCCGAACGGAACCTATAACCCGAATTTCATCAATTTTTTTTCATGGTAACTAAGAAAAGTGGCCCGTACGGCGTACGGCGTACGGCGGACAGACAGAAATATTTTTATTGCAGTTTTGGATTCTACATACCTTGAAACGTAAACCATCAAATTTTGAGGGGGGGTAAGAATTTTTTTTTTTCATGCTCGATTCCAATGGTTCATTATTGAAAATAATAAACCAAAATGATGGCTGTTTTGGATTTTGTTGATAGGGACTTTTGCAACTTGAACAAATGTTGAAGTATTATAGGGTAAATAATTACACAATGGTTAATTGTCACAAAATGGTAAATTATTACACTTGAACATACTGTTCTGTGATTTCTGTGATTTCATTGCATTTGCAAAATGATGGCTCTTTTGGATTTGGTTGATAGACGTACTTTTGCAACTTGAACATACGTTGAATAATTATTGGGTAAATTATTACACAACAGTTTATCATACTATCTACGCAGAAGGGGCATCTATACAGGTAAATTATTACACAACGGTTTATTATTTACCTCATGCTTCATGAATAACTGCAAATGAATAATGATTGAATTATTGAATACGGCTCATTTGCATGAAAATTCAACGCCCGGGCCGGCTCCAGTACTCCGTTCAGGGCTGTCCTGGAGGGAGCTCGAGGGTATTGACCACAGAAAACCACAGAAAACAGTGACCTACGCAGAAGTGGCATCTATACAGGTAAATAATGAACCATTGTGTAATAATTTGCAGAGTTTTTTTAAATGTTTTCGAATGAATCCCGAACTTGAGGAGTTTTTGAGACTACCCGGAGCATTGTACGTCCAGCCGTTCGTTTACAATACGGCCCTGAAGTTTGGGTTAGTCAACGTGAGTGTGAAAGGTACGGTAGGTATACATTCAGTTAAAATTATCATTGCTACGTATAATCACGCATGGCTATAGGCTTGTTCGCACTGGCATTTTCTGATGGTCAACTGACTCCTAGGAAACCCTAAAAAACCATTCATGATCCAATACCGTCTTAATATAAGCGCTTTAGAAAACAGTAAGAAACCATTAATGATTCAATACCATCTTAATATAAGCTTTTGAGAAGGGTTTGAGTTTGATAATGGTTGGAATCGTGAAGGCGGTGCACGGTCAGTTCTCGTCCACCCCAAACAATGTGGACTGGAATGAAGATCAGAAAACTGGCTTATTTTGATAGTCAGGAAAACACTGCGAAGAGCCAGCCGGTCATGGATACTATTGAGACAGAAAAGGTTCCGAGAATCACTGCGAACGGCCCAACGCTTTTCTGACGGTCAGATGGTCACTGCGAAGAAACCTTGTATGAAATCTAGTTGGTTGTTATGTGATATTTAAAGATATTTTAGTAGATTGTAAATTGAATTTTGGTAGATTGAATTGATTGAAGGTGGTAAAACTGGTCAGCTGGAGATTCTGGGTCGCGAGGAAGTCGTCAAGTCGCACTTCCTAGGAAACGATATATGTAATTCTCCCGACCCCGACTCTCCTCCGACCTAACAAATGTTTCCATGGTAACAATATAACAACTAAAAATATTCATAATAACATTAATAACTAAGCAAAGGGAACAAGCAACCAACTGCAATGGCAATGGGTTCAACATTTTGCTAGGCTTAGGGCACTATCGGGTTGAAGCAGTTTAGTACTGTTCTTTGTACTCTTGAAGGACACACACCTACTCTGTTCGACCTAGCAATTCCTAAGTGATTGAAGGAGGGAGTGTTCGGGGTTTGATGAGCTTATTAATCCAGCTGATTAATCGAATCTAATCTCTGCACAGTCAAAGCCTCATAATTATTATCCTGACGAAGTGTACCGATACAGCTTGTACGTAGACAGTTTTACAACTTTTTGGTTCTTTCAAAACCCTCAGTAGACGAAATCACTATGATGTTGAAGAAGAGATATTGGGTCTGGATCAACCTTATTTCATGCCACATAATGCATTATGAATATTTAATAACCGCCTGCAGTCAGCCCCTACGAGCTTCTCAGACAAAATACAACGTTTCCATCTATTCGCTTGGATTTTTCTGTTGTTTCGCCAAAAGTAGGTAGTGACTTTTTTGCGAAAAAATCTGAGAACTTGGGATCAAGGTCTTAATATTTTCTCAAGTTCTAATATTCGTGTCTTTCCCGATTCAGACTGGCATACAATTCTTAAACAGTGCTGGAATAACTAAGCTTGGTTCTTCAAGTAAGACACCTACTTCCTCCATAGAGCCAGTTCCTGACAAAGAGTAGGTATGGAATACTGTGATTCATAACGAATCGTATAGGTATTGCCATGTACGTAAATATTAGAAACATGCAATTAGTATTTACTGTGATAATACTCGTACATACAAGAATAGGCTCAGGTATTATATAATCATGTGGTACATGAATATTGCTATTTGTTGGTAAAAATGCGTCTCCTGCCACGGCTCTTCTAGCCTCGCCCGTGTACCGCTCTATCTCTCTACTTCTTGCTTTCCTACTTAGTGCTCATATTATACGCTCTCACTCCTCGTATTTCTGAACTTGATTCCTCTTTGATATTTCTTGAATATATATCAAGTGTTACTCGACAAAGTGTTGTTTATTAACTTCATTGTATACGACCATCAGATATTCCTGTGGTGAGTTATATTTCCGTAAAAGTATGCATCTAGTTTCGCATGTGTCCTGCTTCAATCAACTGGCCTCATAAGAGTCTCGGTTAAATTCAGTCCTTGAACTGGCCAATAGTAATATATAATTCCATGAAAGGACGGTGGAGGACATGATGCATTCAAAGCGACGTGGAACAGGGATCTGTCAGGTGATTACCGAACTGGGAAAGCTGCCCCTGAACGGTGGGTGTAGAAGGCGGTAACGGGACCTCAGGGAAATCCTCGTAAGCGGCTATGAAAATGGTGTGGGGCGGATTTATTGTCGAGCTGTTCCGCAAACGACCATCGCTCACCGCTCCGAGAGTTTTAGGCGACAGGACAGAAAGACGCGCGAACCGTAATGTATTGATCTCTTGCTGGAGAATAACAAACATGGGCGTACGGTGGAGTGCACGTGGGCCCCGACAGTGAACTGACTCAGAATACATATTAGGGGGAAATTTCAGTCGTGCAGCAAGACCATGTTAGTGAATTTTTAAGCAACGAAGAGTTAGCTCACAATAATTAGGCCTGAAGATTGAAGGTGCGTAGGATCCGGACTGGGTTCCCGTGACGTCATCCACTAAGATAAACGAAAGGGGGGCTGTGGAGAAGACAAAGGCCCTTCAGCTTGAAATGTGCAGTAGACCCACCTGTTATGTGACGTCATACTGTTCACAATTTTACTACAAGCCCCTGTACTTGTGGGCAGCTCAAATTTCCCTGAAAACTAGCTAAACATTCGACCTATGAGCGTTATATTTATAAAGCGAAAATTTAAGTAATCTAAATATTAGGTGAGTTCATCGTATCTCCCCTACTTTCCGGCTAGCCATGAAAGCAGAAAATGAAGGTCCTACATGAATCTGAGTTACCAGCGATCTGCACCCGATTCGAAGTAAGCAAACTGTTGTGAATGGTTAGGAATGGGGCAAGATGATAGAGGTGCTGACTCTGCTCCCAGTCACCGACGACAATTTACATTTTACATGAATCTCCCTCGAATTCCGTATCCCAAAATATGATCGAATTTTCATGGAGACTGAAATATAGCTCATAACATTGGGCATATTCAAGTGCCTCGCACCTTCCGTTCTTTCACGGAGTCAAAAAGTGGCTAATTTACGTAAACAAATATTTCATTGGAAGGGAAAAATGTTCCTCACAAAAACCTCCTCTACCACCCCACAAAGGGCAGGGTGAGTTGCAAGCAGATTCCACTGAGAAGAGTGGTATTGTCTTCCGTCTGTCTCCTGCTCAAGTATCTCAGTTTCGGGAAAACATGTCGTGCGCCACCTCTACTTAGTCAAAAACAGCGAGTTTTCATCTCCAAATCTCACATTACACCAACTTTTTATCTTTGAAAATCATTCATTCATTCATTCATTCATTTAACGATTGTTCATCAAGCTGACTCATCCTTGAATTTTACAATACGAACCACACGATGTTTCCACGATTTTCCATATTATTACATTATTATTTAGCTAGGTATATTATATTAGAAAGTGATCAATCTACATATTTCTAATTTCTTGATGCGGTAACCATCTGATCCCATACTGCAAATTTTCTTTCAACTCCTGATTCCGTGACAAGGGAAGGGTAAAATGATATGCCAAACCCATACCCAAATGGTATACCAAATTCAATTGAATGACGGGTAAAGATTTCCCTCCGTTTTACTCGAGCAGGAGGGGTAACTCAGCTTTATCGAACGAACCATTTCCCCCAAAGGATTGACCGGAGTGTCACATTTTGATTCTGATTTCTTGAACCGGCCCTGAAGGAAAGAGTTCTGTTAAGCGGGTGAAACCACCATGATAATGTTAATAATATAATTATAAACACTGTTCACTACTGGAAAGTTCACTACTGGTGATGGATGTTTGATACTCACACTCGATGGCAACGTTAGCAAGGATGAACGGTTCCGTATTCATCTAGGGCATAGGTGATGGTTCGCATGATTACCCCTCTGACTTCTCATCGCACCATTGACTGCGCCGCCGTTCGAGGGTCGTTGCTCAATATAATTTTCTTCGTGTTGAGATGGCCTCATCCATCTTCTCATGTCTCGACAACCCGGACCAGTAAACGCTCGTCCAATAACAACAACCACAAATGGTGCAATACACACAATAAGCCTCCTCCTATGTACAGTTATAATGCACTCACTCATCCCAGTGCTTCCAGGATTTAATCACAGCACAGTAACAGTTGCAGTGTTGCTACCGATTGAATCTGTCCTCTCGGAAAAGCATCGTCTAAGATTTTCTCAATTGCACAGAAAAAAAAGAAAAAAAACGGATTCCACGGTGATAGGACAAACTTTAGCTCTCAGATTTCATGGTGCGAATTTTCAAGGACTGTCAATGTAATCACAAGCAGGAATGTATCAATCACCACTCCTCCCATTTTGAAGGGCCGTTTAGCTACGATTAAGAGGAACGAACGCCTAAATCCACAGCCAGAGAGCCACAGAGGAGGAGGCATGTGGCTTGAAGAAGATTGATAGAAGAAAAGAGGAAGATAAGGAGAGAATAGGAGAACGAAAAACGCTGCAAATTATATTAAGCAACTACTTAATTTTCCTCAACTTCCTCTCAGTTTGGGCCAAATCGTACGAGGTATTCTCGAAATGAGTTTCTACGGTTCCTAACAAGGATTTCAAGTTTCCGGATGCGCGGGACCTACTCTTCAAATCATGTGGAATTCAGGAGGGTCGTTCTGAGAGCTTATCATAATGAAACCTGCACATTTCATTCTCAATCCTGTACCGACCCGCCGTACGAGTGTTATTAGCTTTGAAATGCCGCAAAAAGTAAGAGCAATTTTCAAGTGTAGAGGACGCACTTTTTTTTCGCATGCGCAAAAGTGGGCCATTTGTGTTTTTGGGAGTCAAAAATCAGTGAAAATGACCAAACATTGACTTAAATTAGAAATGTATTAATCAACATTTAAAAAATGTATCAATTAACATAATAAATAAAGTTTCAATATCATTAAGTAGTCATAATAGTAGGTACTTGTAAATTTATTGACGAAGAACAATGTGGGCCTACACAAACATGGCTTGTGCTGGCCTACATGAGTCTCTATTCTTCCTCCCCTATTGCACAGATACTACTAGTTATACTAGTTACATTTAAACTAGTTTGGTAATGATTGTATGAGGTAAATATCCTTATTTAATATTCTTTTTTATCTACATTATCCCCTATACTACAATAGATGCAGGACAATATAATAATAATGTTATCGACAACGTTATTGTTATCTTGAATGCATTTGTATTGTACAAAGTTATCCCAACGCGTATACATGTAGGATAAAGTACAAGGTATTTTATCACAATTGGAGATCAATTAGTCCATTGTTATGATTTGTTTCAACACATTGATTAATTTGTTCATGGAGTACTTTCTAGTGGTTTTAGTTAGTGAACAACAATAGGTTTTTTAAACCAAAGATATTATTTCTTATTTTGGGTAATGAGGCCTGACGTCTCTTCATAGTTTTAAATGAAGGACCCATTCTAAGATGTTGAGAACAACCGCACTCTCCTCCGATGAGCAGTTCTTTTGGTTTATTATTCTGTGAATAATACACCTATGTAATCGCTCAGCAAAAAATTTTTATAACACCCCCTCAAAATTTTTTCTTTTACGTTTCAAGGTGTGTAGATTCCAAAAATGCAGTGTCCGTCCGCCGTACGCCGTCCGCCGTATCACGTGTACCGGCTTCATTTTTGGTCTAAAAAAAGTCGTTATTTCGCACACATGCTCCATTTTGGCCCTAGTTGTGTCCCGAAACTTTTCAGCCCGATCGGAATATACCCAGGGGTGTTATGAGTGAAAATGTGGTTAAAAATAGGTACTTTTTGTGTTTTAGTAACATGTTAGTAAAATGAGCTTTTGAGGTATCTTTTTCCATGTTTTTGGGGACGAGAAGACCGAATATGAAGTCGATTTTGACCATAGAGTGGAAAATCGAGGTTCTACCAAAGATTCAGCTGCCAAATTGATTTTTTATGAGTCAAAAACCTGGGAAATCGTCTGAAATCACCATCAGTTTGTATGATAACACTAGAAAAAGTGTCAACACGTGGATCAAGACGATTAAATGGCACTACCAATGATCAAAGATAATTTGAAAAAAAATCGTAACTAGGGCGAACCGCTGGCTCTATCATGTTGAAATTTATATGGGACCTCAATGGGCCCTACCCGCTTAATCCCTGAGAATTACATTGAAATTGGGTGAAATCTTTGGTTACTACGGCTGTAACAAGGAAATTGAATCTATTTCACGCCAGCGCATGCGCAGAGCGCACCGAGGGTCCGATCATGCTGAAATTCATACTGGAACTCACTAGGCCTTGTCCAAACAACCCTTGAAAATTTGAGCGAAATTGAATCAAAATTGTGAAAGTTATGCGTGTTTGTTGAATTTAACGTTAGCGCATGTGCAGGGCGTACCGCTGGATCACTCATGTTGAAGTTCGTATGGGACCTCAAGGGGCCTTATCCGCACCATCCCTCAAAATTTGAGCTGAATCAATTCAAAATCGTGGAAGTTATGGCTGTAACAAGGAAATGCGGACAGACTCACAGACTCACAGACTCACAGACCCACAGACCGACAGACACGGAACCAAATTTGTTCAGTAGGCTTTGAAACGCAAAATGCAAGTGGAAATTTTGATTTCTGAAGACAAAAATTTTTTGGCTCACGAAAGTGAACACAAGGCTTCCGCTGCTTCGCAGACTCGGAAGCAATACCTTGCTATTCGAATTATTTCACGTGAAAGACACAATGAATGAACAGCCATCATTTCTGTAGGTATGTCCAATAGAATAATAAACCCATGTTACAAGGACTTTGCAGTGTTTTTCTATCGGCTTTCAAATTTCCGGCAACGAGTGGCGTCACAATGGGCAAGGGGTGGTGCAATGATGTCACTCGTTGCCGAAAATTTGAAAGCTCATATAAAAAGAAGTATTCATCGCAGAAGAGTGCGGTAGGTATCAAAATTCAAAGAATGGAATCTACTTCAATTTGAAAATTGGAAAGTAATATAAACGTAAATCACGGGTGCTCCTCATTCCATTGTAAGCCTACCCTCCAAAGTATCTGCAATCAGGAGTACCCATGACTAATATTCATGTCAATTCCGCGTTTAAATGAAGTTAGGTTCATTCTAAGAATTTTGAGACTACCCACACTCTCCTACGATGGATAGTTCTTTTTCTATGAGTTTGGAGTTTCGACAACAAGCGACGTGACTGCACCCCTCCCGCCAGGGCAGGACCCCATTGCCCAGTGTGACGTCACCTGTTGTCGAAAGATTGAAAGCTCGTAGAAAAAGAACTATTCATCGTAGGACAGAGCGGTTATTACTTCCATTTAAAAAATATAAACAAATGTCATGGGTATGGGCACTCCTCATTATCACTAAATTCTTTTTTTTAAACATAGTTACTTGCACATACTAACAGTTTAGACCTGTTGAACACTTAATGCGCAGTTCTTGGAATAACTCTGTTGGGTTCGTTAGATGTTTATTAAAGCAAATTTTCAATTCTACAAAATTAATAGTGGTTCGAATACGTTCTATAAGTTACTACCAATATTGGAATACCAAACTGTATAGAATTTAAGTTTATTCATTTTGAATAAATTCAAGTTTATTTATTTTTAATTTGTTACAAAATAACTCAAGTTTAACGAAGTTCATTTCAGTTTTAAAGTTCAAGAATTTAAGTTTTATTCACAACAAATGCTATTTTCCTTACTAATTACTTCCTCCCTAAATGGGTAAGATGAGTTTATTTTTTTTAGATTCAATTTATTTAGGTTCATACATAGTTTCAAATATTTTGGGGTCTGCCTTTATATTTAGCATTTTCCAACTCAACAGAAGTGGAATAAACGCTGCAAATCATTACACAACGGTTTATTATTTACCTACAGATATGCCCCTTCTGCGTAGATCGCTGTAGTGTAGATCTGCGGTCAATACCTACCCTTGTGTTCCCCACGCGCATGTGCGCTGGATGCAATAATTCAATCATTAATAATTATTTGTTGCTTTCATGAAGCATATTGTTTGTTCAAAACATAAAGTAGGTACCTATCAACAAAATCCAAAAGAGCCATCACACTTCAAATGAAATAATATCACAGAAGAACCAACTCGAATTCTTACAGCCATGCGTGATTATAACCAGGTGTTCCCCAGCAGCGATATAATAATATTATGAGCCGGATTTATACCGTTTCATTAACGATCAAGTTGACGACGCTTTTTGGAGGAAACAAACGGCTGGACGTACAATGCTGCGTGGTCTCAAAAAATTCTCAAGTTCAAGATCGATTTACGAACGTAAAAAAAAACCATACCCTTGCAGTGAAAGTTTTCTAGCTGCAGCGTTCTGAAAATTTCAACCCCTATTTTTCATCGCTTAGAGATGACAGCAACACCGATCTTCGCGGACCAGCTAGACCCCAGGTGAGACCTACAAACCAAATTCCATTCATTCTGGTTCTTGGTAATTAAGGAAAGTGCGAAGCACGGCGTACGGACAGAAATTTTTTATTTCACTCTATTTCTCCATTTTTTATTTTTTGAATTCTGTACGTTGTACCTACTTTGAAACCGAAACCACCAAACTTGTGGGGGGAGGGGGGGTAAATTCTTTGATTATGGTCGATTCTAAAGGTCTAACCAAAATGGTGAGTCGAAACAGATAAATTATTATTGTTCAGCGAAAATGCTTTGATACAATGATAATGTATCTTCCATGACGTCCTATTTGTGAGTGAAGTTCGAGGCAATGCCGAACAGTGCACAGTTGCGCACACCCATCAAAACCTTCTGCCTTGCCGTCCGCTATGAGGATAAGTTTCAGCGTGTAAACTCCGGTATGGAGAGAGATAGTGAGGGGATGAGATTGTGATGGTGAGGAGGTAAGGGAAAGGGGATGAGATTGAGATGTAGGGGCCCATAGTAAAGGGGGGGGTGATAGAGGGAAGGATGTTACTCACGGACCAGCCTAATTCCCTACAAGTGTTTAAGAGGCTTAGGGCCGGCCCTCTTTGATGGGAAGGGGAGCAAATATTTATTATCGAAGCGACACACTCGCACTCTGCCGGCCATCAACCTTTTTTTTCTACCCCGCCGCCTCCTTTAACCCAAGGATTAGAAGCTCTGGGAAAAAACGATAATTATTGGCCTCCCAGTGGGATTGTCCTCGACGTTCGCATTGCAGATATCAAATAAATTAGGGCGAACGAAGCTGAGGCTGGTACTGTACATCACAATGGGCAATTTTCGAGGGTAAAAAATTCCCATTTTTTGGCCAAATTCTGTGCAATACAGGAAATTAACACTTACTTATACCCACATAAAGAAGTGTTTATGTCAGAAAGTATAGGCAGAAAACGATTGTGAAATTTGAGTTTCTGAGTTACCGCTAGAAATTATGTATTAGGTAAATCGCCATGTAGTTCAACTCTAATCCCGCTTGGAACGCTGGTGCATAACTTTAAACTATGTACATAACCGCAATGGCGGGATGGAACCGCAAATGTATAAATTAATTTAAAAGGTCAATTTTGGCTCATGGTACCTAAGAAAAGTGCTCAGTACGGCTGGCGGCGGACGGACAGAGGTTTTTGTGTTGCATTTTCGGAATCTATATACCTAGTAACGTAAACCATCAAATTTCGAGGGGGAGGGGGGGTGTCAACAATTTTTGTTTTTCATGGTGGATCCCAAACATTCATTATTGAAAATAATAAACCAAAAGCTTGACGGTGCAAACTTCTGGGCCTCTGTGGACGAACGGCTGGACGTACAATGCTCCGGGTGGTCATAAAAAACTCCCAAGCTCAAGAACTATTTAAAACCGTAAAAAAATTCGAGATAATGGCGTCCTGGAGATTCCAACCCCTATTTATCACCTATTAGGGATGACTGATATTAACGCCGAGCTTCGAAGACCAACTAGACCCCAAATGGGACCTGTAAACCGAAATTCGTCAATTTTGGTTCATGGCAATTAAGAAAAGTGCGAAGTACGGCGTGCTGCGTACGGCGGACGGACAGAAATTTTGGTTTATTATTTTCAGTAATGAACCTTTGGAATCGAGCATGAGAAAAAAAAGTTTAACCCCCTTCAAAATTTAAAGGTTTACGATTCAAGGTATGTAGATTCCCAAAACGCAATAAAAAAAACTCTATCCGTCCGCCGTACGCCGTACGTCGTACATAGCTTTTGGTTTATTATTTTCAATAATGAACCATTGGAATCGAGCATGAAAAAAAAAAGTCTTACCCCTCCTCAAAATTTGATGGTTTACGTTTCAAGGTATACAGAATCCAAACCTGCAATAAAAATATTTCTGTCTGTCCGCCGTACGCCGTACGGGCCATTTTTCTTAGTTACCATGAAACAAAATTGATGAAATTCGGGTTATAGGTTCCGTTCGGGGTCTAGTTGATCCTCGAAGCTCGAAGTTACTGTCAGTCATTTCTAAGGGGTTCAAAATAGGGGTTGAAATTTTCAGAACGCCTTAGCTCGGAAACTTCCGATAGAAGGGTATGGTTTTTTTACGTTATTAAATTTGTCTTGAGCTAAACAATTTTTTGAGACCACCCGGAGCATCGTACGTCCAGCCGTTCGTGAGCACCAAAATACTCTTCGTCAACACGATCTAGAATCAAACGGTATAAATCCGGCCCGGATATCATAACTACGGAGCATCTGATTATAATCAAGGATGGCTGTATGAAGTCGAGTTGTTTGTTCTACGATAATATTTCATTTGACAAGTGATGGACTATTGGATTTTGTTGGTAGGTACTTCTGAAACTTGAACAAACGTCGAAGTATTATTGATGGGTAAATTATTACACACCGACAAATTATTACACAACGGTAAATTATTACACAACGGCTCATCTACCCAGATGGAGCTGGATTTTGTTGATAGGTACTTTTGCAAATTGAACAACCGTTGAAGTATTATTGATGGGTAAATTATTACACAATGGCAAATTATTACACAACGGCTAATTATTACACAATGGCTCATCTACCCAGAAGGGGCTGGATTTTGTTGGTAGGTACTTTTGCAACCTGAACAACCGTTGAAGTATTATTGATGGGTTAATTATTACACAATGGCAAATTATTACACAATGGTAAATTATTACACAACGGTAAATTATTACACCACGGTAAATTATTACACAACGGCTCATCTACCAAGAAGGGGCTGGATGTTTTTGATAGGTAGTTTTGCAACTTGAACAACCGCTGAAGTATTATTGATGGGCAAATTATTACACAACGGTTCATTATTCTATCTCCGTAGAAGGGGAACCTATACAGGTAAATTATTACACAATGGTTTAGGTAGGTACCTAGTAACGATACGGGGTTAGGTACTAACCCACGGAGGGTCCGAGATCTACATAATATGTGTAGAATTGTACATAATATGTTATATAGAAGGGTTATTGTCGTGGTATCCTCCCAGAACCACAAAAATTGTATGTAGCAATTAGATCTCGCCAAATAAACATAGAAGTGGGGACAGAGAACGCACGAGAACCGAGGGCCAGCCCGGGGATCCCCACCATCCTCTACTAGCTAGAGGATGGAGGGAGACAGCTCCCAAGCACATAAATACTCGCCTCCTGCCTCTTTTTCCTCATTCTACGCTCTCCTCTAGTCGCTGAGTCTCTCCTCCTTTCCTCGTCTCTCTCTCCTAACCCAAAAGATGCTGTGAATGGTGGTGGTACGCCCATAAACAACAGCCAACTCTACCTAAAAGATCTCGGGTATGGTGGTGGTCCACCCATAACCAACCGAGCACACTCCAAAAAGATCCTGGTCTTGGTGGTGGTCCGCCCATAACCTTACCAGGCAACGATCCCGAAAAGACTCCGTGAATGGTGGTGGTACGCCCATAACCAACGGACACATCCGAGAAGATCCCGGGAAATGGTGGTGGTCAACCCATAACTAGCCCCTAGAACTTACGAGGTTTTTGAGACCACCCCGAGCGTTGTACGTCCCGCCGTACCATCACAGTAAGGCCTCCAATTTTAACCCGATAGGCTTGGTCAACAAGAGGGTGAATCAAATTGTATACATTCAGCCCAAATATCATCACAAGGGAGCACCTGATTATAATCACGGATGGCTGGGTGAAGTCGAGTTGGTTGTTCCGCGATATTATTCTGTTTGAAAAATGAATGCTGTTTTGGATTTTGTTGATAGTACCTCTGAAACTTGAACAAACGGTGAAGTATTATTGATGGGTGAATTATTACACAATGGTAAATTATTACACTGTGGTAAATTGTTACACAACGGTTCATTATACCATCTAAGTAGAATGGGCATCTATGCAGGTAAATTATCACAACGGTTTATTAGCCTTATGCTTCATGAATAACTACAAATAATAATTAATTATTGAATTATTGAATCCCGCGCATTTGTAGGAAACTTTAATTCCGGAGCCGGCTCCAGTACTCAATTTAGAGCATTCCTGGGGGGAGATGGAGGGTATTGACGAAGAAAACAGTGATCTACGCAGAAGGGGATCTATAGAGGTAAATAATAAACATTTGCGTAATAATTTGCAGCGTTTTTATTGCATTTTCGACAATACAAGCTCATGTTCACTAAAACATTTTGTAAACCTCATGTTAGTAAAAGCAGTGTTTTGAGAATTGTAAAAGTTCGCATTCTGCTCCCAAATTGGGTTCGCACTGCGTACTTCTACCCCACTCATAATGCGAACTTTTACCCCATTTCGCCATTTTTATTTCTGGCCGTTCTAGAGGTCCAGACACATTTGGTGATGGAGGGAAGAAGGACAGAATCAGCAGCTAATCGGTATCCATTTTCGATAGCCAGAGTGGCTAAAACTTTTACTCCATTTGGGGATGTGTAACCCTCAATAAATTAAAAACAAAATATTACATCAAAACACTGAAAAACAGATTTACCGCTTGTCTCTTGTGAAGCGCTGATAGGCGGCCGAATTTTGTTCCCGTTCAGTAATGACCTGAAAGCCACCGCGTGTGTATAACACCCCCTCAAAAAATTTTCTTTTACGCTTCAAGGTGCGTAGATTCCAGAAACGCTGCAAATTATTACACAAAGGTTTATTAATTACCTGTATGCCGACTCAGGCAAAACCATGGAATCTGCCCACTGTATTTGAGCTGAATAAGAAGGAGAGGACGAATCGTTTTGACTGCGGTCGCCCGAAAGGGGAACCTGGAACACATTATCATGATGTGTCCGCTTTATAATGTCGCCAGAGAAGGGATGTTGAGTAAAAAACATAAATCCGTAAATATAAGACCTTTTAACTATCAGACCCTGCTGAGCAGGGAGAACGTAGAACTGTGGGAGGAAATGTATTCATTTGTAAACGAGATCGAAATCCAAATATAGGTAATCAGAATAAATTTTGTGGATAAATAGTACACGTTTTCTTTCAAAATGGTGGTTATTTTCATTTGCGAGGTTTTTTTTATTAATATTTTATAATATGCAATTTTATAATATTTTAAAGATTATGTAGGTAACATATTGAATCTCTGCTTTAAATATTTTTGGTTTATTATTTTCAATAATGAACCATCGGAATCGAGCAAGAAAAAAAAGTCTAAACCCCCCTCAAAATTTGATAGTTTACGTTTCAAGGTATGTAGAATCCAAAACTGCAATAAAAAAACACTGCAAATCCCTGCACAACGGTTTATTATTTTGTACAAAATACCCTGCTGTTACAGATCAAAGGTCTCCGTATAGATAACCCTTCCATATAACATAATTATGTAATATTCTACACATATTATGTAAACCTCGGACCCTCCGTAGGTTAGTACCTAACCCAGTACTCGTTACTAGGTACCGACCCAAACAGTTGTGTAATAATTTGCCCATCAATAATAATTCAACGGTTTTTCAAGTTGCAAAAGTACCTATCAACAAAATCCAGCCCCTTCTTGGTAGATGAGCCGTTGTGTAATAATTTATCGTTGTGTAATAATTTACCGTTGTGTAATAATTTACCTTTGTGTAATAATTTGCCGGTGTGTAATAATTTGCCATTGTGTAATAATTTACCCATCAATAATACTTCAACGGTTGTTCAAGTTGCAAAAGTACCTACCAACAAAATCCAGCCCCTTCTGGGTAGATGAGCTGTTGTGTAACAATTTACCGTTCAGTAATAATTTGCAATTGTGTAATAATTTACCCATCAATAATACTTCAACGGTTGTTCAAGTTGCAAAAGTACCTATCAACAAAGTCCAGCCCCTTCTTGGTAGATGAGCCGTTGTGTAATAATTTACCGTTGTGTAATATTTTATCGTTGTGTAATAATTTACCTTTGTATAATAATTTACCGTTGTGTAATAATTTGCCGTTGTGTAATAATTTGCCATTCTGTAATCATTTACCCATCAATAATACTTCAACGGTTGTTCAAGTTGCAAAAGTACCTATCAACAAAATCCAGCCCCTTCTGGGTAGATGAGCCGTTGTGTAATAATTTACCGTTTTGTAATAATTTGCCGGTGGGTAATAATTTGCCATTGTGTAATATTTTACCCATTAATAATACTTCAACGTTTGTTCAAGTTTCAGAAGTACCTACCAACAAAATCCAATAGTCCATCACTTGTCAAATGAAATAATATCGCAGAACAAACAACTCGACTTCATACAGCCATCCTTGATTATAATCAGATGCTCCGTAGTTATGATATCCGGGCCGGATTTGTACTGTTTGATTCACAATCGTGTTGACGAAGCTTTTTGGTCTCAAAAAATTGTTCACCTCAAGAAAAATTTAATAACGTAAAAAAACCATTCCCTTCAATCGGACGTTTTCGAGCTACGGCATTCTGAAAATGTCAACCCCTATTTCGAACCCCTTAGAGATGACTAACAGTAACGTCGAGCTTCGAGGACCAACTAGACCCCGAACGGAACCTATAACCCGAATTTCATCAATTTTGTTTCATGGTAACTAAGAAAAGTGGCCCGTACGGCGTAACCAGTGTGAAATGGGCCACAGAAATTCCAGCCACAGATTCCGGGCGCTGTCTAGACTCACCCGCAACAACCCTTACGCAAGGCCGCCCGCTTCAAGGCCTACCCCCTTTCTCCGAACGACCCACCCAACGGCACCTTCCCTTTGCACATCCCATATGCGTACGTTCAACGAAATTCAATCGCCCGTATCTCCGATATAACGCAATTTACCTCCGCCAAATTCATAGGGGTTGTTCTCAGTAACCTTAAGAAGGAGTATGCTAAATTTGGAAAGAATCAGGAACAATGTTTTCGAGATATCCGATATAGCCACAGATATATCACATTAACCTCTGCACATCCCATATGCGTACGTTCAACGAAATTCAATCGCCCGTATCTCCGATTTAACGCAATTTACATCCGCCAAATTCATAGGGGTTGTTCTCAGTAACCTTAAGAAGGAGTATGCTAAATTTGGAAAGAATCAGGGACAATGTTTTCGAGATATTCGAACTCAGCCAGAGCTATATCATCTCAACCCAGAATTCCGAGCTACCTACATTTTTCGAACTTCAATCTCCGATTTCTCCAATTTAACGCAATTTACCTCCGCCAAATTCATAGAGGCTGTTCTCAGTAACCTTAAGAAGGAGTATGCTAAATTTGGGAAGAATCAGGGACAATGTTTTCGAGATATCCAATATAGCCACAGATATATCACATTAACCTTGGCACATCCCATATGCGTACGTTCACCGAAATTCAATCGCCCGTATCTCCGATTTAACGCAATTTACCTCCGCCAAATTCATAGGGGTTGTTCTCAGTAACCTTAAGAAGGAGTATGCTAAATTTGGAAAGAATCAGGAACAATGTTTTCGAGATATCCGATATAGCCACAGATATATCACATTAACCTCTGCATATCCCAGATGCCTACGTTCACCGAAATTCAATTTTCCGTATCTCCGATTTAACGCAATTTACTTCCGCCAAATTCATAGGGGTTTTTCTCAGTAACCTTAAGAAGGAGTATGCTAAATTTGGAAAGAATCAGGAACAATATTTTCGAGATATCCGATATAGCCACAGATAATATATCACATTAACCTCTGCATATCCCAGATGCCTAATACGTTCACCGAAATTCATTCTTCCGTATCTCCGATTTAACGCAATTTACTTCCGCCAAATTCATAGGGGTTTTTCTCAGTAACCTTAAGAAGGAGTATGCAAAGTTAGGAAATAATCAGGGACAATATTTTCGAGATATCCGAATATATCCAACGCTATATCATGTCAACCAGAAATTCCAAGCTACCTACATTCTTCGAAATTCAATCTCCGATTTCTCCGATTTAACGCAATTTACTACCGCGAAATTCATAGGTTTAGTTCTCAGTAAGCTTAATAAGTAGTATGCTGAATTTGGAAAGAATCAGGAACAATGTTTTCGAGATATCCGAATATAGCCACAGATATATCACATTAACCTCTGCATATCCCAGATGCCTACGTTCACCGAAATTCAATCGCCCGTATCTCCGATTTAACGCAATTTACCTCCGCCAAATTCATAGGGGTTGTTCTCAGTAACCTTCAGAAGGAGTATGCTAAATTTGGAAAGAATCAGGCACAATGTTTTCGAGATATCCGATATAGCCACAGATATATCACATTAACCTCTGCACATCCCATATGCCAACGTTCACCGAAATTCAATCTTCCGTATCTCCGATTTCACGCAATTTACTTCCGCCGAATTCATAGGGGTTGTTCTCAGTAACCTTAAGTAGGAGTATGCTATGTTTGGAAAGAATCAGGGACAATGTTTTCGAGATATCCGAATATAACCAACGCTATATCATGTCAACCAGGAATCCCGAGCTACCTACATTTTTCGAAATTCAATCTCCGATTTCTCTGATTTAACGCAATTTACCTCCGCCAAATTCATAGGGGTTGTTCTCAGTAACGTTAAGAAGGAGTATGCTAAATTTGGAAAGAATCAGGGACAATGTTTTCGAGATATCCGATATAGCCACAGATATATCACATTAACCTCTGCATATCCCAGATGCCTACGTTCACCGAAATTCAATCTTCCGTATCTACGATTTCACGCAATTTACTTCCGCCAAATTCATAGGGGTTGTTCTCAGTAACCTTAAGAAGGAATATGCAAAGTTTGGAAAGAATCAGGGACAATTTTTTCGAGATATCCGAATATAGCGAACGCTATATCATGTCAACCAGGAATTTCGAGCTACCTACATTTTTCGAACTTCAATCTCCGATTTCTCCGATTTAACGCAATTTACTTCCGCCAAACTCATAGGGGTTGTTCTCAGTAACCTTAAGAAGTAGTATGCTGAATTTGGAAAGAATCAGGAACAATGTTTTCGAGATATCCGAATATAGCCACAGATATATCACATTAACCTCTGCATATCCCAGATGCCTACGTTCACCGAAATTCAATCTTCCGTATCTCCGATTTAACGCAATTTACTTCCGCCAAATTCATAGGGGTTTTTCTCAGTAACCTTAAGAAAGAGTATGCAAAGTTAGGAAAGAATCAGGGACAATATTTTCGAGATATCCGAATATAACCAACGCTATATCATGTCAACCAGAAATTCCAAGCTACCTACATTCTTCGAACTTCAATCTCCGATTTCTCCGATTTAACGCAATTTACTTCCGCGAAATTCATAGGTTTAGTTCTCAGTAAGCTTAATAAGTAGTATGCTGAATTTGGAAAGAATCAGGAACAATGTTTTCGAGATATCCGAATATAGCCACAGATATATCACATTAACCTCTGCATATCCCAGATGCCTACGTTCACCGAAATTCAATCGCCCGTATCTCCGATTTAACGCAATTTACCTCCGCCAAATTCATAGGGGTTGTTCTCAGTAACCTTAAGAAGGAGTATGCTAAATTTGGAAAGAATCAGGCACAATGTTTTCGAGATATCCGATATAGCCACAGATATATCACATTAACCTCTGCACATCCCATATACCAACGTTCACCGAAATTCAATCTTCCGTATCTCCGATTTAACGCAATTTACTTCCGCCAAATTCATAGGGGTTTTTCTCAGTAACCTTAAGAAAGAGTATGCAAAGTTAGGAAAGAATCAGGGACAATGTTTTCGAGATATTCGAACTCAGCCACAGATATATCACATTAACCTCTGCACATCCCATATGCCAACGTTCACCGAAATTCAATCACCCGTATCTCCGATTTAACGCAATTTACTTCCGCCAAATTCATAGGGGTTGTTCTCAGTAACCTTAAGAAGGAGTATGCTAAATTTGGAAAGAATCAGGAACAATATTTTCGAGATATCCGATATAGCCACAGATATATCACATTAACCTCTGCATATCCCAGATGCCTACGTTCACCGAAATTCAATCTTCCGTATCTCCGATTTAACGCAATTTACTTCCGCCAAATTCATAGGGGTTTTTCTCAGTAACCTTAAGAAAGAGTATGCAAAGTTAGGAAAGAATCAGGGACAATGTTTTCGAGATATCCGAATATAACCAACGCTATATCATGTCAACCAGAAATTCCAAGCTACCTACGTTCACCGAACTTCAATCTCCGATTTCTCCGATTTAACGCAATTTACCTCCACCAAATTCATAGGGGTTGTTCTCAGTAACCTTAAGAAGGAGTATGCTAAATTAGGAAAGAATCAGAGACAACATTTTTGAGATTTCCGATATAGCCACAGATATGTCACATTAACCTCTGCACATCCACTATGCCAACATTCACCGAAATTCAAACTCCCGTATCTCCGATTTAACGCAATTTACCTCCGCCAAATTCATAGGGGCTGTTCTCAGTAACGTTAAGAAGGAGTATACAAAGTTTGAAAAGAATCAGGGACAATGTTTTCGAGATATTCGAACTGTGGATATATTCGGATATCTCGAAAACAATGTCCCTGATTCTTTTCAAACTTTGTATACTCCTTCTTAACTTTACTGAGAACAACCCCTATGAATTTGGAGGAGGTAAATTGCGTTAAATCGGAGATACGGAAGATTGAATTTCGGTGAACGTAGGCATATGGGATATGCAGAGGTTAATGTGATATATCTGTGGCTATATTCGGATATCTCGAAAATATTGTTCCTGATTCTTTCCAAATTCAGCATACTCCTTCTTAAGGTTACTGAGAACAACCCCTAAGAATTTGGAGGAGGTAAATTGCGTTAAATCGGAGAAATCGGAGATTGAAGTTCGAAAAATGTAGGTAGCTCGGAATTCCTGGTTGACATGATACAGCGTTGGTTATATTCGGATATCTCGAAAACTTTGTCCCTGATTCTTTCCAAACTTTGCATACTCCTTCTTAAGGTTACTGAGAACAACTCCTATGAATTTGGCGGAAGTAAATTGCGTTAAATCGGAGATACGGAAGATTGAATTTCGGTGAACGTTGGCATATGGGATGTGCAGATGTTAATGTGATATATCTGTGGCTATATCGGATATCTCGAAAACATTGTGCCTGATTCTTTCCAAATTTAGCATACTCCTTCTTAAGGTTACTGAGTACAACCCCTATGAATTTGGAGGAGGTAAATTGCGTTAAATCGGAGATACGGGACATTGAATTTCGTTGAAAGTAGGAATCTGGGATATGCAGAGGTTAATGTGATATATCTGTGGCTATATCGGATATCTCGAAAACATTGTCCCTGATTCTTTCCAAATTTAGCATACTCCTTCTTAAGGTTACTGAGAACAACCCCTATGAATTTGGCGGAGGTAAATTGCGTTAAATCGGAGATACGGGACATTGAATTTCGTTGAAAGTAGGCATATGGGATGTGCAGAGGTTAATGTGATATATCTGTGGATATATTCGGATATCTCGAAAACATTGTCCCTGATTCTTTTCAAACTTTGTATACTCCTTCTTAACGTTACTGAGAACAACCCCTATGAATTTGGAGGAGGTAAATTGCGTTAAAAAGGAGAAATCGGAGATTGAAGTTCGAAAAATGTAGGTAGCTCGGAATTCTGGGTTGAGATGATATAGCTCTGGCTGAGTTCGAATATCTCGAAAACATTGTTTCTGATTCTTTTCAAATTTTGTATACTCCTTCTTAAGGTTACTGAGAACAACCCCTATGAATTTGGCGGAGGTAAATTGCGTTAAATCGGAGATACGGGTGATTGAATTTCGGTGAACGTTGGCATATGGGATGTGCAGAGGTTAATGTGATATATCTGTGGCTATATCGGATATCTCGAAAACATTGTCCCTGATTCTTTCCAAATTTAGCATACTCCTTCTTAAGGTTACTGAGAACAACCTCTATGAATTTGGCGGAGGTAAATTGCGTTAAATCGGAGAAATCGGAGATTGAAGTTCGAAAAATGTAGGTAGCTCGGAATTCTGGGTTGAGATGATATAGCTCTGGCTGAGTTAGAATATCTCGAAAACATTGTCCCTGATTCTTTTCAAACTTTGTATACTCCTTCTTAACGTTACTGAGAACAGCCCCTATGAATTTGGCGGAGGTAAATTGCGTTAAATCGGAGATACGGGAGTTTGAATTTCGGTGAACGTTGGCATAGTGGATGTGCAGAGGTTAATGTGATATATCTGTGGCTAAATCGGAAATCTCAAAAACATTGTCTCTGATTCTTTCCTAATTTTGCATACTCCTTCTTAACGTTACTGAAAATAACCCCTATGAATTTGGCGGAGGTAAATTGCGTTAAATCGGAGATTGAATTTCGAAAAATGTAGGTAGCTCGGAATTCCTGGTTGACATGATATATATAGCGTTGGTTATATTCGGATATCTCGGAAACATTGTACCTGATTCTTTCCAAACTTTGCATACTCCTTCTTAAGGTTACTGAGAACAACCCCTATGAATTTGGCGGAGGTAAATTGCGTTAAATCGGAGATACGGAAGATTTAATTTCGGTGAACGTAGGCATATGGGATATGCAGAGGTTAATGTGATATATCTGTGGCTTTATTCGGATATCTCGAAAACTTTGTCCCTGATTCTTTTCAAACTTTGTATACTCCTTCTTAAGGTTACTGAGAACAACCCCTATGAATTTGGCGGAGGTAAATTGCGTTAAATCGGAGAATTCGGAGATTGAAGTTCGAAAAATGTAGGTAGCTCGGAATTCCTGGTTGACATGATATATATAGCGTTGGCTATATTCGGATATCTCGAATCATTGTTCCTGATTCTTTCCAAATTCAGCATACTCCTTCTTAAGGTTACTGAGAACAACCCCTAAGAATTTGGAGGAGGTAAATTGCGTTAAATCGGAGAATTCGGAGATTGAAGTTCGAAAAATGTAGGTAGCTCGGAATTCCTGGTTGACATGATATAGCGTTGGTTATATTCGGATATCTCGAAAACTTTGTCCCTGATTCTTTCCAAACTTTGCATACTCCTTCTTAAGGTTACTGAGAACAACCCCTATGAATTTGGCGGAAGTAAATTGCGTTAAATCGGAGATACGGAAGATTTAATTTCGGTGAACGTAGGCATCTGGGATATCCAGAGGTTAATGTGATATATCTGTGGCTTTATTCGGATATCTCGAAAACATTGTCCCTGATTCTTTTCAAACTTTGTATACTCCTTCTTAAAGTTACTGAGAACAACCCCTATGAATTTGGCGGAGGTAAATTGCGTTAAATCGGAGATACGGGTGATTGAATTTTGGTGAACGTTGGCATATGGGATGTGCAGATGTTAATGTGATATATCTGTGGCTATATCGGATATCTCGAAAACATTGTGCCTGATTCTTTTCAAACTTTGTATACTCCTTCTTAAGGTTACTGACAACAGCCCCTATGAATTTGGCGGAGGTAAAGTGCGTTAAATCGGAGGTACGGAAGATTGAATTTCTGTGAACGTAGGCATCTGGGATATTCAGAGGTAAATGTGATATATCTGTGGATATATTCGGATATCTCGAAAACATTGTTCCTGATTCTTTTCAAACTTTGTATACTCCTTCTTAAGGTTACTGAGAACAACCTCTATGAATTTGGCGGAGGTAAATTGCGTTAAATCGGAGAAATCGGAGATTGAAGTTCGAAAAATGTAGGTAGCTCGGAATTCTGGGTTGAGATGATATAGCTCTGGCTGAGTTCGAATATCCCGAAAACACTGTCCCTGATTCTTTTCAAATTTTGTATACTCCTTCTTAAGGTTACTGAGAACAACCATAATGAATTTGGCGGAAGTAAAATGCGTTAAATCCGAGAAATCGGAGAGCGAAGTTCGAAAAATGTAGGTAGCTCGGAATTCAGGGTTGAGATGATATAGCTCTGGCTGAGTTCGAATATCTCGAAAACCTTGTCCCTGATTCTTTTCAAATTTTGTATACTCCTTCTTAAGGTTACGGAGAACAACCCCTATGAATTTGGCGGAGGTAAATTGCGTTAAATCGGAGATACGGGTGATTGAATTTCGGTGAACGTTGGCATATGGGATGTGCAGAGGTTAATGTGATATATCTGTGGCTATATCGGATATCTCGAAAACATTGTCCCTGATTCTTTCCAAATTTAGCATACTCCTTCTTAAGGTTACTGAGAACAACCTCCATGAATTTGACGGAGGTAAATTGCGTTAAATCGGAGAAATCGGAGATTGAAGTTCGAAAAATGTAGGTAGCTCGGAATTCTGGGTTGAGATGATATAGCTCTGGCTGAGTTCGAATATCTCGAAAACATTGTCCCTGATTCTTTTCAAATTTTGTATACTCCTTCTTAAGGTTACTGAGAACAACCATAATGAATTTGGCGGAAGTAAATTGCGTTAAATCCGAGAAATCGGAGAGCGAAGTTCGAAAAATGTAGGTAATTCGGAATTCTGGGTTGAGATGATATAGCTCTGGCTGAGTTCGAATATCTCGAAAACATTGTCCCTGATTCTTTTCAAATTTTGTATACTCCTTCTTAAGGTTACTGAGAACAACCATAATGAATTTGGCGGAAGTAAATTGCGTTAAATCCGAGAAATCGGAGAGCGAAGTTCGAAAAATGTAGGTAATTCGGAATTCTGGGTTGAGATGATATAGCTCTGGCTGAGTTCGAATATCTCGAAAACATTGTCCCTGATTCTTTTCAAATTTTGTATACTCCTTCTTAAGGTTACTGAGAACAACCATAATGAATTTGGCGGAAGTAAATTGCGTTAAATCCGAGAAATCGGAGAGCGAAGTTCGAAAAATGTAGGTAGCTCGGAATTCTGGGTTGAGATGATATAGCTCTGGCTGAGTTCGAATATCTCGAAAACATTGTCCCTGATTCTTTTCAAACTTTGTATACTCCTTCATAACGTTACTGAGAACAGCCCCAATGAATTTGGCGGAGGTAAATTGCTTTAAATCGGAGATACGGAAGATTGAATTTCGGTGAACGTAGGCATCTGGGATATGCAGACGTTAATGTGATATATCTGTGGCTTTATTCGGATATCTCGAAAACATTGTCCCTGATTCTTTTCAAACTTTGTATACTCCTTCTTAAGGTTACTGAGAACAACCCCTATGAATTTGGCGGATGTAAATTGCGCTAAATCGGAGATACGGGTGATTGAATTTTGGTGAACGTTGGCATATGGGATGTGCAGAGGTTAATGTGATATATCTGTGGCTATATCGGATATCTCGAAAATGTTGTCCCTGATTCTTTCCAAATTTAGCATACTCCTTCTTAAGGTTACTGAGAACAACCCCTATGAATTTAAATCGGAATACGGGAGTTTGAATTTCGGTGAACGTTGGCATAGTGGATGTGCAGAGGTTAATGTGATATATCTGTGGCTATATCGGATATCTCGAAAACATTGTCCCTGATTCTTTCCAAATTTAGCATACTCCTTCTTAAGGTTACTGAGAACAACCTCTATGAATTTGGCGGAGGTAAATTGCGTTAAATCGGAGAAATCGGAGATTGAAGTTCGAAAAATGTAGGTAGCTCGGAATTCTGGGTTGAGATGGTATAGCTCTGGCTGAGTTCGAATATCTCGAAAACACTGTCCCTGATTCTTTTCAAACTTTGTATACTCCTTCTGAAGGTTACTGAGAACAACCCCTATGAATTTGGCGGAGGTAAATTGCGTTAAATCGGAGATACGGGTGATTGAATTTCGGTGAACGTTGGCATATGGGACGTGCAGAGGTTAATGTGATATATCTGAGGCTATATCGGATATCTCGAAAACGTTGTCCCTGATTCTTTCCAAATTTAGCATACTCCTTCTTAAGGTTACTAAGAACAACCTCTATGAATTTGGCGGAGGTAAATTGCGTTAAATCGGAGATTGAAGTTCGAAAAATGTAGGTAGCTCGGAATTCTGGGTTGAGATGATATAGCTCTGGCTGAGTTCGAATATCTCGAAAATATTGTCCCTGATTCTTTTCAAATTTTATATACTCCTTCTTAAGGTTACTGAGAACAACCCCTATGAATTTGGCGGAGGTAAATTGCGTTAAATCGGAGATACGGGTGATTGAATTTCGGTGAACGTTGGCATATGGGATGTGCAGAGGTTAATGTGATATATCTGTGGCTATATCGGATATCTCGAAAACGTTGTTCCTGATTCATTCCAAATTTAGCATACTCCTTCTTAAGGTTACTGAGAACAACCTCTACGAATTTGGCGGAGGTAAATTGCGTTAAATCGGAGAAATCGGAGATTGAAGTTCGAAAAATGTAGGTAGCTCGGAATTCTGGGTTGAGATGATATAGCTCTGGCTGAGTTCGAATAGGTATCTCGAAAACGTTGTTCCTGATTCTTTTCAAATTTTGTATACTCCTTCTTAAGGTTACTGAGAACAACCATAATGAATTTGGCGGAAGTAAATGGCGTTAAATCCGAGAAATCGGAGGGCGAAGTTCGAAAAATGTAGGTAGCTCGGAATTCTGGGTTGAGATGATATAGCTCTGGCTGAGTTCGAATATCTCGAAAACCTTGTCCCTGATTCTTTTCAAATTTTGTATACTCCTTCTTAAGGTTACTGAGAACAACCCCTATGAATTTGGCGGAGGTAAATTGCGTTAAATCGGAGATACGGGTGATTGAATTTCGGTGAACGTTGGCATATGGGATGTGCAGAGGTTAATGTGATATATCTGTGGCTATATCGGATATCTCGAAAACACTGTCCCTGATTCTTTCCAAATTTAGCATACTCCTTCTTAAGGTTACTGAGAACAACCTCTATGAATTTGGCGGAGGTAAATTGCGTTAAATCGGAGAAATCGGAGATTGAAGTTCGAAAAATGTAGGTAGCTCGGAATTCTGGGTTGAGATGATATAGCTCTGGCTGAGTTCGAATAGGTATCTCGAAAACGTTGTCCCTGATTCTTTTCAAATTTTGTATACTCCTTCTTAAGGTTACTGAGAACAACCATAATGAATTTGGCGGAAGTAAATGGCGTTAAATCCGAGAAATCGGAGGGCGAAGTTCGAAAAATGTAGGTAGCTCGGAATTCTGGGTTGAGATGATATAGCTCTGGCTGAGTTCGAATATCTCGAAAACCTTGTCCCTGATTCTTTTCAAATTTTGTATACTCCTTCTTAAGGTTACTGAGAACAACCCCTATGAATTTGGCGGAGGTAAATTGCGTTAAATCGGAGATACGGGTGATTGAATTTCGGTGAACGTTGGCTTATGGGATGTGCAGAGGTTAATGTGATATATCTGTGGCTATATCGGATATCTCGAAAACATTGTCCCTGATTCTTTCCAAATTTAGCATACTCCTTCTTAAGGTTACTGAGAACAACCTCTATGAATTTGGCGGAGGTAAATTGCGTTAAATCGGAGAAATCGGAGATTGATGTTCGAAAAATGTAGGTAGCTCGGAATTCTGGGTTGAGATGATATAGCTAGGGCTGAGTTCGAATATCTCGAAAACATTGTCCCTGATTCTTTTCAAATTTTGTATACTCCTTCTTAAGGTTACTGAGAACAACGCCTATGAATTTGGCGGAGGTAAATTGCGTTAAATCGGAGATACGGGTGATTGAATTTCGGTGAACGTTGGCATATGGGATGTGCAGAGGTTAATGTGATATATCTGTGGCTATATCGGATATCTCGAAAACATTGTTCCTGATTCATTCCAAATTTAGCATACTCCTTCTTAAGGTTACTGAGAACAACCTCTACGAATTTGGCGGAGGTAAATTGCGTTAAATCGGAGAAATCGGAGATTGAAGTTCGAAAAATGTAGGTAGCTCGGAATTCTGGGTTGAGATGATATAGCTCTGGCAAGTTCGAATATCTCGAAAACATTGTCCCTGATTCTTTTCAAATTTTGTATACTCCTTCTTAAGGTTACTGAGAACAACCCCTATGAATTTGACGGAAGTAAATTGCGTTAAATCGGAGATACGGGTGATTGAATTTCGGTGAACGTTGGCATATGGGATGTGCAGAGGTTAATGTGATATATCTGTGGCTATATCGGATATCTCGAAAACATTGTGCCTGATTCTTTCCAAATTTAGCATACTCCTTCTTAAGGTTACTGAGAACAACCCCTATGAATTTGGCGGAGGTAAATTGCGTTAAATTGGAGATACGGAATATTGAATTTCGGTGAACGTAGGCATATGGGATATGCAGAGGTTAATGTGATATATCTGTGGCTATATTCGGATATCTCGAAAACATTGTTCCTGATTCTTTCCAAATTCAGCATACTCCTTCTTAAGGTTACTGAGAACAACCTCTATGAATTTGGCGGAGGTAAATTGCGTTAAATAGGAGAAATCGGAGATTGAAGTTCGAAAAATGTAGGTAGCTCGGAATTCCTGGTTGACATGATATAGAGTTGGTTATATTCGGATATCTCGAAAACTTTGTCCCTGATTCTTTCCAAACTTTGCATACTCCTTCTTAAGGTTACTGAGAACAACTCCTATGAATTTGGCGGAAGTAAATTGCGTTAAATCGGAGATACGGAAGATTGAATTTCGGTGAACGTAGGCATCTGGGATATCCAGAGGTTAATGTGATATATCTGTTGCTTTATTCGGATATCTCGAAAACATTGTCCCTGATTCTTTTCAAACTTTGTATACTCCTTCTTAAGGTTACTGAGAACAACCCCCATGAATTTGGCGGAGGTAAATTGCGTTAAATCGGAGATACGGGTGTTTGAATTTTGGTGAACGTTGGCATATGGGATGTGCAGATGTTAATGTGATATATCTGTGGCTATATCGGATATCTCGAAAACATTGTGCCTGATTCTTTTCAAACTTTGTATACTCCTTCTTAAGGTTACTGACAACAGCCCCTATGAATTTGGCGGAGGTAAAGTGCGTTAAATCGGAGGTACGGAAGATTGAATTTCTGTGAACGTAGGCATCTGGGATATTCAGAGGTAAATGTGATATATCTGTGGATATATTCGGATATCTCGAAAACATTGTCCCTGATTCTTTTCAAACTTTGTATACTCCTTCTTAAGGTTACTGAGAACAACCTCTATGAATTTGGCGGAGGTAAATTGCGTTAAATCGGAGAAATCGGAGATTGAAGTTCGAAAAATGTAGGTAGCTCGGAATTCTGGGTTGAGATGATATAGCTCTGGCTGAGTTCGAATATCTCGAAAACATTGTCCCTGATTCTTTTCAAATTTTGTATACTCCTTCTTAAGGTTACTGAGAACAACCATAATGAATTTGGCGGAAGTAAATTGCGTTAAATCCGAGAAACCGGAGAGCGAAGTTCGAAAAATGTAGGTAATTCGGAATTCTGGGTTGAGATGATATAGCTCTGGCTGAGTTCGAATATCTCGAAAACATTGTCCCTGATTCTTTTCAAATTTTGTATACTCCTTCTTAAGGTTACTGAGAACAACCATAATGAATTTGGCGGAAGTAAATTGCGTTAAATCCGAGAAATCGGAGAGCGAAGTTCGAAAAATGTAGGTAATTCGGAATTCTGGGTTGAGATGATATAGCTCTGGCTGAGTTCGAATATCTCGAAAACATTGTCCCTGATTCTTTTCAAATTTTGTATACTCCTTCTTAAGGTTACTGAGAACCACTATAATGAATTTGGCGGAAGTAAATTGCGTTAAATCCGAGAAATCGGAGAGCGAAGTTCGAAAAATGTAGGTAGCTCGGAATTCTGGGTTGAGATGATATAGCTCTGGCTGAGTTCGAATATCTCGAAAACATTGTCCCTGATTCTTTTCAAACTTTGTATACTCCTTCTTAAGGTTACTGAGAACAACCCCTATGAATTTGGCGGATGTAAATTGCGTTAAATCGGAGATACGGGTGATTGAATTTCGGTGAACGTTGGCATATGGGATGTGCAGAGGTTAATGTGATATATCTGTGGCTATATCGGATATCTCGAAAACATTGTCCCTGATTCTTTTCAAACTTTGTATACCTACTCCTTCTTAACGTTACTGAGAACAACTCCTATGAATTTGGAGGAGGTAAATTGCGTTAAATCGGAGAAATCGGAGATTGAAGTTCGAAAAATGTAGGTAGCTCGGAATTCTGGGTTGAGATGATATAGCTCTGGCTGAGTTCGAATATCTCGAAAACAGTGTCCCTGATTCTTTTCAAATTTTGTATACTCCTTCTTAAGGTTACTGAGAACAACCCCTATGAATTTGGCGGAGGTAAATTGCGTTAAATCGGAGATACGGGTGATTGAATTTCGGTGAACGTTGGCATATGGGATGTGCAGAGGTTAATGTGATATATCTGTGGCTATATCGGATATCTCGAAAACATTGTCCCTGATTCTTTCCAAATTTAGCATACTCCTTCTTAAGGTTACTGAGAACAACCTCTATGAATTTGGCGGAGGTAAATTGCGTTAAATCGGAGAAATCGGAGATTGAAGTTCGAAAAATGTAGGTAGCTCGGAATTCTGGGTTGAGATGGTATAGCTCTGGCTGAGTTCGAATATCTCGAAAACACTGTCCCTGATTCTTTTCAAACTTTGTATACTCCTTCTGAAGGTTACTGAGAACAACCCCTATGAATTTGGCGGAGGTAAATTGCGTTAAATCGGAGATACGGGTGATTGAATTTCGGTGAACGTTGGCATATGGGACGTGCAGAGGTTAATGTGATATATCTGAGGCTATATCGGATATCTCGAAAACGTTGTCCCTGATTCTTTCCAAATTTAGCATACTCCTTCTTAAGGTTACTAAGAACAACCTCTATGAATTTGGCGGAGGTAAATTGCGTTAAATCGGAGATTGAAGTTCGAAAAATGTAGGTAGCTCGGAATTCTGGGTTGAGATGATATAGCTCTGGCTGAGTTCGAATATCTCGAAAATATTGTCCCTGATTCTTTTCAAATTTTATATACTCCTTCTTAAGGTTACTGAGAACAACCCCTATGAATTTGGCGGAGGTAAATTGCGTTAAATCGGAGATACGGGTGATTGAATTTCGGTGAACGTTGGCATATGGGATGTGCAGAGGTTAATGTGATATATCTGTGGCTATATCGGATATCTCGAAAACGTTGTTCCTGATTCATTCCAAATTTAGCATACTCCTTCTTAAGGTTACTGAGAACAACCTCTACGAATTTGGCGGAGGTAAATTGCGTTAAATCGGAGAAATCGGAGATTGAAGTTCGAAAAATGTAGGTAGCTCGGAATTCTGGGTTGAGATGATATAGCTCTGGCTGAGTTCGAATAGGTATCTCGAAAACGTTGTCCCTGATTCTTTTCAAATTTTGTATACTCCTTCTTAAGGTTACTGAGAACAACCATAATGAATTTGGCGGAAGTAAATGGCGTTAAATCCGAGAAATCGGAGGGCGAAGTTCGAAAAATGTAGGTAGCTCGGAATTCTGGGTTGAGATGATATAGCTCTGGCTGAGTTCGAATATCTCGAAAACCTTGTCCCTGATTCTTTTCAAATTTTGTATACTCCTTCTTAAGGTTACTGAGAACAACCCCTATGAATTTGGCGGAGGTAAATTGCGTTAAATCGGAGATACGGGTGATTGAATTTCGGTGAACGTTGGCATATGGGATGTGCAGAGGTTAATGTGATATATCTGTGGCTATATCGGATATCTCGAAAACATTGTCCCTGATTCTTTCCAAATTTAGCATACTCCTTCTTAAGGTTACTGAGAACAACCTCTATGAATTTGGCGGAGGTAAATTGCGTTAAATCGGAGAAATCGGAGATTGAAGTTCGAAAAATGTAGGTAGCTCGGAATTCTGGGTTGAGATGATATAGCTCTGGCTGAGTTCGAATAGGTATCTCGAAAACGTTGTCCCTGATTCTTTTCAAATTTTGTATACTCCTTCTTAAGGTTACTGAGAACAACCATAATGAATTTGGCGGAAGTAAATGGCGTTAAATCCGAGAAATCGGAGGGCGAAGTTCGAAAAATGTAGGTAGCTCGGAATTCTGGGTTGAGATGATATAGCTCTGGCTGAGTTCGAATATCTCGAAAACCTTGTCCCTGATTCTTTTCAAATTTTGTATACTCCTTCTTAAGGTTACTGAGAACAACCCCTATGAATTTGGCGGAGGTAAATTGCGTTAAATCGGAGATACGGGTGATTGAATTTCGGTGAACGTTGGCATATGGGATGTGCAGAGGTTAATGTGATATATCTGTGGCTATATCGGATATCTCGAAAACATTGTCCCTGATTCTTTCCAAATTTAGCATACTCCTTCTTAAGGTTACTGAGAACAACCTCTATGAATTTGGCGGAGGTAAATTGCGTTAAATCGGAGAAATCGGAGATTGAAGTTCGAAAAATGTAGGTAGCTCGGAATTCTGGGTTGAGATGATATAGCTCTGGCTGAGTTCGAATAGGTATCTCGAAAACGTTGTCCCTGATTCTTTTCAAATTTTGTATACTCCTTCTTAAGGTTACTGAGAACAACCATAATGAATTTGGCGGAAGTAAATGGCGTTAAATCCGAGAAATCGGAGGGCGAAGTTCGAAAAATGTAGGTAGCTCGGAATTCTGGGTTGAGATGATATAGCTCTGGCTGAGTTCGAATATCTCGAAAACCTTGTCCCTGATTCTTTTCAAATTTTGTATACTCCTTCTTAAGGTTACTGAGAACAACCCCTATGAATTTGGCGGAGGTAAATTGCGTTAAATCGGAGATACGGGTGATTGAATTTCGGTGAACGTTGGCTTATGGGATGTGCAGAGGTTAATGTGATATATCTGTGGCTATATTGGATATCTCGAAAACATTGTCCCTGATTCTTTCCAAATTTAGCATACTCCTTCTTAAGGTTACTGAGAACAACCTCTATGAATTTGGCGGAGGTAAATTGCGTTAAATCGGAGAAATCGGAGATTGATGTTCGAAAAATGTAGGTAGCTCGGAATTCTGGGTTGAGATGATATAGCTAGGGCTGAGTTCGAATATCTCGAAAACATTGTCCCTGATTCTTTTCAAATTTTGTATACTCCTTCTTAAGGTTACTGAGAACAACGCCTATGAATTTGGCGGAGGTAAATTGCGTTTAATCGGAGATACGGGTGATTGAATTTCGGTGAACGTTGGCATATGGGATGTGCAGAGGTTAATGTGATATATCTGTGGCTATATCGGATATCTCGAAAACATTGTTCCTGATTCATTCCAAATTTAGCATACTCCTTCTTAAGGTTACTGAGAACAACCTCTACGAATTTGGCGGAGGTAAATTGCGTTAAATCGGAGAAATCGGAGATTGAAGTTCGAAAAATGTAGGTAGCTCGGAATTCTGGGTTGAGATGATATAGCTCTGGCAAGTTCGAATATCTCGAAAACATTGTCCCTGATTCTTTTCAAATTTTGTATACTCCTTCTTAAGGTTACTGAGAACAACCCCTATGAATTTGACGGAAGTAAATTGCGTTAAATCGGAGATACGGGTGATTGAATTTCGGTGAACGTTGGCATATGGGATGTGCAGAGGTTAATGTGATATATCTGTGGCTATATCGGATATCTCGAAAACATTGTGCCTGATTCTTTCCAAATTTAGCATACTCCTTCTTAAGGTTACTGAGAACAACCCCTATGAATTTGGCGGAGGTAAATTGCGTTAAATTGGAGATACGGAATATTGAATTTCGGTGAACGTAGGCATATGGGATATGCAGAGGTTAATGTGATATATCTGTGGCTATATTCGGATATCTCGAAAACATTGTTCCTGATTCTTTCCAAATTCAGCATACTCCTTCTTAAGGTTACTGAGAACAACCTCTATGAATTTGGCGGAGGTAAATTGCGTTAAATCGGAGAAATCGGAGATTGAAGTTCGAAAAATGTAGGTAGCTCGGAATTCCTGGTTGACATGATATAGAGTTGGTTATATTCGGATATCTCGAAAACTTTGTCCCTGATTCTTTCCAAACTTTGCATACTCCTTCTTAAGGTTACTGAGAACAACTCCTATGAATTTGGCGGAAGTAAATTGCGTTAAATCGGAGATACGGAAGATTGAATTTCGGTGAACGTAGGCATCTGGGATATCCAGAGGTTAATGTGATATATCTGTTGCTTTATTCGGATATCTCGAAAACATTGTCCCTGATTCTTTTCAAACTTTGTATACTCCTTCTTAAGGTTACTGAGAACAACCCCCATGAATTTGGCGGAGGTAAATTGCGTTAAATCGGAGATACGGGTGTTTGAATTTTGGTGAACGTTGGCATATGGGATGTGCAGATGTTAATGTGATATATCTGTGGCTATATCGGATATCTCGAAAACATTGTGCCTGATTCTTTTCAAACTTTGTATACTCCTTCTTAAGGTTACTGACAACAGCCCCTATGAATTTGGCGGAGGTAAAGTGCGTTAAATCGGAGGTACGGAAGATTGAATTTCTGTGAACGTAGGCATCTGGGATATTCAGAGGTAAATGTGATATATCTGTGGATATATTCGGATATCTCGAAAACATTGTCCCTGATTCTTTTCAAACTTTGTATACTCCTTCTTAAGGTTACTGAGAACAACCTCTATGAATTTGGCGGAGGTAAATTGCGTTAAATCGGAGAAATCGGAGATTGAAGTTCGAAAAATGTAGGTAGCTCGGAATTCTGGGTTGAGATGATATAGCTCTGGCTGAGTTCGAATATCTCGAAAACATTGTCCCTGATTCTTTTCAAATTTTGTATACTCCTTCTTAAGGTTACTGAGAACAACCATAATGAATTTGGCGGAAGTAAATTGCGTTAAATCCGAGAAACCGGAGAGCGAAGTTCGAAAAATGTAGGTAATTCGGAATTCTGGGTTGAGATGATATAGCTCTGGCTGAGTTCGAATATCTCGAAAACATTGTCCCTGATTCTTTTCAAATTTTGTATACTCCTTCTTAAGGTTACTGAGAACAACCATAATGAATTTGGCGGAAGTAAATTGCGTTAAATCCGAGAAATCGGAGAGCGAAGTTCGAAAAATGTAGGTAATTCGGAATTCTGGGTTGAGATGATATAGCTCTGGCTGAGTTCGAATATCTCGAAAACATTGTCCCTGATTCTTTTCAAATTTTGTATACTCCTTCTTAAGGTTACTGAGAACCACTATAATGAATTTGGCGGAAGTAAATTGCGTTAAATCCGAGAAATCGGAGAGCGAAGTTCGAAAAATGTAGGTAGCTCGGAATTCTGGGTTGAGATGATATAGCTCTGGCTGAGTTCGAATATCTCGAAAACATTGTCCCTGATTCTTTTCAAACTTTGTATACTCCTTCTTAAGGTTACTGAGAACAACCCCTATGAATTTGGCAGATGTAAATTGCGTTAAATCGGAGATACGGGTGATTGAATTTCGGTGAACGTTGGCATATGGGATGTGCAGAGGTTAATGTGATATATCTGTGGCTATATCGGATATCTCGAAAACATTGTCCCTGATTCTTTTCAAACTTTGTATACCTACTCCTTCTTAACGTTACTGAGAACAACTCCTATGAATTTGGAGGAGGTAAATTGCGTTAAATCGGAGAAATCGGAGATTGAAGTTCGAAAAATGTAGGTAGCTCGGAATTCTGGGTTGAGATGATATAGCTCTGGCTGAGTTCGAATATCTCGAAAACAGTGTCCCTGATTCTTTTCAAATTTTGTATACTCCTTCTTAAGGTTACTGAGAACAACCCCTATGAATTTGGCGGAGGTAAATTGCGTTAAATCGGAGATACGGGTGATTGAATTTCGGTGAACGTTGGCATATGGGATGTGCAGAGGTTAATGTGATATATCTGTGGCTATATCGGATATCTCGAAAACATTGTCCCTGATTCTTTCCAAATTTAGCATACTCCTTCTTAAGGTTACTGAGAACCTCTATGAATTTGGCGGAGGTAAATTGCGTTAAATCGGAGAAATCGGAGATTGAAGTTCGAAAAATGTAGGTAGCTCGGAATTCTGGGTTGAGATGATATAGCTCTGGCTGAGTTCGAATATCTCGAAAACATTGTCCATGATTCATTTCAAACTTTGTATACTCCTTCTTAAGGTTACTGAGAACAACCCCTATGAATTTGGCGGAGGTAAATTGCGTTAAATCGGAGATACGGGACATTGAATTTCGTTGAAAGTAGGCATATGGGATGTGCAGAGGTTAATGTGATATATCTGTGGCTTTATTCGGATATCTCGAAAACATTGTCCCTGATTCTTTCCAAATTTAGCATACTCCTTCTTAAGGTTACTGAGAACAACCCCTATGAATTTGGCGGAGGTAAATTGCGTTAAATCGGAGATACGGAAGATTGAATTTCGGTGAACGTAGGCATCTGGGATATGCAGAGGTTAATGTGATATATCTGTGGCTATATCGGATATCTCGAAAACATTGTCCCTGATTCTTTTCAAATTTAGCATACTCCTTCTTAAGGTTACTGAGAACAACCTCTATGAATTTGGCGGAGGTAAATTGCGTTAAATCGGAGAAATCGGAGATTGAAGTTCGAAAAATGTAGGTAGCTCGGAATTCTGGGTTGAGATGATATAGCTCTGGCTGAGTTCGAATATCTCGAAAACATTGTCCCTGATTCTTTTCAAACTTTGTATACTCCTTCTTAAGGTTACTGAGAACAGCCCCTATGAATTTGGCGGAGGTAAATTGCGTTAAATCGGAGATACGGAAGATTGAATTTCGGTGAACGTAGGCATCTGGGATATGCAGAGGTTAATGTGATATATCTGTGGCTTTATTCGGATATCTCGAAAACATTGTCCCTGATTCTTTTCAAACTTTGTATACTCCTTCTTAAGGTTACTGAGAACAACCCCTATGAATTTGGCGGAGGTAAATTGCGTTAAATCGGAGATACAGGTGATTGAATTTTGGTGAACGTTGGCATATGGGATGTGCAGAGGTTAATGTGATATATCTGTGGCAATATCGGATATCTCGAAAACATTGTGCCTGATTCTGTCCAAATTTAGCATACTCCTTCTTAAGGTTACTGAGAACAACCTCTATGAATTTGGCGGAGGTAAATTGCGTTAAATCGGAGATACGGGACAATGAATTTCGGTGAACGTAGGCATCTGGGATATGCAGAGGTTAATGTGATATATCTGTGGCTTTATTCGGATATCTCGAAAACATTGTCCCTGATTCTGTCCAAATTTAGCATACTCCTTCTTAAGGTTACTGAGAACAACCCCTATGAATTTGGCGGAGGTAAATTGCGTTAAATCGGAGATACGGGTGATTGAATTTTGGTGAACGTTGGCATATGGGATGTGCAGAGGTTAATGTGATATATCTGTGGCAATATCGGATATCTCGAAAACATTGTGCCTGATTCTGTCCAAATTTAGCATACTCCTTCTTAAGGTTACTGAGAACAACCTCTATGAATTTGGCGGAGGTAAATTGCGTTAAATCGGAGATACGGGACATTGAATTTCGTTGAAAGTAGGCATATGGGATGTGCAGAGGTTAATGTGATATATCTGTGGATATATCGGATATCTCGAAAACATTGTCCCTGATTCTTTCCAAATTTAGCATACTCCTTCTTAAGGTTACTGAGAACATCCTCTATGAATTTGGCGGAAGTAAATTGCGTTAAATCGGAGATACGGAAGATTGAATTTCGGTGAACGTAGGCATCTGGGATATCCAGAGGTAATGTGATATATCTGTGGCTTTATTCGGATATCTCGAAAACATTGTCCCTGATTCTTTTCAAACTTTGTATACTCCTTCTTAAGGTTACTGAGAACAACCCCTATGAATTTGGCGGAAGTAAATTGCGTTAAATCGGAGATACGGAAGATTGAATTTCGGTGAACGTAGGCATCTGGGATATGCAGAGGTTAATGTGATATATCTGTGGCTATATCGGATATCTCGAAAACATTGTCCCTGATTCTGTCCAAATTTAGCATACTCCTTCTTAAGGTTACTGAGAACAACCTCTATGAATTTGGCGGAGGTAAATTGAGTTAAATCGGAGATACGGGACATTGAATTTCGTTGAAAGTAGGCATATGGGATGTGCAGAGGTTAATGTGATATATCTGTGGATATATTCGGATATCTCGAAAACATTGTCCCTGATTCTTTCCAAATTTAGCATACTCCTTCTTAAGGTTACTGAGAACAACCCCTATGAATTTGGCGGAGGTAAATTGCGTTAAATCGGAGATATGGAAGATTGAAATTCGGTGAACGTAGGCATATGGGATATGCAGAGGTTAATGTGATATATCTGTGGCTATATCGGATATCTCGAAAACATTGTTCCTGATTCTTTCCAAATTCAGCATACTACTTATTAAGCTTTCTGAGAACTACACCTATGAATTTGGCGGAAGTAAATTGCGTTAAATCCGAGAAATCGGAGAGCGAAGTTCGAAAAATGTAGGTAACTCGGAATTCTGGGTTGAGATGATATAGCTCTGGCTGAGTTCGATTACCTCGAAAACATTGTCCCTGATTCTTTTCAAACTTTGTATACTCCTTCTTAACGTTACTGAGAACAGCCCCTATGAATTTGGCGGAGGTAAATTGCGTTAAATCGCAGAAATCGGAGATTGAATTTCGAAAAATGTATGTGTACCTATGTGCTATATTCCTAATATCTGAGAAACATCTGAAACTTAAAATTGAAGGCCTTAATATGGTTCGCCTTGCCTGCCAGTCATACAGGGAGAGCTTTTGAGAACGAGGTTAATATTTTGCGTAATGACAGTATCAGTGTGATGGTGCGGTAGGGTGGGTCTTTGAAAGTGGGTAGGCCTTGAAGCGGGCGGCCGTGCGTCGGGTTGTTGCGGGTGAGTCTAGACGGCGCCCGGAATCTGTGGCTGGAATTTCTGTGGCCCATTTCACACTGGTTACGGCGTACGGTGTTCGGCGGACAGGCAGAAATATTTTTATTGCAGTTTTGGATTCTACATACCTTGAAACTTAAACCATCAAATTTTGAGGGGGGGGGGGGGGGGGGGGGGTAAGAATTTTTTTTTTTTTCATGCTCGATTCCAATGGTTCATTATTGAAAATAATAAACCAATATTTCTGTCTGTACGCCGTACGCCGTACGCCGTACTGGCCACTTTTCTTAGTTACGTTACTTAGTTATAGGTTCCGTTCGGGGTCAAGTTGGTCCTCGAAGCTCGGCGTAACTGTCAGTCATCTCTAAGGGGTTCAAAATAGGGGTTGAAATTTTCAGAACACCGTATCTCGAAAACTTTCGATAGAAGGGTATGGTTTTTTTACGTTATTAAATTTCTCTTGAGCTAAATAATATTTTGAGGCTACCCGGAGCATTGTACGTCCAGCCGTTCGTGTGCACCAAAAAGCTTCGTCAACACGATCGTGAATCAAACGGTATAAATCCGACCGGGATATCATCACTACGGAGTACCTGATTATAATCAAGGATGGCTGTATGATGTCGAATTGGTTGTTCTGCGATATTATTTCATTTGATAAGTGATGGACTATTGGATTTTGTTGGTAGGTACTTGTGAAACTTGAACAAATGTTGAAGTATTATTGATGGGTAAATTATTACACAATGGTAAATTATTACACAGTGGTAAATTATTACACAACGGCAAATTATTACGCAACGGTTCATGTACCAAAAAGGGGATGGATTTTGTTGATCGTTACTTTTGCAACTTGAACAACCGTTGAAGTATTATTGATGGGCAAGTTATTAGACAACGGTTCACTATAGGTATTGACCACAGAAAACAGTGATCTACGCAGAAGGGGCATCTATTTCACTCCACATCAACAAGTTTCCTTTAGAACTCCATTATTTGCGTTTCTTTTTGCCGTTTTAGTTACTGTTTGTCATCGGCTGCATTATTTTAGCAACATTTAACTCGAGATTTTGGTAGGTACCTAGTAACGAGTACGGGGTTAGGTACTAACCTACGGTGAATCTGCGATACACATAATATGCACAGAGTAGTACATCATATTATATTATTTAGACGGGTTATCTATACAGAGAGCTGTGATCTGTAACAGAAGGGTATTCTGTACAAAATAATAAACCGTTGTGCAAGGATTTGCGGCGTGTTCTCATTGTATATTGTATGGCTTAATGTTGAATGTTGAAATGAACTACGAAAAATTACTGCTTAGAGCCTACGGCTAAAATTCAAGAAAATTTTTCCACTTCATGGAAAAACATTGAATCATGGATATGTTTTGGGCGCTGTATTTTCGTTCACTAGGTACTTACTTTATGTAGCTGCACGTAGACGACCACTATTCGGATCTAACAAATTCCAACATCATCATCATCATTTAATTATTAGAAGGCACATTTGTAGGTGCTACCTTCCAATCGCTACCTTCAAATTCGTTCAATAAAATGGTTTGTGCTCATTCACCAAATGAAATAATATCGCAGAACAACCAACTCGATTTCATACAGCCATGCATGATTATTATCATCAACTTCAGGGCCTTACAGTGCGGTTGGTGTCGAATTCTCAGGATGGAATCTACTTTCATTTAAAAAAAAATAATATAACTAACTGCGCATACCCCATTGTTTAGTATAATCCGTAGATGTGGAGATAGTTTCATTATTGTTTCGCTGGGTATTGTCGGTAACTACACACGCACATCTCCAAATTGTTTATCGGTTGCAGCGTTGCATTTTTTTCGGTCGCAAATTTTAGAATGACCCCCCAGGGCAAAAACATATCCATGTTAAAAAAAAAGTTTAAACCTGTGTTAAACTAAAACCTTGTGCAGAAATAACCTTGTGCTTAATCTCATTATCAACTTGAAACCGTAACACGGACAAATGAAACGAAATACCATAGAACAATGATAAGGGTGGTGTGCCTGATAGTGTGGAAGTCTCATTAATAGGGTGAGATTTTTTGGTCTCTTAAAAACCAAACCACCGAGATATGAAAGAACTGATGATGCTTGTATGACCGAAACCGGTCTTTCAATAAAGAAATAAGCAGAAAAGGTCTTCATCTTCCAAAAGAATGGATTTGAAGGACACGTCAGTTGAGAAACATAATATATGGGACTGACACTGGTAACAGTTGAAAAATCATGTCGGCTCCTCCTTACGAAACGTTATTTTTTTTATTCCTTCTGTACTTGTGTGTGATCGAGCAATGTATAGACATTCCAGACATTGGGGGAGACTTAAAATACATATACATTTAAATAGGTTAACATTTTTGAATTTATAACCAACTTTTCTCTCTCATTAGAGAACATACAAATCAAAAAAACCAGTCATGCAGCATGACTTAATGAGCGAATTTTCAAAGAAATATTCGAATTAATGGCTATGGTTTTGAATAAAGGAAAACTTCTTCCTCCTACTGTTAGTACCTAAATTGAATAATTTGAAATAGATTTTTTCTTTCGTCTTCCTTCTAGTAATACGTGGGCCGGTACTTGTCTATCTATGAAGGTATCATAACAATTATATGTCAAATGGGAAATTCAAGGAGTTGTACTAATCGTTTGCCTCCCCCTTTTTTGCTTCGAACTCTCGTCTTCAATTAATACTTCTCACATTTTTCAATCTGACCACTCTAAGGGGGTGGGGGGGGGGGGGGGGTAAGAGTTTAAAGATTATCCTAGTTTTGGGTAATTTTTGCGCACTTTAAATGCTCTAATTTAAGAACGGATTTAGATATCTAAAATCCGATTTCACCATCGTGTTCAGCGTGCAAAAACCTTTAAAATGAGGGGTCACTTGTTAGAAAATAACATTTTGGGGATTTTTGGGTAATTTTTGCGCACTTTAAATGCTCTAATTTGAGAACGGATCAAGATATCTAAAATCCGATTCCACCATCGTGTTCAGCGTGCAAAAACCTTTAAAATGAGGGGTCACTTGTTGGAAAATAACATTTTGGGGATTTTTGGGTAATTTTTGCGCACTTTAAATGCGCCAAAACCCTCCTTAGAGTAGGCCAATTTCGCCCATCTTCGAACTTAGCCTTTCGATTGCCAAGATAGATTTTTTGTGCAAATTTGAGCTGTTTATCTCAATTCTATCGAGAGTTATCGTCTGGAGTGACACATATATAAATATATATATACATATAAAAAAGTGTTAAATTTCAGGAATCGTTTTAGAATGGTCTGAAACGGATTTCTATGAAGAAAATTTCCAAAAATTTATATTATTTAAATTTCGAAGCCATTGCAATAGCTTCATTTTCTTTGAAAATTCGCTAAAAGAAAAGAACATGAAAGAGAAATAGGAGACACTGGACAACATCATTTTACGCGTCAAGTTAATATTAAAAGTCCTTGAAGAGGCCAAATTGTATATTGAAGCTATAGTCGGACACTTTTATTTCTTAATATTCAACCCTCAATTTACTGTGATCACGGAAATAATGGCTACAAACAGCAATAAAAATACGCTGTTCCACATTATAATTATACTGATGTGTCAGCACAAACAGAACATTTACATTACGCAAACCATTGTTTAGAGACAAATATAATAATGTAATGCATAATGTTTCTTCCGTCACCAATTTCTGTTTTTGACGAAGTTGTTGTTTTATTATATTGAGACCTTATTCAGAAGCAACACACTACCTACTAAAATAATTGCAATGGGATTACCCACGCGTTGAGTTTATCTATTTTTTTCATTTTTTTATGAAAATAGATTCCGTTACGAGAATTTTGACATCAACCGCACCTTTCCACGATAGGCACCTATATGTTATTCTATGATTTTCAAAGTTTCCAATACCAGCGACGTTATTGCCCCCCTCCCACCTGGGCGTAACCCCCTTGCCAGGTGCGATGTCACTAGTCCAAGAAACTTGTAAAAATCATAGAATAAAAACCACTTGTCGTAGGAGAGTGCGATTGGTACCAAATTCTCAGGATGTAATATATTTCCATTCAAACAAGAAAAACATGCTGGAAATTATTACACAACGATTTATTATTTACCTGTACAGATGCCCTTCCTGCGTAGATCACTATTTTATGTGGTCAATACCCGCAGGAAATCCCTTAACACTGGTTACTGGAGCCGGCCCGGTAAATAAAGTTTCATACAAATACGCGGGATTCAATAATTCAATCATTTATTATCACATAAACGTTGAAGTATTATTGGCTAATATTACACAACGGTAAATTATAACACAAAGATTTATTATACGCAGAAGGGACATCTATACAGGAAAATTATTACACAACGGTTTATTATTTACCTTATGCTTCATAAATACCGTCAAATGATTATTAATGATTGAATTATTGAATCCTGCGCATTTGTATGAAACTTCATTTCCCGGGTCGGCTCTAGTACTCCATTTAGGGCTTCCCTGGAGGGATCTCGAGAGTAGTGACCACAGAAAACAGTGATTTACGCAGCAATACAGGTAAATAATAAACCGTTGTGTATTAATTTGCAGCGTTTTTGTTTTATTACATTTTCGGATTCTACATACCTTCAATGGCAATAGGGGTAAACCATCAAATTTTGAGAAAGAGTTACAAATTTGTTTTCATGCTCGATTCCAAAGGCTCATTATTGAAAATAATAAACCAAAATTAATTTAAAAATACAAAAATAACAATATTAATAATAATAAATAATAAAAGAACATTTTTCAGACCCATGGGTAACCCTTATTCTTGGGAGTTTCTATCAATACCTTCCCGAAGGGTGTGCTGATGTGGAAACAATGTTTTCCGACCCCGATTTATCAAACTTGAAGTACTTCACTACACGCCACCTCGATTCATTCATATATAGTCAGAACTTACTCAAATTGGTATAACACGGTGAGCCATTCTCTTAATGGGAGGATTTTCTTAGAAGTAGGAATTTATCTCGAGAATCCCTTAATCCGGTGCAATGGGTTAGCGCAGGTGTTCAATAGGAACCACGTCCAATTTCAAGGTTAATAATCTAAGTTAACAGACGGGGTCGTTGTAAATGCCCATTACTACCTGCTGCACTTGCGCCGTTTTCATCCCTTTCTTTTGGTTTATTATTCTGTGAATAATACACCTATGTATTCGCTCAGCAAAAAATTTGTATAACACCTCCTCAAATTTTTTTCTTTTCCGTTTCAAGGTGTGTAGATTCTAAAAATGCACGCCGTCCACTGTACGCCGTATCACGTGTACCGGCTTCATTTTTGGTCTAAAAAAGTTGTTCTTTCGCACGCATGCTCCATTTGGGCCCTAGTTGTGTCCCTAAACTTTTCAGCCCGATCGGAATACACCCAGGGATGTTATGAGTGAAAATGTGCACAAAATAGGTACTTTTTGTGTTTTAGTAACATGTTAGTAACATGAGCTTTTGAGGTATCTTTTTCCATGTTTTGGGGGACGAGAAGACCGAATATGAAGTCGATTTTGACCAAAGAGTGGAAAATCGAGGTTCTACCAAATGATCAGCTCCCAAAATTGATTTTTTATGAGTCATAAACCTGGGAAATCGTCGGAAATCACCATCAATTTGTATAATAACACTGGGAGTAGTATCAACACATGGATCAAGACGATTAAATGGCACTACCAATGATCAAAGATAATTTGAAAAAAAAAATCCTAATTCGTGTTTAGGGGCCAAAAATGGTGGAAACAATCAGAATTGGATCTATTCGGATCTATTTCAATTATTTCACATGAAATAAACAATAATCGAACAGCCAGCATTTTTTTCTGTAGGTACCTATGTCCAATAGAATAATAAACCCACGTGACAAGGACTTTGCAGCGTTTTTCCCCGTTGGAACCTCCATCTTCTCCCTTTAAAGTAAACCAACGGCGTTTAACGTTAATGAATAGAAGAAGAATGAACAAAAGTCAATGAAAAAGTTCATGTTCAAGAAAAGACTAAGTCAAACATTCATTCTACTGGCACCGCAGGTGCTAGTGGTGGCTGTAGAATATTGGCCATTATACACTGACCCATTGCCGAGCACGACTCCCTGCTAGCCATGAGGACCAGGAGCCACAACACTGCCCTCTTCCGGCGCCAAGACGTTCATCAAGGATTCGTAGCAGGCCCGTAGATCTTTCTGATTTTGTTTAAACTACTCCCTGAATGAATGTAGTGATTCTTCAGCAGAACTTATGTTGCAATTCCGTTCTTAATTTTCCTCATTCATAAAGAAAGTTTTGGGTTGAATGAAACATTAATCTCGAAAGGTTTTCTCACTACAGTGTTGTCGAATATTATGTAACGTTTAAGCTCCAGGGTTCGCCCTTCGAATTTCATGGCGTAAGATTCAACGGTTTGCGAATTCGATTCTGTTTTAGCAAAAAAAATTTCAGTCACGCACCAAGGCCAAATTTTCAAAGTTGGTTGAAAACAGCGGGGATCACCAAGTTTGAAAATTTGGCCTTGGTGCGTGACTGGAAATTTTGTGCTAAAACAGAATATATATATATGTAAAGTTCGACCAGTGTCAACTTTAGATAGCTACCCCACCCCGCCGACGATTCTTATCTCTGTGATCCTCCTACCTTATCGACATCAGTTCAGCAGTTCGTATCCGGACCGGAACACGGACGGACGTTTGTAGTTTGAATAAGTTTTCACGCGATCGATATCACGTGTTTTTGATTTCTTCGTTTACAGGTACCTATGTTTCATTTTCGTATTTTAAAGATCAAGAAGAATCAACCTCTCCTTTTGCGGCACCCGTTACTTTAGCCTACAAAAGAGATGAAAATAAAAAAAATAGGTTATGCATTGATTTTTCGGAATTAAATAAATTAATTGTACCTGAGAGCCACCCATTTCCATTAATAACTGACCTAATTGTCAAAACAAGAGATTGTAAATGGTTTTCAGTACTAGACATAAATAGTGCATTTTGGTCAATTCCTCTCAGAAGCAAGGACTACTATAAAACAGGGTTCGTCACGCAGAGTGGCCACTACAATTGGAAATGTTTGCCTTTTGGACTAAAAACTTCACCTGCAATATTCCAGCGCATATTGAGAAACATTATTAGCCGGAATGACTTAGATTCATTCTGTGTAAATTACATAGATGATATTTTGCTTTTTTCAAAAACATTTGAAGAACATTTGGAACACACTAAAAAGTTATTGCAAGCAATCATAAAAGAAGGTTTCAGACTAAAGCTCTCCAAATGCAATTTTGCTACAAATAGCGTGAAATATCTAGGCCATATAATAGCAAATAACTTAACGAAACCTATAAACGACGATGTTTTGCCAATAAAACAATTCCCAACGCCTAAAAATAAAAAAAATGTGAGACAATTTTTGGGGAAAATAAATTTTTATCGTAGTTACATCCCAAGAGCGACTCAAATTCTAGAACCATTCCACAATTTATTGAGAAAAAACGTTAATTTTACTTGGAACAATGAATGCGAAAAGAGTTTCAATTTAATTAAAAGTTATCTGTGCTCAGAACCATGCCTTGCTATTTTCAACCCAAATCGACAAACCATAGTTCAAACTGACGCAAGTCTCACCGGTATTGCTGCGATCTTAAAACAAAAACAAGATGATGGGAACTTCAAACCCGTAGCCTATTTCTCAAAAAAATTAAACGAACACCAGAAACGTAAAAAAGCGATTTTCTTAGAGTGTTTAGCAATCAAAGAAGCTTTAACATACTGGCAGTACTGGCTACTAGGTATCGAGTTTGTGGTCCAATCAGATCACAAGCCATTGGAAAACCTGAGAGTTAATTCTCGAACTGATGATGAATTGAGCCACCTAATGTTTTGCTTGTCGCAGTACAATTTCAAGGTGAGGTATGTGCCAGGAAATACCAACTCTGAAGCCGACTGTCTATCTAGAAACCCGGTGTTAGAACCTTTCGACTCTGAAGATGAATTAAAAATTGTGAATCTTATCGAATTAGAGGAAATAATCAAAGATCAAAGTACATTACAAGACGAATTATCTTCATACAAACGAATCACTAAACGAATCACTAAACTGTATAGCCAATGTAAAACTCAAAGTAAAATAATTGTTTCAAAGGACTTTTGCAATAACTTAATTGAGAAGGTTCATACTAAATTCGGCCACATCGGTGCTAAACAAATTGAACTAAAAATAACCCCCTTTTATTTTTGCAAGGATATAAAAAAACTAATAACAAAATTTTGCCAATCCTGCAGTGTATGCATTAAAAATAAAACTAGAGCACCGTTTGTTTATGGTCAACATTCTCAATTGGGCCCAGCTACCCAACCTTATGAGTACATGTCCTTGGATACCATTGGTGGGTTCGGTGGTAATCACTCACCAAAACGGTACTTGCATCTCTTGGTGGACCACTTTACCAGATTTGCATACATCCACACGTCAAAGAACCAAAAAGCAACTGATTTCATCGCACTTCTAAGCAACATAGTGTCGAAAGGCGTCAAAATAGGCACGTTGTTAACTGACCTGTACAGTGGATTTAATTCAACTGAGTTCAAAGTTTTCCTAAGACAACATCGTGTGAATTTAATCTTCACTGCCGTAGACTGTGCATTCTCTAATGGGCTTAACGAACGATTAAACCAAACCCTGGTTAACCGCATTAGATGCAGGATAAACAACGAACCATCAGGCGCAAAGTGTCCATGGCCGAGAATCGCTGAGCAATGCGTAGAGGATTACAATAATACCATTCATTCTTCTACAAAATTCAGTCCCAACTATTTACTTAATAATGAAGATGTACACATCGTTCCACTGAGTTGCCAAGTTCCGAGAGATTTAGAGGAAGATAGGAAGAAGGCTTTCGAAAATTCCCAAAAAGTTCATGCAATTAACAAAAAAAGATTCGACAGAAACCGGAAACCACCCACTTTTGAAGTGGGAGACTCAGTTTACATAACACATGGCAATAGTCTGAATCGTAACAAATTAGATGAAATTCGAACAGGTCCATTTAAGATTCTGGAAAAATGTTCTAAGTCCATTTATAAGATTGACTCAGGTTACCGAAAGAAAGAGTCTAACATTTTTCATGTCTCAAAGCTGTATCCTTACTACTACCAAGAACCGGTTACAGATAGTGGCTAAGAATCATGCAGACTACAATTCAAGCTAGAAACTCTGTAAAGGAGAAATTAAGTAGACACCTGTGTACAAAAAAAAAAAATCGGCCTGGGGTGGGGGGATGTAAAGTTCGACCAGTGTCAACTTTAGATAGCTACCCCACCCCGCCGACGATTCTTATCTCTGTGATCCTCCTACCTTATCGACATCAGTTCAGCAGTTCGTATCCGGACCGGAACACGGACGGACGTTAGTAGTTTGAATAAGTTTTCACGCGATCGATATCACGTGTTTTTGATTTCTTCGTTTACAGGTACCTATGTTTCATTTTCGTATTTTAAAGTGTGGTTATAATTTTCATGATTTTCCATTCTAGAAGTATTCTCTATCATTTTATACTTATTGTTAAATAAACATCGTTTACAGATGCAATCTGCGTGATTATTTCGAGTGAAAATCCTACATATATATATATATATTGTGATGAATTTAAAATTGGTTCATCACGGTGGCGTGAGGAAGTGCGCAGGCGGTTATGGGCGGATCACCACCGACATCTACGATCTTTTGGGAGAGTGAAAAGGTGGAGGTGAGTGATAGAATTTGCCCAGGCGGCGAATATCCACCGACATCTGGGATCTTTTGAGAGAGAGAGATGAGAGGTGAGTGGTAGAGTTTGCCTAGGCGGTTATGAGCGAATCACCACCGACATCTAGGATCTTTTGAAGGAGGAGGTTTTGCCTAGGCGGCGGATATCCACCGACATCTAGGATCTTTTAAGAGAGGAAGAGAGAGAGAGCAAGGTAGAGGAGAGAAGAGAGAGCTGGTTAGAGGAAGTGTCGAATGAAGCTAAAGCTGCAGGATCCAGGGTTTTATAGAGAAGTGAGGCCTCTCCCTCCAACCCCCTGTTAGGGGTTGGTGGTGGGGCCCCAGGTTGTGTACCCTGGGTTCTGTGGCTTGTCTCCCCACTCATTCGTTTATTGACGGAAACTTAACTTTAGCGTTTGGATATTGGTGAGAACTTAAATTAGAGGAGTGTTCCCGGGAGGGACTCATGACAGAGGTCCCCCCAGTTTGAACCAAGATTCGTGGAGCTGAAGGCGCAAGGTGACAGGAGCTGAGGGCCATAGCAAACATAAGTTGGGCTGAAGGCCAAAGGTGAGGACTAAACTAAAATTCGTGGGGCTGAAGGCGGAAGGTGACAAGGGCTGAAGGCGCAAGGTGACAGGGGCTGAGGGCCAAGGCAAACATAAATGGGGGGCGGAAGGCCAAAGGTGACAACGGCTGAGGGCCACGGCAACAGGTTGGTGGTCGTGGAGGTTGTTGAGTGGGGGACGTTCTTAGGTGGGGGAACGGTGTTTGGTCGGGAGAGGGAGGTGGCGGCGTAGCGAGGCGCGGCCGTGAGGTTGGCGGCCATGGCGGCGGCCGGGGAGGGGCTGGTCCGAGGTGGGGGAACGGCTTTTGGTGGGGGGAGGGAGGTGGCGGTGCAGCGAGGCGCGGCCGTGAGGTTGGCGGCCGTGGCGGCGGCGTAGGAAGGGTAGGAGGTTTTGGTAGTGGTGGTTGAGTTGATGCGGGCCGGGGGGGGGGGGGATGGAGGGGGTCCCCCCCGTGTTGGCGAGGAGCGGGGCCCGCCGGGTTTACCGGCGGGCGTCTGCGTTTCCCTGCCCGGAGGGGAAGGAGCAGGGGGTTTGGCACTTGCGGGCCTCCCCACCGAAGTTTACGTGGTAGAAGCATCAGTGGGGGTGGTCGGCGGGGAGGTAGCTCGTCCTGGCGGGGCGAGGCGTGTTGGAGGGGGTCGCGTCGGCTGGTGATCTCCCTCTTCGCTGCTCCCGAGGAGGGGTGGGGCGGCGTTCGGGGGAAGGCGGGCGTCGGCGGTCCGTGGAGGGGGTTCGGCGGCGTTCCGTGGAGGGGGAACGGCGCCTGTCAATGGAGGGGGGTCGGTGGCGCTCGGTGGAGTGGGGACGGCTGCGCTCGCGGGACGTTGCGGCGCGTTGTCGGGGAGGGGGTGCGGTGCGGGGGTTGTGTATTTCGCTGACGTTGGTGGCAGCGGCGAGGTCATGCACCGTGTCGGCGAGGCGGAGGAGAGGTTCGTCCGGGCCGTCGAGGTGGCTGGCGAGTGACATCTGAATGGGGTGGGGTAGGGCGCGCAACCAGAAGGTCCGGGCGATGTCGGCGGTCATAATGCCTTGCAGTTGATGTCGCAGGCGCCGGTAGAGGTGGGAGGGTTTCATATCGCCGAGGTGTAGCGGCTGCGTCAGGGCGGCGACTCTCGCGATTCTAGAAGGTTGGTAGAGGGAGATGAGGCGGCCGCGGAGGTCGTCTTAGGCGGTTGCGGCGTCGGGGAAGATGTCTGACGTCTGCAGCAAGATGTCGTATGGTAAAAGGGAGATGATGCGGGAGTAGCGTGTCTTTTGGCTGCGGATCCCTGCGGCCGAGAATGCTGCGTCCACCTGAAAAAACCACAATGCGGGGTCATGTGAATAAAAGGGTGGTAGTGTGAGGGGAAATGACGCAGAGGCGGTCATGACGTCGGCGGCGGCGGCGGCGAGCGCAGGTGAAGAGGCGGAGCCGGGTGGCGAAAGGGTGGAGAACGGGTTGGCGACAGTGGTCGTCGCGTCCGTTGTCGTGGCGGCGGGTGGCTGCAGCGTGGACGGCCGGAGAAGCGGCGGTGGCGTCGAGTTCGGGTCCATGGTTGAGTCTGTAATTTGAAAAAAAATTCAAATTTTAAATTTCAAATTCAAAATTCGCAAATCGGGAGCGGAGGCGTGTGTGGTTGAGCGGAGATGTGAGAGGTGTGCGATCTCCGAGCGGTTGAGGGAGTGTGGGCGAAAATTGCGAAAATTAACTGACTGACTGACCGAATTTGAAATTGAAAAGGGGACACCGAACTGAACTTGAGACTGGGGTTGACACAGTAGGTAAGGTGAGAGATTGGGGGTCCTTGTAGCATGGGTTTATTATTCTATTGGACATCCCTACAGAAATTTTGGATTTTCGTTTAGTATTTGTTTCATGTGCAATAATTAAAATAGCTATTTTTGCTGTTTTCCGCCAATTCTGGCCCCCATAAACACGAATTACGCTCCTTTTTTTTACAAATTATCTTTGATCATGCCATTTAACTGTCTTGATTCACTACTTCTAGTGTTATTATACAAATTGATGATGATTTCAGACAATTTCCAGGTTTTTGACTCTAAAAGCCGAATTGTGGGAGCTGAACCTTCGTTACACCCTCAATTATTCACTCTTTGATCAAAATAAACTTCACATTCGACCTTCTAGCCCTAAAAAATATGAAAAACGGTACCGCACAAGCTCATGTTCACTAAAACCTCGAAACTCCCTATTTTTACACCCATTTTTCACCCACAACACCCATAGGTGTATTCCGATCGGGCTGCCGAGCTTCGGAGCACAATTAGAACCCAAATGTGCTCCCGAATGGGGAGCCAAACTGTGAACGGAATAACGACGATTTTAGACAAAAAAAACAGCGAAAACGATACCTAACAAGCTGATGTCACTAAAACACCGCAATAAACCCTATTTTTACACCCATTTTTCACCCATAAAACCCCTGGGTGTATTTCGATTGGGCTGCAAAGTTTCGGGACACAACTAGTGCCCCAATGGAGCCCAATGGAAAGAAAGAAAGAATGTTTTAGACCGAAAGTAAAGTAGGTACGGATGATACGGCGGATGGGCATTGCATTCTGATTTATTATTCAGTGAGTCATATATACCTACGTATTCACTGTGTAAGTGGAGCCTCGAGATCCCCCCCTCTAGACCAGTGAGATTATCATCGGTTAAGAACGGATATCGATTAGGCTTCCCCAAGCGACCTCGTCTTCACCGGACCAAAAACTACTCGAAAACAGCCACACTGTCACACTCCCCCCTCCATGACATACTCCTGGGTAACAGAGGTTTGAGAGGGAAAAGGGGTAATGAAAAGTAGTATGAAGTTCTGGTTCAGGAAACGACATCTCAACAACTTCGAGTTGACTAACCTCCATCGTAATGGAACTATCTCATTAATATTTTACTGGTGGAGAACAAAGCTCTTACATAAGATTACTGGCGGAGAAAAAATGTTATCAGAGGTTGCTGTCCAGTGAATTGTACTCATCTGAGCAACCTCTAGGTGATCAACCTCCATCGCTAGGATGGAACAACTACTGGGACTTGTAAACTGGGACACGGCATTGCTCGCCGTCAAATGAGCTAAATATATTTTAATTATATGGGGAAGCCAATAGATGTTTGTATTATCAAAGTGACAGGATGTTTGTGAAGGAATCCTTCTGGAAACCGTCGGGCTTATCCTTCTAGTAAGCCCACAAAAAAGAGGATGGAGTATGCTGAATTCCTCAGCGCATACTACCAAACCACGCTCTGCTACCACGTGACCGTGTGACAGTGGACCCTCGCGAGTCTTCCCCTCTATACCAGTGAGATTATCCCCGGTTAAGAAGGGGTATCGATTAGGCTTCCCCAAGCGACCCCATCTTCACCGAACCAAAAAACTTCTCAAGAGCACCACACTGTCGGCTAAAATACTTTATGGCAACCCGTAAAAATTTTTTCTTTTGCGTTTCATGGTGAGTAGATTCCAAAAATGCAATGACCGTCTGCCGTTCCATATCTACATCATTTTCGGTCTAAAAATTAGATCTTTCGCATACAAGCTCCATTTGAGCCCTAGTTGTGTCCCGAAACTTTGCAGCCCGATCGGAATATACCCAGGGGTGTTATGGGGTGTTTTTTTTTGCGTTTTAGTAACACGAGTTTTGAGGTATCGTCTCAGGTTTTTAAGACTCAAAAACATTTTTTATGACTCAAAAACCTGGGAAATCGTCTGAAATCACCATGAATTTGTGTAACAGCGATAGAAGTAGTATAATCTGTCAAAAATAGGAGCCTAGTTCGTGTTATAGAGTCCACAATTTATTGGTGGACAACATCAAAAATAGCTAAATTATTGCACATGAAAAACACTTAATGAACAGCCAGAATTTCTGTGGGTATGTATGTCCAACAGAACAATAAACCCATGTGACAAGCACTTCGCATCGTTTTGGTTTATTATTCTGCGAATAATACACCTATGTATTTGCTCAGCAAATCATTTTTGTAACACCCCCTCAAAATTTTTTTCTTTTACGTTTCAAGGTGCGTAGATTCCAAAAATGCAATTTCCGTCCACCGTACGCCGTATCATGCATACCGGCTCTATTTTCGGTCTAAAAAAGTCGTTCTTTTGTACACATGCTCCATTTGGACCCTAGTTGTGTCCCAAAACTTTGCAGACCGATCGGAATATACTCGGAGGTGTTATGAGTGAAAAATGGGTATAAAAATAGGTATATTTTGTGGTTTAGTAACATGAGCTTTTGAGGTATAGTCTTCCATTTTTTTTAAGGACGAGAAGACCGAATGTGAAGACTATTTTGACCGAAGAGTGGAAAATTGAGGTTCTAACGAAGTTTCACCCTAAAATTTACGTTACATTTTGGTATAAAATCTTCGTTCTTCCGCATACAGTTTGGGTCCCCATTTGGGGATAATTTGCGTCCTAGTTGTGCTCCGAAGCTCGGTAGTCCGATTGGAATACACCCAGGGGTGTTATGGGAGAAAAATGGGTCTAAAAACATGATGGACCCATAGATGTATCGTTGTCCATGTTTTCTAGGGCGAGAAGACCGAATATGAAGTTGATTTTGACCAGAGTGAAGAACTGAGGTTGTGATGAAGGTTAAGCTCGCGAAATTCAGAAAACCTGGGAAATTGTCTGAAATCACCATAAATTTGTAAAATAAGACTAAAACTAGTATCTATTAGCAGGTGAATCACGACAACTAAATGGCACCATCAATGTTCAATGATAATCTGTACCTAAATATATTTGAAGAAAAAAGAGCCGAGGTCGTGTTTTTTGGGGCCAAAATTCCAAAATTGGTGGAAGCCACCTAAAATAAATATTCTAATTTTCAATTAAAGGGCATGAAAGAATAGAATAATAACCCCAAGGACTTTGCAGCGTTTTTCTATTTGATTTTACATCAATTTTCGGTGATTTTTAGCCATTAAAATTCCGAAAATAACCAACAAATGATATAAAACCCATAAGTAGCGTACAATGGTGATTCGAGACAAAAAAGTTTGTTTCAATAGTAATAAATATTTTTCTCAAAAAGTCGAAAAAATTAGGATGTTCTGGGTTCAAAATCGCTGGAAATCTTCAAAAATCGTTGCGTTGACATTCACCAAAAAATTTCTTCATACATACCAGCAATACTATTATAGAATAGTGGCTCAACACAGAAATAGGCCATTTCAACCAATTATTTGTACTCAAGGAAGTGGGTTCAAGCCGTCAGATCTGACTAGATACTGTGTAGTCAGAAATAGCTTGAACTCACCTTGAATCACACAGTTTTGGTCGTGATAAGGTAAACTCCATTCAGGAACCGAAAAAACATGGCCAATGATGAGCGTAGGATTTCTTGTGAGACGATTCAGAACCAGGTTCAACACAAGCAATACGATCCGATTTTTCATCTCAGGTATAGTCGCGGCTACGCCTCAACATGAACTCTCGACGGGGAAATGAGCTTAAAACGGAAAGCCATTACGGAACCATTACGGGGCCCAGGGCACCCGGAATTTCCCTGTATCTTACCCCTCCGCTACGACCGGGGGCCCCAGAGCAGTTAAGCTAATTAACAAAGGTGGGTCCCTTTGTGACTCGCCGAAGACTACAGCGCTCGTCACTAACACTTCCAGAGAGAAAATTGGATCCAGAGCAGCCTCAAGCTTTTCATCGAAGCACCAACCCCCTTTCAAACGCGCACTTCACCAAGCATGCTCAAACCTCCCACCACCCAACAATCCTCCCAATACCCAAGAATCATGAGAATACTGGAGATGGAATAGTTGCAGTCATGAAGCATGACCATAATACGAGCAATATTCCTACTTGACGAATTCTAACTATTTTTGACAAGTTCGAGCGATTTTGGTTCATTACTTTCAATAACAAACCTTTGGAATCGAAAAAAAACCTCCCATCAAATTTGATGGATGCATGGTTTGCATTTCAAGGTACTACGAAAAATCTGAAAATGAAAATAAAATTTCTGCCAGCCCTCCGTACCACGCACTTGCATTAGCTACCGTGAACCAAAATGGTTGAAACTGGGTTTAATTATGTCCCATTTGGGGGTAGTTGGCCCGCGAAGCTCGGTGTTACTGTCAGTCATTTCTAAGGGTGACAAACGGGGGGTGAAAAGTTCAAAACGCCGTACCTCGAAAACTTTCAACAGAAGAGTATGGTTTTCACGGCTTTTGGTTTATTATTTTGAATAATAAACTTTGGAATCGAGCATTAAAAAAAAAAAGTTAACCCCCCTCAAAATTTGATGATTCACGTTTCGAGATACGCAGAATCCGAAAATGCAATAAAATCTGCGCCGATCACTGTTTTCTGTGGTCAGCACCCCAGAGCTCCCTCCAGGAAAGCCCTAAAAATAGAGTACGGGAGACGGCTCGGGAATTAATGTTTCATACAAACGCGCGGGATTCAATAATTGAATCATTAATTATTATTTGTAGTTATTCATGAAGCATAAGATAAATAATAAACCATTTTGTAATAACTTACCTGTATAGATGCCCCTTCTGCGTCGATAGTATAACAAACCGTTGTGTAATTCTCAACATTCGACCGCATATACCACACAAAGAAGATGGACACACTGAGATCCGCTAACTCTGCAAAATGGGTGTACCTCGAGCATTTCTTCGCAATCTGCCCAATTCTTGCGGAATTTCGCGTGCCCAATTTTGGGACCCCTCACTCGAAACGCTCTTCTGAAACTTGCTACCACTAGCTAGATATTGCCAAAAGGCATTGGGTTACGGAGTAGAATCAATCCGCTTACACTGTTTCACAATAGTTTACGCCCAGCAGCCCAAAGACCCGAAATGCCAGATCAGAATTTTGTACGATTTAACTTAATTGTTGTAATATAGGAAAATTAACATAGGTAACTAATAAGTGTGGAATAACTAATATGAATTAAAATGTCAATAAATCAAAAGTATCGTACGGAAATGCGCATACTCTGATAGACGGGCATAGCCCACAGTCAACAATAATATGTAAATACATAATAATGTAAAAAGTCTTGATGTGTTATATTAAAATAAATGCATGTTTTTCTTCTTCTTCTTCTAATCAGGTAATCCCTAGTGATGATATCTGGGCGGGATGTACACCAGTTCATTCACACTCATGATGAGAAAGCTTTGCGGTAAAAATTCAGGGCCTTACTGCAAACAAACGACTGAACGTACAATGCTCCGGGTGATTTCAATAACTCCTAAAATTCTGAATGAATTCAAAACGCTGCAAATTATTACACAACGGTTTATTATTTACCTGTATAGAGGCCCCTTTTGCCTAGATCACTGTTTTCTGAGGTCAACACTCTCGAGCTACCTCCTGCAAAGCCCTAAGTGGAATACTCCCAGGGGCAGACCTTCCTTCCTTCGACAGTCCCTCAACAGTCCGTAACGACCGTCAATGGACTGGAGGAGGGTGGAAAGGGTCCTATAAAACCCGCCGTTTTCACCCATTTCTTCATTTTACGGTCAAACCTCAAGTTGATGACTTCTCTCTCTCTCCTCACACCTCCTTACCTTTTCTTCCGAAAAGAACTCACAATGGTGGAACCGGTCCGATGATAACCGACCAGGTGGCAACCTTCTGGGCATACCTTCCTGCCTTCGCCACAGGTGTAACCTTTATACGCTAGTTCCATCACCTTCTCTTCCATCTGACACGCTCACCTATCCAAGCCTCACCTAAAACCTAAATCCACCACAGTGGAGCACCCGATGGGATCACACGATGGAATCTTCTAAACTTCAGCCCCCCCCCCCCCACACATCATCAGCCCCTTCCGCCGTTCTGCCTCCGCTGCTCTCCTCCTTCTGCCGTCATCATGACAGCTCTATCTGCTATTCAACTTATGCTGCCCCCCTTCTACTGTCACGACCCAACCCTTTGGTTTTTCCAAATTGACGCAGCATTCTCGGCCACCAACCTACGGGATATTCTAAAACAATCGCTCTCCTCCTGAATGATATTTTCCTCCAGACCGCGGACATTTTGCCGAATTCCCCCACCACCTACAACGACCTCCGCAATCCCCTCATCGCCCTTTACCAACTCTCCAAGTTGGCCCGCATATCCGCCCTCTCTCTCTCAAACTCAACAGCTGGGAGACCTCATCTCTTCTGCCGGTTGAGGCACCAACTTCAGGATGTTTTGACGGCTGACATCACCCATACCTTCTGGCTACAGGCTCATCCTCCACCCATCCAACACGCCCTAGCCGCCCATCTCGACGCGCCAGACAACACTCTCCTGCACCTAGCTGACATCATCCATGACCTCAGCGCTTCGGCCCCTGTCCAAGAGGTTCGCTCCCAGTCTGCACATTCCCCCGCTCTCACTCAACGACTCACCACAGGTGCCACAACCCCTTCATGGACCTCCAGGGCCGCATCCCTCCCCGGGCTACGACCCCACAAGCGCCTCGCTTCAGTCGCCCCCCACCCCGTCAATAAAAGCCAGCAGAGCACCCCTCCTGCTGCTGGTGCCACGTAAATTTTGGGGACCAAGCCCGTAAATGCTGCTCCTCTTGCGGGCATACCCCCTCCAAGTCAGAAAACGCCAACGCCCCCCTCCCTCCTGTCAGAGGGGAAAGGCTGTCGCCCCCCCCTCCAGGCTCTTCCTCTACCATCGCCTCCATCGGGGTCCCCAAGGTTTTGTCGCCTCCAACCCGGTCGCCTCACTAGCCACTGCCTCTTCCGACGCCACGCCCCTCACCTACGCAGCTGCCCTCAAGGCCGCAAATCCCCCCCCCCCCCCATCAAGACACCCCCGCCACCGCCTCTGCCGTCATCCATCAGGCAACACCCCTCCACCGCCGCTTGTTCATACGCTGCAGGTGTACCAACCTATCCTTACTAGTGGACACCGGTGCTGCGCTCTCCATAATACCCAACAACGTGTTCCGTCGCCGAGCTCAGTCCACCCACCAGCTTCTCTACGCGGGGAAAAGGATGCCCATCCGCTCCTATGGCACTCATCGCTCCTCCGTCCACTTGAACGGCAACATCTACGAGTGGATTTACACTGTCGGCCATCATGGGGGCCGACTTTCCCTCATATTTTGGTCTCCAGGTGGATATCAAGAACTCTCGCCTCATCGACCCTGCTTCAAATAAACCCCTCTTTGGGTTTATCAATTCTCTCACGCCCACCCCTGTCACCGACCGCTCGTCGCTTCCTCGGAATGCCGCCACATCCGCCATGCCGCCCAACACCAGCAACCTCTAATTGACACCATTCCGCAAACCCCCAAAAAAACAGGATAACTGTCCCATTGCCTGGTCCCCAGCCCTTGCCACAGCCTTTGACGCCTGCAAAAACAATCTCACAAACGCCGCTCTACTTGCCCACCCCGACACCCACGCCCTCCTCTCCATCACGACCGACGCCTCCGATTGGGCTATCAGGGCGGTACTCCACCAACACACCGGCACCTCCCCCCAACCCCACGGGTTCTTTTCCCACACCCTCCCGGCCCAGCGCAACTACTCCACTTTTGACAGGGAGCTCCTTGCCATCCACGAAGCTATCAAACACATCCGTGACTTTGTGGAGGGCCGGCAGTTCTCTGACATTACTGATCGTAAACCCCTTACTCACACCCTCCTTCAGAGCCGCAAGTCTGCTTCCCTCCGCCGCCTACGGCAACTGGAGTTTATCGCCCAGTTTACCACCCACATCCACTGCACGCCGGGGGTGGACAATTGTGCTGGTGGACGAACTGCTACCATTCCCCTCAGCTCATTACAACAGAGTGCATCAGCTCCCCTCTTCCGAGCCCGCCCTCGCCAACCTCATCACCACCCACAAGCTCAAACAACTGCAGCCGCACGGTTTATGGCGCGACGGCACCACCAACACTCCTCCGCTGTACGTCCCGCCCGACCTTCGGCTGCAGTTGTTCGAGCATTACCACGCTCTACATCACCCTGGCAGCCAGGACCTCCTCAAAACGCGGTACTTCTGGCCCAATATGAACACCGACATCCGCAACTGGGTGATTGGGTGCCAGAAGTGCCAGCGCTACAAGCTCTCGGCGCAACCCCACGTACACCCGCAACACAGACGCCCTCCCATTCGAACACCTACATCTTGACATCGTTGGGCCTCTTCCCCTCTCCGAAAGGAAGCACTACTGCCTGACCATGTGACCATGATCGAACGTGCGACCAACTGGGTAGAGTGTATTCCACTCGCCCACATATCCGCGGACACCGTTGCCTCTGCTTTCCTCACTAACTGGATCGCTCGGTACAGTTGCCCGCGGATCCTCACGGTCGATCAAGGCAGGCACTTTGAATCAGCCCACTTCAATTCTCTCCTCCACTCGCTCGGCATTGAGAATGCCGAACCACCGCCTATTACCCCCTGTCCAATGGCAAGGTAAAGCGGTGGCGTTCAGTTTTAAAACAGGCGATCTCGACCTCTGCCGACACAAACCCCTGGACAAAGGCACTCCTCTACATTGTTCTCAGCCATCGCACCTCCCTCCGACCGAACGATGGGATTAGCCCGTCCGAGCAGGCCTTCTCCTCCCCTTTGAGGCTCTCCGCCGACATCTATCTCAAAGACCCATCAATCAACAGGGCCCCCCCGCACCACAGACTCCCGTTACTGACACCGCTTTACCCCAAACACATTTATAGTGCAACCGACATGTACCTGAAGGAGGCCGGCCTTCATAAAACCCTTCAACCCCTTTACATGGGCCTTTTCAAGTTATCCGCACATCTCAAAACACCGCTACCGTGTTGATTGGTGGGAAGCCACACACTGCTCCACTCGCCCTTTGCAAACCTGCCTATGTTCTGGCCGACCCTATACCACAACCAACCACAATGGCAAAAGTCAACAACACTCTCTCCCTGACTCTCGACCACCAGGCATCGCTCTCTCCCTGTCATGTCGCAACGCCCGTGCTCTCCGGACCCCGACATTGCCACTACGCGACGTCTGGGTCCCTGCCCCCCTATCGCCGCTCCGCTGCTTGCCCCGGCCTCCATCACCGCCGCCATGGCACCACCCTCCACGGATCTTCTGACCACCTCCCCAGCCTCGGCAGTGGCAAGTATCCCGGTGGGCGAATATTCGCGACTATTACATCGTTAAGGCCACCGGGGTACACAACCCTTATATCCCCCGCATCCTACCATGCCACCTCCACCCGCTGCTGCACCACCAACATCCACGACTGCGCCACTGCCGGGGATATCCGCCGTTCTACCGCCAGGAAAAAACGCTGGGCCGGACGACGTGAGCGGCGGACAACCGCGACCTTCCTGGCGGCCCCTGCTTATTGCGCCATTCCCCTGCATCACAGCGGGGCCTTGGAAATGTCTCCTACAGAATGCGTCCAGTCGCTGTCTGTTCAGAGCCCTGCTGCGACCTCCACACCTCTTCGCTCCGACGCCTCCACCTCCGACACGCTTGTCGTAACACAGTTAGCCCATACCCCTTTGTAAAGCCTTTGTACAGCATTAACTCAAGAGAGAGTTCGAGGTCACAAAACACACACTGATTATAATCACACATGACTGTATGGTACGAATAGGTTGTTCCGTGATATTATTTCATTTGAAGAATTATGGTTACCTACTTTGGATTTTGTTGATCGGTACGTTTTTACTTCTTACGCAGAATGGATATTTCCACAGATTTTTTTTCCCCCTAGAAAATTGTCCCTACTTTTATGAGTGCAAGTATTTTTTACCACTGAATCTTTTAGCGTCTATCTGAATGGTTTAGCGAATTTCCGAAGGAGCTAACGTCCGACTATTTTAGTAGGGAGATACATGAATAAATTGTTGAATGTTCATTGATGAATGTTCATTGTTGATCTTGCGCCAAAATGATGTCCCATTCATAGTGTCAATACAGTGGCGTCCCTCTTAAAGACGAGATATTTGCAAATATGTTTATCGAGGGCCATAATGCTCATTTTCGACTCAAGCCTGAAAAAGCTCTACCCGACCCATTCATGAATCAAGGGATGGAGTCAGAGTGATCCGAAACGGAATTCTATAGAAAAAATTTCAAAAATCCAAGTAAAAAAATGTTGAACCGTTGCATGAGAGTATTTTTACTCTTTGAAAATAAGATTATTATTATTATTATTCACTCTTCTACATTTTCCTATTCTACATAAAACGTACACCATTCGTTGGCTATTGGAAATGGAATAATGAAAAAATGTTCAGTTGAATACATTTTATCATTTTTGAATATATAAATATACAGGGTGTCCCAGTTCCTTCTGGAGAAACTGAGGGAATCAATTCCACTCTTCATTTGAAACAAAAAATGCTCAGGAGAAATTTTTTGAAAAGTTCTTCGTTTTAAAGATATCCTATAATTTGTGTTTCTCCAACTTTTCATTATCTTGCCACAAAAAAAGCTAATAAATTCGAAAATATTGAGAGTACAACAAATCCAATTACGTCGTTTGAAAGAACGTTAAATTTCCTGTAAGAATCTTCTGTTTTCAATGGTCAGAGTTACTTAAAATGTTGGCCAATATCAGTTGGAACATTTGAAAAATTGAAAATTTAAAATTGTGAAAAAGATTGCACGTTCTACTGAGGTGACAAAAAATACCTAGAACTTGTCAAATTTCACAAAAACGTCTTCATCTAATAGGCTTTACACTGATATACTTAGATTTGAAAATAACGTTGTAGTAGAGTTAAAAAATGATAATTGAACGTTTGAAAACATGAGCAGAGGTGAATTGGGGGGGGGGGGGGGGGGGGATTAATTAATTAGACTTCGTAAAATGAAACTAGCACTTCCTTGACTGGTTTAATAAAAATAATGCTGGAATACGAAGGGGACATATCGAAGTTCAAACAACAACGAATGATTAGTTCCAACATTCAACGAGAATGGACAGGGAGGTGTCACTAGAACATGATTTTGTTTGCACAAGTTTAATAATAAATTATGAACCTCGGTTAACCATCATAATTATCAAACTGCAACAGACCGCTTTTCTTTCATCAGTTCAATTTAATGTGTCTCGTGGAAAGTTAGTTGTTATGCCGCTTTATTTTTCAAGTCAGGAGTAGGTACCGAGATATTGTGCTCGTGTATGGATAGGTACTGTACATAACTGCAGCACTACTGCGGCAGTAGTGGAATAGGCTCGACGTTTTCCTAGTCGTGTTCCTAATAAAAGTACATTCGTGATGACTTGCCGAATTCAAGGAGAGACAGGAAATTTGACAAGTTGTGTTTTTTTTTGTTTTTTTTTGTAACCTCAGTAGAACGTGAAATCTTTTTCACAATTTTAAATTTTCAAATGTTTCAATTGATATTGGCCAAACTTGTAAGTAACTCTGACCATTGCAAACAGAAGAATCATACAGGAAATTTAACGTTCTTTCAAACGGTGCAACTGGATTTGTTGTAGGCCTACTCACAATATTTTCGATTTTGTTAGCTTTTTATGTGGTAAGATAATGAAAAGCTGGAAAAACACAAATTTTCGGATATATTTAAAACGAAGAACTTTTCGAAAAATTTCTACCGAGCATTTTTTGTTCCAAACGAAGAGTAGAATCGCTTCCCTCAGTTTCTCCAAAAGGAACTGAGACACCCTGTATATATATATATATATATATATATATATATATATATATATATATATATATATATTGTGCAGCCAAAACATTTTGGTGAGACACTTGAATCTATCCAGTTCTTCATTTATAATATTATTTTACATGACAATTTTACAGCATTGAGAAATGTGTTCTAGTAACATCTTGGCGAGTGGTTTTCTGCACAAAAGGATCCTTAACTGTTAGGACGGTAGTCATGACGACGGCGAGCCTCCAGGCCTCCTTGAAACTCGATTATCACCCCAGGGAAGGCGCGAGGGCAAAGGTAGATGAGGAAAGGGATTGCCTATTATGAGCTCATACTCGTACAAATACTATTATGTCAGAGACGGCTCTTCGTAGGATCGGTTATGGCTTTGATAAACTCATCCTTCTCCACCCTAAGCCCTTCCACAACGCTCTATTTCCGAAAGACATAAGGTTCTGATGCCTCCCCGTCGCCCCGATGGTTATTTCCGTTGTCGTCCTCAACCGGAGGCCCTCATCCCGCAAATCACATCCCTTTCATAGCCACGGTCTCCACAAATTCAATTTCTATCTCTGATTCGTCAAAATATGAATATGCGGAATTCCATTATTCAGAAATTGGTTCTTCAATTGTAGTTCAAGAAGGTTGTCACTGTGATTTTAACTTTCGAAAGATGGAATTTTTGTGTGATTTTCAGATACAAATCCGTTTCAGAGTATTAGGAATCCATTCCTGAATTTTAATGGATTTTTACGCTATCTATGGTTGTGTTGAGGGTTGTCGACCTTTGATATCTAAATTTCTAGCAAGCGTAATGCTTAAATATTGAAGCTTGTCTTGACAAAATCGACTCTGAAGCACTCATAATCACTTACATCAGTACCCCAATTTGGAAATTTAGATTTCGAAAAGTAGAAAAAGTAAGGTTAAAAACGCTGCAAAGTCCTTGTCACATGGGTTTATTATTCTGTTGGACATACACTACAGAAATGCTGGCTGTTTATTTATTGTTTCTTTCATGTGAAGTAATTGAAATAGCTAAGTATGTCTGATGGTTTCCACCAATTTTGGCCCCCAAAACACGAATTAGGTAGGTACCTACGCTCCTTTTTTTTCCAAATTATCTTTGATCATTGATAGTACCATTTAATCGTCTTGAACTACGTGTTGACACTTTTTCCAGAGTTATTCTACAAATTGATGGTGATATCAGACGATTTCCCAGGTTTTTCACTCATAAAAAATCAATTTTGAGAGCTGAACATCTGGTAGAACCTCAATTGTCCACTCTTCGGTCAAAATCGACTTCATATTCGGTCTTCTCGTCCCCAAAAACATGGAAAACGATACCTCAAAAGCCCATGGAACCAACATGTTACTAAAACACAAAAAGTAGGTACCTATTTTTATACACATTTTCACTCATAACACCACTGCGTATATTCCGATCGGGCTGATAACTTTTGGGACATAACTAGGGCCCAAATGGAGCACGTGTGCGAAGGAACGAATTTTTCAGACCGAAAATGAAATTGAAAGGAAAAAATTTTGAGGGGTTGTTGTAAACATTTTTTGCTGAGCGAATACATAGGTGTATTATTCACAGAATAATAAACAAAAACGCTGCAAGTTATTGCACACAGGTTTATGACTTACCTGTACCGATGCCCCATTTGCATAGGTAGTTCACGGAATTCCTATTACCGTAAGTCCATGATTTGCCGTGGATGCCTACCTATCCCTGTACGCACTCAGATACAAGAAAAACGCTGCAAATCCCTGCACAACGGTTCATTATTTTGTACAGAATACCCTCCTGTTACTGATCACAGGTCTCCGTATAGACAACCCTTTTATATAACATATGAACACTATTCTACACAAATTACGTAGATCGCGGACCCTCCGTAGGTTAGTACTTAACCCCGTACTCGTTACTAGGTACCTACCTAAACCGTTGTGTAATAATTACCTGTATAGGTTCCCCTTCTACGGAGATAGAATAATGAACCGTTGTGTAATAATTTGCCCATCAATAATACTTCAATGGTTGTTCAAGTTGCAAAAGTACCTATCAAAAAAATCCAGCCCCTTCTTGGTAGATGAGCCGTTGTGTAATAATTTACCGTTGTGTAATAATTTGCCGTTGTGTAATAATTTGCCATTGTGTAATAATTTACCCATCAATAATACTTGAACGGTTGTTAAAGTTGCAAAAGTACCTATCAACAAAATCCAGCCCCTTCTGGGTAGATGAGCCGTTGTGTAATCATTTACCGTTAAGTAATCATTTACCGTTGTCTAATAATTTACCGTTGTGTAATAATTTGCCATTGTGTAATAATTTACCCATCAATAATACTTCAACGTTTGTTCAAGTTTCAGAAGTACCTACCAACAAAATCCAATAGTCCATCACTTGTCAAATGAAATAATATCGCACAACAAACAATTCGACTTCATACAGCCATCCTTGATTATAATCAGATGCTCCGTAGTTATGATATCGGGGCCGGATTTATACCGTTTGATTCCCGATCGTGTTGACGAAGTTTTTTGGTGCTCACGAACGGCTGGACGTACGATGCTCCGGGTGGTTTCATAAAATTGTTTAGCTCAAGACAAAGTGTTAGTAACGTAAAAAAAACGCTGCAAATCCCTGCACAACGGTTTATTATTTTGTACAGAATACCCTCCTGTTACAGATCACAGGTCTCCGTATAGATAACCCGTCTATATAATATAATATGTACTATTCTATACGTTTTATGTAGATCGCAGACCCTCCGTAGGTTAGTACCTAACCCCGTACTCGTTACTAGGTACCTACCTAAATCACGAGTTGAATGTTGCTAAAATAATTCTGCCGATGACAAACAGTACCTAACAAAAAGAAACACACATAATGAAGTTCTGAAAAGAAATTGTTGATGAGGAGTGAAAAAAGTTGCAAGTACCTACCAACAAACTCCAGCCCCTTCTACGTTGTGTAATAATTTACCGTTGTGTAATAATTTACCTTGGTGTAATAATTCACCGATGTGTAACAATTTACCTTTGTGTAATAATTTGCCGTTGTGTAACAATTTGCCATTGTGTAATAATTTGCCCATCAATAATACTTCAACGGTTGTTCAAGTTGCAAAAGTACCTATCCAGAAAATCCAGCCCCTTCTAGGTAGTTGAGCCGTTGTGCAATTATTTACCGTTGTGTAATAAGTAATTTGCCGTGGTGTCATAATTTACCGTTGTGTAATAATTCATCGTTGTGTAATAATTTGCCGGTGTGTAATAATTTGCCATTGTTTAATAATTTACCCACCAATAATACTTCAACGTTTGTTTAAGTTTCAGAAGTACCTACCAACAAAATCCAATAGTCCATCACTTGCCAAATGAAATAATTATCGTAGAACAAACAACTCGACTTCATACAGCCATCCTTGATTACAATCAGGTGCTCCTTAGAGATGAAATCCCGGCCGGATTTATACTGTTTGATTCACGATCGTGTTGACGAAGCTTTTTGGTGCACACGAACGGCTGGATGTACAGTGCTCCGGGTGGTCTTAAAAAATTGTTTAGCTCAAGAAAAAATTTAATATCGTAAAAAAACCATACCCTTCAATCTAAATTATTCGAGCTACGGCGTTCTGAAAATTTCAACCCCTATTTTGAACCCCTTGGAGATTACTGACAGTAACGTCGAGCTTCGAGGACCAACTAGACCCCGAACGGAACCTATAACCCGAATTTCATCAATTTTGTTTCATGGTAATTAAGAAAAGTGGCCCGTACGGCGTACAGCGTACGGCGGACAGACAGAAATATGTTTATTGCAGTTTCGGATTCTACATACCTTGAAACGTAAACCATCAAATTTTGAGGGGGGGTAAGAATTTTTTTTTTCTTGCTCGATTCCAATGGTTCATTATTGAAAATAATAAACCAAAATGACACCAGATTCGAAGTATAAGCTCTCTAACGGTCGGCAACTACAGCTACATAAAACATGTATTTTCCATCGCCACCATCTCCTGTCGTTATGGCCCCGCGAACTCCCATCCGGTCATTTTCGTTTATTATTTTCAACAATGAACCTGTGGAATCGAGCACGAAATATCCGCCCTAAAATTTGATGGGTTGCTTTTCAAGTTATTTAAATACGTAGAATCCGAAAATCGAACGAATACATTTCTGTATGTGCGCCGTACTTCGAGTTACCACGAACCAAAAATTAATCAAATTTGGTTTGTATGTTGTAATGGATGAGGGAGGTTAAACTAGCCGCCCATACAGTGCCAATACATCACCAACACGACAAGATGTATTGGCATCAAGGACAATATTTTAATTTCAAAATTCATCAATTTATGAGAGGTTCAGTGGATCAATTGCGGTGCGGCAATGATTCAGAAACACCCTTCATTCCTTGGCCTTGGGAGGGAATGACGTGAATACGCGCGAGGAACATGTTTTGGCCCCCAGTTACGTATGAGTGCCAGAACTAAAATTCATACATCCCTCGCTCGGCCATGTGTTGCGTGAAGAGTTAAACTCACTCAAAATTACGCTGCCCAGACATAGCCGCCAGATCAGCTCATATGATTGGAAATTTTCGTTCCGATCCCAGAAACCCATCAGCTGGGACACTAAGTATGGGTTGGCCAGTGTACGTTTTCCTTTTACTCTTCATGACAAGATTGAGCTCAAAGGGAGCACCAAAGTATTTCGGATGGCTTTTTCACTCAGAAGGGAAGCATTTAATGCACTGGGCGCGTCAACCGTGTGTAGTGAATTCTCCACAGCCCATTATGAAAGGGAGATGGAGGCGGGAAAGCATTATCGCTAAGTATGGGGACGGCATTACAACTCTCAAGTCTCTTCAACAACGCTAGTCCTTTCATCCGTAGAATACATCTTCACTCTTCACCTTCCCTTCACTTTTCGACTTGTTATGACGAGCTTTGCCATCCCGTCATCTCGTCAACTATTTATAAAGCCCAAGGACTTTTCCGCTACTGACTCCTCTTCCTCTCCTCGCCATCATGCAGAATTTATCCTGAGAGACAAGTTCAAACCTGCTTCTTCTCTTTCATGTCCTGTCTTCATAATCGGTTTTACCTGTCCTGTCACTCCGTCCTTTCCCAGTGGTTCCCTTCTGCTTTTCCCTTGAGTGAGTTTCGAACGGCCTTTTTTTGTACTATGGTATTTTAAGGAGCTTTCAGAAAGCACTTTCAAGTTGCCTTTCCGTCCATCTAGGGAACTTGGGGAAAAAAGTATTTCTAATATGACTTATGGATTTTAGTTTCACCTAAAATTAAAATTAATTTCTAGGGGTTTATAGAGGGGATGAAGAATTGATGTTGGGTTTGGGATGGGGTGAAATCGAAAACTTGATTCCTCCTCCTAACCTACCTGAGATCTTATGAAAAACTAGTTTATTGTGCACGGCGCACAGGTCTACACCTCACTCAAGAGTGATCGGTTTTGCGGGGTTTAATCTACCCAGCGCCGAGCCTGGAATCTTACTCTTCTTGTGGGATATATATATATAAATATATATACGCAACTCCATACAAATCTAGCTTAATGGTATGGGGACGTACATACCTCGATGCATTCGTTGAAAAGGTCTGTAACTTACCTGAAACAACAAAATTAATATTTATATTCATTTTATTGGAGTAGAACACTCTCCTTCATAAATTGTATTCATTTTTTTAATATTAAAGAGGCTCTATTTCAATTTGCAAAAGATTCCCAAACTGCTCGAATAAAGTTATTTAAAAAAATTATTTCGAAAATGCAATATTATCGAATTACAAAGTTATTGAAAAATACAATATTATTGCCCTAAATTTGTTCTTCCAGCTACCTACGCTGGTTCTACGAGCCAGTACACTCTTGAATACAAACTAATTGGTTATGTCGAATTCCACCTATGCAAAGTGTAAAAAATTCCAAATCAAATCCCTGCACAACGGTTTATTATTTTGTACAGAATACCCTTCTGTTACAGATCACAGCTCTCTGTATAGATAAACCGTCTATATAATATAATATGTACTACTCTATACATATTATGTGAATCGCAGACCCTCCGTAGGTTAGTACCTAACCCCGTACTCGTTACTAGGTACCTACCTAAATCATGAGTTAAATGTTGCTAAAATAATGCAGCCGATGACAAACAGTAACTAAAACGGCAAAAAGAAACGCAAATAATGAAGTTCTAAAGGAAAATTGTTGATGTGGAGTGAAATAGATATGCCCCTTCTGCGTAGATCACTGTTTTCTGTGGTCAATACCTATAATGAACCGTTGTGTAATAACTTGCCCATCAATAACACTTCAACGGTTGTTCAAATTGCAAAAGTACCGATCAACAAAATCCAGCCCCTTCTTGGTAGATGAAACTTTGTGTAATAATTTGCCGTTGTGTAATAATTTACCATTACCTTGTATAATAACTTACCGTTGTGTAATAATTTACCGTTATGCAATAATTTACCGTTGTGTAATTATTTACCGGTGTATAATAATTTGCACGTTGTGTAATAATTTGCCATTGTGTAATAACTTACCCATCAATAATACTTCAACGGTTGTTCAAGTTGCTAAAGTACCGATCAACAAAATCCAGCCCCTACTTGGTAGATGAAACGTTGTGTAATAATTTGCCGTTGTGTAATAATTTACCGTTGTGTAATAATTTGCCGCTGTGTAATAATTTACCATTGTGTAATAATTTATAGCCATCAATAATACTTCAACGTTTGTTCAAGCTTCAGAAATACCTACCAACAAAATCCAATAGTTCATCACTTACCAAATGAAATAATATCCCAGATCAACGAACTCGACTTTATACAGCCATCCTTGATTATCATCTGGGCCGGAGTTATACCGTTTGATTCACGATCATAATGACGAAGGTTTTTGGTGCAAACGAACGGCTGGTTGTGCAATGCTCCGGGTGGTCTCAAAAAATTGTTTAGCTCTAGACAAATTTATTAACTTCAAAAAAACCATACCCTTCTATCGAAAGTTTTCGAGCTATGGCGTTCTGAAAACTTCAACCCCTATTTTAACCCCTTCGAGATGACTGACAGTAACGCCGAGCTTCGAGGACCAACAAGACCCCAAACGGAACCTATAACCATAATTTCATCAATTTTTTTTTCATGGTAACTAAGAAAAGTGGTCAGTACGGCGTACGGCGGACAGACTGAAATATTTTTATTGCATTTTCGGATTCTACATACCTTGAAACGTAAACCATCAAATTTTGAAGGGGCGTTAGAATTTTTCTTTTTTTTTTTCATGCTCGATTCCAATGGTTCATTAGTGAAAATAATAAACCAAAAGGTACCCGGTAAAATCAATAAATTGTTGTCTTGCTGGGGCTCCCAATGTATGTAGTTACAGAAAACTTCCTTAGTTAACCATATTTTATATAATAAACGATTTATGAAGGGCAACATAATATTATGGAGGGCAAGAAATTATGGACGACAAAAAGCGTTCAAATATGGCTTTTCACGGTTCAGAAGCAGTTAACAGTTCAATACATTTCAGAAGGTTATAGTTATATCAAACACACTGTCGAAAATGTCACTGTTTATTAGCTCATGCTGCAGGGCACAAGTCACCAGTGTTCCTATGTTACTGTTCTTGATGGGAACAGCTATGAAAACATCACTCGATGTGGCGTCAGTTATCCGACAATTTCGGGTTACGAGGGAGACCCCTAACGATGACAAACTGATCCGAGACCTTCCAGATAAGAATGGCTCCCGCTCTAACGTAGAAAACCCGATTTATGAGAGAAGTTTCCGTCTGTAAATTTGTAACAGTTGCCGAGGACCCACCAAAACTTCGAAAGCTCCCTGAAAACTCGAGGCAGCCGAGGCCCTAATACGAGGTGCCTCCGCTCGGGTTCTTCGTCCAACGCCCCGGCAGTAAAAGTTCGTTTCCCGGGTCTATTAATAACGTTTCCTCGTGTCCCAACTCCTCTGAATCATCCGAAGTCCGAGTATTCCAGTTTTGATCCAGAGGACCCGGGTGACCGCAAATATTCTAAATGAGCTCAACCCTTGATATTAGTAAGTAGGTAACGACACTAACGACTTTAATGGTAAAGACTTGAATCATCTCTACTCTGACCGGATTGGCAATGTCACATATTGTAAACACAATACGTCATCAATCGCTCCCTTGAGAGCTGAGAAGAGTTCATACACACAACCTCCTACAGGAGTACATGCACACAACCTGCATCTATAGATGCAGTTGAAACCCGTTCTAGACTAACTTATTTTTTATTTTTGACATTTTCATGTCTTTGCCCTGACACATAGCACAAAAAACTGTCACGAAATTGCGTAACGAAATTGTGTTACAGTGCCTTTATAATGATTTCCGCTTACAACGACCCCGTTGTTAGGTTTGTTCATTTTCTACACTTTTTAACCCACAAAAATCGTTCACCACTCGTTGGAAAGCTCTCGATTTAACGAACATTTTCATGTTCTCCATAACATATTGACTATACGAATAGCGGAGCTATGGGCATAACTGTTCTCATATTTTGTTTACAAACTAATGATCGTGAGTGTAGAAGATAATTAATCCGGAATCGTCTATTTTATTGAAATTAGGTACCTACCTCTTAATATTAATAATGTCAAAAGCAATAGGTAAAGACATGAAAATGTCCCAATGCGTTGCAGACTCGTATGCAAGCGTTTTTCATGGTAACTAAGAAAAGTTTTCTTGGTTTTTCCAATCGGCTACTAATTTAAAATGAGAAATTATTATTACATTTTATGAAATCGGATGTGGTAGCAACCAGTTAGCCCTGGCTAGCAACCATACTAATAATGCTACGGTATGAAATATCGTCTGTAAAATAGTCATAATTTTTAACAAAGTAGTACCTAGTCTTTGTTTTGATCCCCATAAATTTTTGTTTAGTTATTGAATGCGGTAGGTACCAGTTCTGTACTCAAATTTCAGTTATGAATCCCAGTTCATTTGAAGGAAATGAATGAAATGTAAATTTAGATACGAGGTAGGTATGTACTTGCTTAGAGTAATAATTGAAGTTCCCTCGTTACTTGCTTACGTGGAAACTCAAGAAAAACTCTCAACTCTTTGGAGAAGCACGCAGCTTAATGTATTGCTATACACTATAATTATCTAAAATTCCGAACGTAAAATCCTTACTTGGTGAAAAATGAGTCTCCTTTTATTGCCGTTACGTCCTCTTGCAGTGACAGTCTTTCGTTCAGCGTATGACATTTCTCTTTTTTTTTGTCCTGTGAAAATTTAACTTCTGCCTCTTTTGGCGCTTGTGTATTTTCTAACGGTTGAAGATCGAACATTTTCACTGGCAGTAACTGGAAACCCTCAGATTTCCACCAACCGCGAAGTGCTCCGGCTTTGGGTCTCTCATGTTTATGGCAAATGTGAGAAATGAGAACTATGGTTCGAACCCTTACCAGGGAAAAGTGGGCTTGCATATATGAACTGTATGGATGCTGGAAAAGTGGAAAGCCTGGTGGGGCAGGAAGACGCGTGGGTGATTAGGGGAATGTTTCTACAATAGAAAATAACACAACCAACATCTCGCCGAGCCATTACCACTAAAGGAGGGCAAGAAGTTTGTCATTGTTGCAGTGGAAGTACCCGGGGGTCTCAGTCAAGAAATGAAGGCCGCGAGGGGAGACCAGGGCGATGATGAGGATGTGGAGGCGATAGGACACTTTGAAGAAGATGAATGGTCATACCATACGCCAAGGGTATGACCTCTTGGATGGGATTTTTGGAGCGGAATAGAGGCAACGTCTTCGAAGGAAAAAGGGAATAGTATTGGGCAGAGCCCAACATAATATCGTCACTTCTCTAAAGAAGCATCAACTACGGAATCTTGTAGTCAGGCAGTTTGAATTGGTTTTGTGTCGTGCTAGGCAAATAAAATAATTCTGCACTGACCCGCACACTGAACAGTATTAATAAGCCTATATTAGCAATAATAACTCTTTGTTGGCATATCACAATAAACGATTACAAGAAGCAAAATTATGAGGAAGTAGCTATACGTCAGAACAGTCATATCGCAATAAGTAAAAAGGTATTCACGAAATTTTCAACGTCAAAAAGACGTCTCGAGAATACAACTCCTTGTTGATCGGGAAACGCTTCAACCTCCTCTTGAAGTTATCTGCATCAGAATCACCCGGACAGGAGGAAACCCACATAGTGGTTGAAGAATGTTACAGCTTTGTAGGAGTGTAAACGCTCAAAGAAAAGACCTGGTTTAGTGGAAATCGTAACAGATCTCTGATCCTGAGAACCTCACAACTCGCAACTCATATTAATATCCAGACCATCCCGATTGACCGTCCTTAGGGAAGAGCTTCTTCGAGCTCCGAACCTCTAGGCTTGGTTTCGTTCAGCTAATCCCGATCCCCTAATTCGGGATTCCGGCAAGATGAAACAAGGGAGGCTCCGAATATGTTCGATGTTTTCGCAAGTAGGCAAACAACGGAAGCAACGCGCAATCTTTCCCAAGCGGAAGTTGCCTAACAATGAATGGCAGACAATGCGGGCGGCCGCAGCGCCACCCTCGGATCTTTCAAAAGTTCAAGTGCTTCCTCCCAAGTTTAAACAAGAGGAAAATTATGTTTCACATTTTACTGGCAAAAAGCGTTCAGAGCTAACAAGGCAGATCTCTGAGGGCGGGGAACAGGTTCTTTTGTTTTTCGGTAGAGATGTGAAGTCAAGTTCAAAACCTCCAATATCGCAGAGCATTACGTCCACTGTAACCTAACTTGCTCCTTCCTGGATCAGGTCTCCAAGTTACGTATGTATACACGTACGTTAAATCTACCTTCAGCCACATGCTTCCCTTTTTAAGTTAACCTAGAGTTCGCCTTTAACAATTTCCATTGTACAAACATTCCGCTACATCAAGGATGGCGGTGTACGCATGAACCTAGTATTATTATTAGGTGGCTAAGTGGCGCAACGGTGGAAGGGGGGAAGACTGGGGGATCAGAGTTTGGGTTCATTGAGCCATAAAGGGTGCGGTTTTGGGCCTGAAGAACAAAGGGTTCGTCAGTAAACACCGTGAAGTTCTTTTGGTTTACTATTTTCTAATGAACCTTCGCAATCGAGCATGAAGAAAAAAAACAAACAATTTAACCCCCCCCCCCCCCCCCCTCAAACATTTTACGGTTTCCGTTTCAAGGTACGTTGAATATGAAAATGGAATACACAGAATTCTGTAGTCCGCCGTCCGTTCTGTAGGCCCTTAGTCACGCTATTCCACAGTGCGCATTACAAACCGCGAGACTACAAGTCAAGTGAATGACTTCGACTTGTAGTCTCTTTTAAACTACTTGGATGAGAAAGTCCAGTGAGCTATAAAACCACTTGGATAAGCGAGATGACACAGCTAGTAAATGCTAGAACTCTCGAATCCACCACATAATTATTATTTGTGAAAGTAATTGCCCGGCCGGCTCCAGTAACATTTAGGGCTTTCCTTTTTCAAAATGAGTTGAATCTTCTAGACTACCTCCAGTATTACTAAGTCGCACTTGTGGACACAGAGAGACAGAAAGGGCTGCCAGACACAACGGACAATTCTGAAACAAGTCGAAATTGAATCACGAGGCGTCCGCTTTCTATGGATGGTTTAATAAGTCTCAAAACGGTTATGTTTGGAAACGGCTTTTCAGAAAGTAATGGACGAGAAATGTTGGGACCATTGCAATTGCTTATTTTCCTCTAGACTCTAGAATATGATAAAATGAATCGCGCGAGATTTTGACAATATAGCCCCTAGTGTGGCCGACCCATTAAATTATTATGGTCGCTCTGGAGTTGCGATAGATGTTACCATTAGAGTTAGTACCTATCTAATTCTTCCACAGTTCCTAAGGGATGACTGTGCACGTTATAGAAAGGCGTTTCCACAACAATAATGGTTTACGAGCGGCACATTTATTAGTGCTAGCATATCGTCCAATTTGTGCTCGAGGGGAGGAAATACCATCCGTGGTGTAAGGGAAGGAAATAATGTGTGAAAGAGGGGTTGTTCCCGGAGACATAAAAGTACCATAAACTCGCTGATAGGGCGGTTTGATTTCTCTCATTCAATGAAAGAAACATCTGCAAACTGGGCAGTTATGGCCCCCTCCCGTAGATATTAATATTGTACACATAACTTAGACCGGTGAACCGTAAAATTACCTATCTATCAAACTTCGCTGAAGTCGAACACGTTTGAGAGAAATAATAACACACATAAGCATTCCTATACCTAACAGTTATTATTGTCATTTGACCAAACCTGGGCATGCGTTTCCAATATGAGCCGAAGTACCTAAATGTAAATTTAAATCAAATGTCTACGTTGTGTTTTTTTGCAGAATCCCGACTATAACAACTCTAGGAGCTTGAACAAATGTAGACGACTATGCAACAATGCGTAATGCGTGTAGTAAAACGTAACACAAATGAGTTTTGTGTACTGTATCAGACATGTATTCAGCAGACATAGGCGGTCACGCCAGGAACTGAACAAAATTTTATGAGAGAGTCCTGAATCGAAATTCTGACAGCAAGGTGTGTCAATTCCGTGTTTTCACGCTGATAAAATGGCGATATTGGTTAAAATTGCTTGAAAAAATGATCTTGGGTGTATTATGTTCAGTTTATTGATAACAAACTAGAGTGAGCGATGACTTTCGCTCATCAAGAAAATTCAACTAAATGCAGGCTGGTTAATCGAAACGGTGGTTTTTCAATTAATGATCCAGTCAAGCTGATAATGAATAGGTAGCGTTAGCAATCCATCATCCGCAAGACCTTCTGGTACGAGCACATAGTTTTAGTAAAAGCAGGCGAAATCCTCGTGCATGACACGGCGACGAATGACAAAGGATCCGAGCAGGCTTTTCATGATTGCTCGCACGGAGAGTTATCTCATCTACCATCTTCGCCATTTGACTCTGTTTTCTCTCCCAATCCATTAACATTTCCTTTGATCGGTTCTGAAGATCTCAAAAGGATAAACCGCCCTCTCCCACCCGAATGACAAAGTCTTCCGCTGATTAGGATAAGCACTCCGGAAGCGCCGTAATTAACCAAATGGGCCCAAAAGGACTTCGAGTTCCGAATTAATCAATGATTCACCTGAAATTCCGCACAGGTCCCAAGTCAGAAGACAGCAGTCGAATTATTGAGAATTTAGGGAGTAATCGAAATTAGGATACTGCTTGATTCGTCGTAAGATTCCCCTGCTATTAGTTTCGATTCAGCACTGTATATATATACACATACATACACACACACACCGATACATCGCTATAACTATCAGTAACCGCTTTGCTGTTCAAAAAATTAAATCATCAGAAATATAAGTCTTTATGAATGGTATTTGACTTTGATTTTGGTTTATTATTTCCAATAATGAAACCGTAGAATAGAGCATGGAAAAAATATGTCTGTCCTCCCTCAATTTTGATGGTTTGCGTTTCAAGGTACGTAGTATCCGAATATGGAATTTTTAAAAAATGTCTGTCCGTCCGCCCTACGCAGCTTTCCATGAAGCAAAATTAATTGATTTGGTTTGTAAATCCCATTTGGGGTCTAGCTGGTCCGCAAAGCACAGCGCTACTGTCAATAATCTGAAAGGTGTGAAAAAGAGGGGTTGCAATTTTCAGAACGCCGCGCCGGCGCCGTAGGTCGGTCGAAAACTCTAAGAGGATTTTTTTAGACCACACGGAACATTGTACGTCCAGCCATTCATTCCTAGTAACGCCCTGAAGTTCGAACCGAAAAGCTTTGTCAACATGAGTATGAATCATACGAGATAAGTACATCCAGCCCAGATAACACTGACAGGGAACACCCGACTATAATCACGCATGGCTTTAGGAAATCGAGTTAGTTGTTCCGTGATATTATTTCATAGGAGAACGATAGTTATTTTGGATTTTGTATTGGATACCTACCTACTTGTTTAACCTATTTGTTGATAAGTACAAGTTGGTTCTTCACGGCCAAATGAATCATGCAATTTAGGTGAAAATCTGGGAATATTTCGATACATCACAAGCTCGTGTTTACTTAAACCTCAACAAACAAAAAACGCTGCAAATCCCTGCACAACGGTTTATTGTTTTGTACAGAATACCTTTCTGTTACAGATCACAGCTCTCTGTATAGATAACCCGTCTATATTATATAATATGTACTACTCTATACATATTATGTGAATCGCAGACCCTCCGTAGGTTAGTACCTAACCCCGCACTCGTTACTAGGTACCTACCTAAATCACCAGTTAAATGTTGCTAAAATAATACAGCCGATGACAAACAGTAACTAAAACGGCAAAAATAAACGCAAATAATTAAGTTCTAAAGGAAAATTGTTGATGTGGAGTGAAATAGATGTAGATCACTGTTTTCTGTGGTCAATGAACCGTTGTTTAATAACTTGCGCATCAATAACACTTCAACGGTTGTTCAAGTTGCAAAAGTACCGATCAACAAAATCCAGCCCCTTCTTGGTAGATGAACCGTTGTGTAATAATTTACCGTTGTGCAATAATTTACCGTTATGTAATAATTTACCGTTATGCAATAATTTACCGTTGTGTAATAATTTACCATTGTGTAATAATTTATACCCATCAATATACCTACTCAACGCTTGTTCAAGTTTCACAAGTACCTACCATCAAAATCCAATAGTCCATCACTTATCAAATTAAATAATATCGCAGAACAACCAACTGGACTTCATACAGCCATCCTTGGTTATAATCAGGTGCTCCCTAGCGATGATAATATCCGGGCCGGATTAATACCGTTTGATTCACGATCGTGTTGACGAAGCTTTTTGGTGCACACGAATGGCTGGACGTACAATGCTCCGGGTGGTCTCAAAAAATTGTTCAGCTCAAGACAAATTTATTAACTAAAAAAAACCATATCCTTCTATCAAAAGTTTTCGATACGGCGTTCTGAAAATGTCAACCCCTATTTTGAGCCCCTTAGAGATGACTGACAGTAACGCCGAGCTTCGAGGACTAACTAGGCCCCGAACGGAACCTAACCCAAATTTCATCAATTTTTGTTTCATGGTAACTAAGAAAAGTGGCCAGTAAGTATGGCGTACGACGGACAGACAGAAATATTTTTATTGTTTTTTTCGGATTCTACATAGGTACCTTGAAACGTAAACCATCAAATTTTGAGGGAGGGTTAGATTTTTTTTTTTTTTTTTTTTTTTTTTCATCCTCGATTCCAAAGGTTCATTAATTTAAATTATAAACCAAAACTCGAAAAGCCCTATTTTTACACAAATTTTTCTCCCATAACACCCCTGGGTGTATTTCGATCGGGCTGCCGAGCTTTGGAGCACAACTAGGACCCGAATGTGTTCCCAAATGGGGACCCAAACTTCTCTGCGGAAGAACGAGGATTTTAGACCGAAATTCAACGTAAATTTAAGGCTGGAACTTCGTTAGTACCTCAATTGTCCACTCTTTGCCCAAAATATACTTCATATGCGGTCTTCTCGTTCTAAAAACTATGGAAAACATACCTCAAAAGCTCATGTTACTAAACACAAAAAACGCAAAAAATACGTGTTCGTATAGGTACCCATTTTTTACTCACAACACCTTAGGGTATATTCTGATCGGGCTGCAAAGAATCGGGACACAACTAGGGCCCAAATGGAGCAGGTTTGCGAAAGAACGAATTTTTTTGACCGAAAATGATGCCGGTATGCATGATACGGCGTACGGCGACGGACATTGCATTTTCTGAACTTACGCACCTTGTAACGTAAGAGAATTTGCTGAGCGAATACATAGGTGTGTTAGTCACGGAATAATATACCAAAATGACCGGGTGGGGAGTTTTTGGGCCACGTTACAGGAGATGGGGGCGGTGGAAAAATGCATAATATTTATGTAGCTTTAATTGTCGGCCGTTAAAGAGCTCATATTTCGACTCTGGTGGCATTGTGGTTGGACGCAGTGAGGGGTTTCTATACAGCGAAATAATAAACCATTGTGTAATAATTTCCATCGTTTTTATCTTCAACCTCGATGTAAATTAAGCAGTTATTTTCATGGGCTAGGAAACTAGCCGTTTCAGTCACTAGTAGGTACTCATACAAATAGTTTTTCCCACCATTAATTTTTTGGGTATCACAATTTTTCAGTTGGTTGTTACATCTTTTGATTTATTTTTGTGTATTCCCCATTTTGCAGGCCTCACTTGATCTTTGGATGAATCAGTGGTAAAGAGCCAAGCCACCAGGATACGAAAGTACACGCAACTATTTTACACTTCTGTTAGTACCTGGCTGAATTGTGAACTCAGGTTGCCGGGGACCTTCATCTCTTGCGAGATAGGAAATCCCGCGCCTTAGTCCACTCGGCCACCCTGGCCTTCTCGTACAAACACTAATTGACCGATATTTATGAATGGCAGGAAGTTGTCGCGTAATTTCGTGTGAGACTGAGTGGTCGAAGAAGAAAATGAGTAACTAGGCTACCTATTTGAACTTGAACTTGACGTCGATTTCAGTTGAATTTGAGGATGAAAGGACTTCAAAGCCTGTTGGTCTTGTTAACCGAAAGAACAACTTCGTCTTGGACTACTGAGGCAAGCAGGAGGCGGCCCATTAGTTGGAACTGGCGCTAAAGGAAGGGCAAGAGCGTACGTGGCTGGCGCAACCTGAAAATATAGTGAAAGGTTGAGAGGGATGAAGGGGAGTGGCGAGATTGGGTCAATCTCGATGAAAGCCCGTTCCTACCACCTACCGAAAGGAAAAAAAGAAGAGAGGGTGAAGGCACCTCTCAGAACCCGGTAGAAGAAGACTGAGAGGATGATGAGGATTGCTATGAGGTCAGAAAGAGAGAGAGAGAGAGAGCGAAGTTGCGCCTTTAACGACGACTTCGGCCATGGAGATGATCCTCGAATCATTATTCTTTTCGTCTCTTATCCGATCGACCTCTTTTGCTATTCAAGATTCTGTCTTGAATATCATAAAATGTGAGCATCCATTTGGAAGGGATCTCGTGAAAAACAACTCCTCCAACATAACTCCTCATGCACATAACAGGAAGCCAATGACACATTGCGGATAGTTAGGTACTCAAAAATCCTATAAGAAATTATTATCGACCTAGCTGCGGGTATTACGAGCAATTCCTAATTTCGGACGCGCGAAAGTTACAACCACTCCTCCCTTATCACCACTAAAGAATGTAGGAATAAATATTTTTATGCATGAACTTGTCGCTGTGAGGATCTTGTACCCGTTCTGCTTCTCCCTCCTCAAATTAACGAACTTTCACGTGCTTATCCTGGTGAATTTTCTGCTGAGAACCCGAACTGAAGTCACTCGTCTTAGTGGAACAGCGCCAATATTATAACCATGATGAAGAGGCTGCAGGGACCGATTGAATGTCATAACTGAACACTTTTCAGGATTCAAAGCCAGTCCGCTTGAAGAACACCAATTAAGGATGGCATCCAATCCCTCCTGCAGGACCCAACAGTCAGATGACGATTCAACTGCGCGGAATATCTTTAAATCATCCGCAAAAAGAAGGAAACGTACCCCTCCCAGCACAGTGCTCACATTGTTGATGACCAGTAAGAACAGCAATGGACCCACATGGGATCCCTGCGGCACAACTGAACTGACGGGAAATGACACCGACGCTACATCCTTCAATCGCACAGCCATCGTTCGACCATCCAAATAGCTCGCTATCCAGGACAAGAAGCGCCCAAAAACTCCAAGCGAATCAAGGACGGATACTATGAGCTGGTGTGAGAGTTTATCGAATGCTTTTGAAAAATCGGTGGAAATAAGATCGACTTGAAGGCCCCTGTCAAATGCCTGAAGTGTATACTCCTGAAACTCCAACAGGTTTGGGACCGTAGACCTCCCACTCACGAATCCATGCTGCTCAGGAATGATCCATGACGAGAAAACCGGCCGAATCTGCTCAACAACTAGCCTCTCCAAAATCTTGGGTATGGTTGATATGGAGCACACTGGACGATATTGTGCAATATCAGTTTTATCTCCACCTTTGTGAATTGGTGTAATGAAGGAATGCTTCCATTGGGAGGGAAAGCTCCCCAGTGAAAGCGACCGATTAAAAAGTGAAGTAAGAGGAGCAGCCAGGGCAGATGAACAGGACCTCAACATGACCGGTGGAATGCCATCTGGCCCCATCCCCTTGTAAATATCCAGGCCTGAGAGGGCACTAAGAACTGATCCTTCAGCAACACTCAACTGACCCAAGGACACTGCATCCAAAGGTAATGGGACAGTGCTGGGGGCTTTAGGCTCAAAAACCGAGGCGAAGTGAGCTGCAAACAAGTCAGCCATTGCTTGAGGATCGTCAACAGTTACATCACGCAGATGCATTGATTGAGGCAGACTATTAGTCCCGTCCCGGTAATTGATATAATTCCAGAAGATTTTAACATTCTGATGAAGAGAGTCCTGTACTGAGTTGAGGTAGACTGCATATAAAGGTCCTGATAATGCTTTGCAACGAGCTCTTAGTTCAGAAAATCTGACATAGTCGTTCTCAAGCCCGGTGTGTTTGTAACGAGAGTGGGCGTGGTTTATATAGTAAATGTCCGTCTCACATTCTGCCAAAATAGAGTCAAGATTGAAGGGGCACATAATCTTCCCAAGTATCTTTGTGATGAATGGTTCCCGGGCAGCGTGGTGGGCAGGGCATTCCAGTTTAGGTGCTCGGGCGTCTCGTCAGCCGTAGAGCAATGCCGGCATAATGGAGTGTGTGAGTTGTCAAATTTGTGGAGGTATGCGTTCGTGTTGCAATGTCCAATACGTAATCTGCTTATCGTTCTGTAGAACGCTGGTGGCTTCGGCTCTGTGACCAAATCAAACCATGTGGTTTTCGGTGAGGGGCAGAAAAGCGCCTTTTATCGGTTGCCTGCGGGGTGTACAAAATGTTCTGTTCTCCATCGTTTTATAATATTGTGATTTATGAATCGTTTGAGGTCAGAGGGTGTGTAGGAGTGAGAAGGGATTAGTTCAGGAAGGGTGGCAGCACGTTTCGCTTCTTGATCCACTACTTCGTTATCTTCTATACCCGCGTGGCTCCTTATCCAGCAGAAGGACACTCTTTTCTCCCTTCTTCTCGCTGTGTCAATCTCTTGCGCTATCTTACCTTCGGTGTGGGTAAATCGGGAGGACAATTTAAGAACAGCAAACTAGGAGGTGATGCTTTGACATCCTGTTAAGATAAGGATGCTAGAGTAATCCCAATTGAGGCTGTTTGAGTGCTTTAATGCCTGGAAAACCGTGAAGCACTCGGCTGCGTAAATGAAGCTTGGCTCCACAAGCTGAAAGCACGAATTACTCCATTTGTCGAATCGTAAAATGCACACCCTGCCTGGTCTGTATGAAATGAACCATCTGTAAAAATGTGTAAGCTGTTTGGCCATTGCTCGGAAGCATATTCTTGGAATAGCTAAGGAGTATCGTGGAGGCCATTGTATATGTTGTTAGGTAGGTTGTGCACTTCGATAGGTTTCATGAAATGTGGGTAAGGTATCGTGTAACTGAAAGGGACGTTCGAAATTTCTATCCACTGCAGTAGGCTGCTTAGGTCCGTGAAGCTATCACAGGTTAACGGTGATGGTTTGTTATTCCAGAAACGGTCAGTAAGGTTTTCTATAGCTAGCTGCCGGATCCCTCGAAAGAAGTTCTGGCTTTTAATGAAGGTCCTGAGTAGGTAGCGATCAGACAGCATCTGGCGGCGCAGGTATAACGGAGGTTCCCCAGCCTCAGCTAGTATAAAGTGTTAATTGGTGACTATGGAAGAGCTCCAGTGATGTTTCTAAGTGCTCTGTACTGTATTCTGTCCAATTTCAAGAGTGCTGTCTTCGCTGCAGACCCATGCAGCATACATCCGTAGTCAAGCAACTATAGAAAACTAGAGCTGTTCTGGGGTCCGCTCCCCAATTTATTTTCGTGAAGGTGGTAAGCAGATTAAGATACGGGTCAGTCCTTGAGGCGACCTCGTTGACATAGGTATTCCAGTTGTAACAGTGTGGGCTGTTCTCGATACATTATTCCTTCCGGTGGAGACGGGATCGCTTTGGGGAAGCCTAATCGATATCCCTTCTTAACCGGTGATAATCTCGCTGGTCTAGGAGGGGGACTCTCGAGGTCCACCCCCACCATTACAATCTGTCACATGGTAGCATAGCATGGTTTGGTAGTATGCGCTGAGCACTTCACCATACTCCATCCACTTTTGTGGGCTTACCAGAAGGATAAGCCCAAAGGTTTCTCAGAAGGATTCCTTTACTAACAACCTGTCCCTTCGATAATACATACATCTATCGGCTTCCCCCCCCCCCCCCCCCCAAGAGTTTCAGTATAATTAAAATATACTGAGCTCATTAGAAGTCGATTGATGACATGTCCCAATTGACAAGTCCCAATAGTTGTTCCATCCTAACGATGGAGGTTGATCACCTAGAGGTTGCCCAGATGAGCACAATTCACTGGACAACAACCTCTGACAACATTATCCGCCAATACTCGTATGTAAGAGCTTTGTTCTACACCAGTAAAATATTATTGAGGTAGGTCATTACGATGGAGGTTAGTCGCCTTGAAGTTGTTCAGATGTCTTTTCCTGAACCAGAACTTCATACTACTTTTCATTCCCCTTTTCCCTCTCATACTTCTGCTACCCACAAGTATGTCATGTGGGGAGGAGTGTAACAGTGTGGGCTGTTCTCGATACATTTTTCCTTCCGGTGGAGACGGGATCGCTTTGGGGAAGCCTAATCGATATCCCTTCTTAACCGGTGTAATCTCGCTGGTCTAGGAGGGGGACTCTCGAGGTCCACCCCCACTGTTACACTCTGTCACACAGTTTAATTTTTTTGTGAGTGTTAGTCCTATGAAATTGACTTGTCGTACACACTCAAATATCAAAACACCCAGGGAGGTGGTACTCCCAAATGGGAGTCGTTGTTTCCTGCAGAAGGTGCACATCACCGATTTCTGCGGAGATATATTGAGACCCAGAGTTAAGAAGAAGTTATTAATTGTCAGTACCGCGTCGTTCAGACGTTCCGCGCAAGTGACAGGATCTGCTGCTGTGCAGCACAAGCACACGTCTAGCGTATTGAGTGATACTCACCCCTTCTGGGAGTGTTGTCAAAATTTGATGGTTTACGTTTCAAAGTATGTAGAATCCAAAACTGCAATAAAAATATTTCTGTCTGTCCGCCGTACGCGTTTTTACGTTATTAAATTTGTCTTGAGCTAAACAATTTTTTGAGACCACCCGGAGCATCGTACTTCCAGCCGTTCGTGAGCACCAAAAAGCTTCGTCAACACGATCGTGAATCAAACGGTATAAATCCGGCCAGGATATCATAACTACGGAGCATCTGATTATAATCAAAGATGGCTGTTTGTTCTGCGATATTATTTCATTTGATAAGTGATTTACTATTGGATTTTGTTGGTAGGTACTTCTGAAACTTGAACATACGTTGAAGTATTATTGATGGGTAAATTATTACACAATGGCAAATTATTACACACCGGCAAATTATTACACAACGGTAAATTATTACACCACTGTAAATTATTACACAACGGCTCATCTATCCAGAAGGGGCTGGATTTTGTTGATAGGTACTTTTGCAACTTGAACAACCGTTGAAGTATTATTGATGGGTAAATTATTACACAATGGCAAATTATTACACAACGGTAAATTATTACACAACGGCTCATCTACCAAGAAGGGGCTGGATTTTGTTGATAGGTACTTTTGCAACTTGAACAACCGTTGAAGTACTATTGATGGGAAAATTATTACACAGCGGTTCATTATTCTATCTCTGTAGAAGGGGAACCTATACAGGTAAATTATTACACAACGGTTTAGGTAGGTACCTAGTAACGAGTACGGGGTTAGGTACTAACCTACGGAGGGTCCTCGATCTACATAATATGTATAGAATATTATAGCATTTCCAAATCTAATTCAACATTTTCCAAACCAAATTCAACATTTTACAAAACAAATTCAACATTTTACAAACCAAATTCAACATTTTACAAAACAAATTCAACATTTTACAAAACAAATTCAACATTTTACAAAACAAATTCAACATTTTACAAACCAAATTCAACATTTTACAAAACAAATTCAACATTTTACAAAACAAATTCAACATTCATTACATTTTTAACGAAATTTAGTACTAGTGTAAAGGTTGGCCAGCTGCCGCCGTTGGTAGAAGAAGCAAAGCGTTCATAACATAATTCGAGCAGTCGCATGGAGTTATAGCCGCTACTCCGCGTTCAATTGCACGTGGTAAGACATGGTCTCGTTCTTCGCTGAGAATATTCCTCACCACGGTCTTAATTTTAGAAAATGCACTCTCAGCTGGATTCAACATCGGGGAATAAGGTGGAAGAAACATTTAACTTATTCCATCGAATGCACTTGAATCAACCAGTTGTCGAATTTCGGTAGAGCGGTGAATTTGCGCATTATCCATCACCAGTACGAATTCGTTACCTGAGTATTGCAGTTTTTCTCGGAGTTCGTTCAAGAAATCACCAAACAATTGGGCATTGGTGGTTCCTGATGTTACAATTTTGTAATGAACGACTCTCTGAGTCCCAATGGCAAGGATCAAGGAGACATTTCGTCCCTTGACAGTGGGTACCGTGACCACAGCTCGGGTATTCACTTTTGATCGAGCCTGCGTTCGCCTCAAATGCAAATTGAACCCCGACTCGTCGATAAATATTATTTGTTCTCGATTACGAGGTGCTGACTCATTAAAACGAAGGGCGAATTCTTTTCTCAGTTGTATGGTTCGCTCACAGTTCATTCGATCCAGTTCGATAGAGGCTTTTTTGAGCGTTATCCTCAACTTCCGAAGGCCATTGTCGACTGAGGATGTACTTAGGGTAATACCTTGTTCCGAAAGTTTCTCCGCGATTTTCTTCAGAGTTATGCTTGGTTGTTCCTCAACTATTGCTTCTATAGCTGCAAGAACGTTTGGCGTAAGTTTGGTACGGCAGGCTCCACCCCGCCTTCTCGTTTGACTTTGTGGCGTTTCATTGTTTAATTTGCGTAGGTACAATACATCCGGCAGTGGAATAATTCATCGAAGACTTACAAGCCGCTTCTTTAATAGTAAACCCTTCTTCGTACAGTGCTAGGAATAGTTTCTTTTTCTCTTGAGAAACGGTCTGATATTTCCCTCGCGGACCTGATCTTCTATTCCTCCTCATTTCAACATCTGCAACAATGTCATCTTCATCTGTACTACTCACCAACGCTTCATTTCTTCGCCGGTTTCCCCTCCTCCTGGCATCATCACTGGAAGTGTCATAGGAGTCACTCATATCACCACTTTGCCATACACAACGACACAACTCAGAACTCTGATGTACCTGGACGGATGATCAGTCGTATCCATTGAGGAGACATCAGGAGAGCGTCGAGACGCATAAAAAAGGAACAGGCGGAGCATCTCTTCTTTATGGCGTTTTCACTCCAGATTGTGGATAATGCCCAATTCATCTTCTTTTCAATGCTGGTTGATTTAATAAAATGTTGAATTTGTTTTGTAAAATGTTGAATTTGTTTTGTAAAATGTTGAATTTGTTTTGTAAAATGTTGAATTTGTTTTGTAAAATGTTGAATTTGGTTTGTAAAATGTTGAATTTGGTTTGGAAAATGTTGAATTAGATTTGGAAATGCTATATATATGTTATATAGAAGGTGTCGTGAGTCCCTCCAGGAACCACTCCACATAGAATTAAGTTCTCGCCAAATGTTTGACCACTAATTTTAGTTGCTACCAATAAACGGTACGAGTGGGGAGACAAGCCGCAGGATCCAGTGCACAACCTGGAGCCCCTCCATCAACCCCTAACAGGGGGTTGGAAGGAGAAGGCTCCCCTGGTTATAAAAACTCGGATCCTGCGCCTTTTTCTTCATTCGACGCTTCCTCTAGCCGCTGGCTACTCTCTCTCTTCCTACCCTTGTCTCTCTATCCAAACCTAAAAGATCCTAGATGACGGTGGTGGTCAGCTCATAACCGCCTAGGCAAATTCTCCCAAAAGATTCCAGATGACGGTGGTGATTCGCTCATAACCGCCTGGACACAACATCCAAAAAGATCTCAGGAAAGGGTGGTGATTCGCTCATAACCCGCCTGAGCAAATTCCTCAAAAGAACCTAGATGTCGGTGGTGATTCGCTCATAACCGCCCAGGCATACACTTCCAAAAAGATCCCAGGAAAGGGTGGTCCTTCGCTCATAACCCGCCTGGGCACTTCCTCACACCACCGTGATGAACTACGCCAATTTTAAATTCATCACAGAAGGGTTATCTATACGGAGACCTGTGATCTGTAACTGAAGGGTATTCTGTACAAAATATTAAACAGTTGAGCAGAGATTTGCAGCGTTTTTTTTCCAACTCTTAACATTTTCTCGACGAACAGACCTGATTTTCATTAACCCCAAGCAATATATTTTGGAAGAAAATTAAAAAAAAAAATGACATGAGTACCCCCCCATTCATTTGGAACCCTCTTGATATCAAACGTCATGAAAAGCCCAGTCATATCGTACAAAAAAAAGGATTTTTGCCCCCCACGCAAAAAGCACCCGCCAAACAGCATTTAAATTAATTGCAAGGTTTGGGGGAAGAGGTTTTTATACACACAAGCGCCAATAACCACTCAATGCCAACTACGTAACTGATTTGTTCCTCTTACGCCCAGCAGAAGCTCTTTATTAAATATTTTATAGTTAGAAGTCAGTTATTTTCGTTTGCTTAGTTCCTTTTAATTTTTAATATTATTACCTGCTATCTTTGTTTGTCCAATCTGAAAACATGTTAGATATTTATTTCAGATCAAATGAAATACAAATAGGTAAATTTATTGAGCCACTCTATACATCTCGAGGGCTTGAGGATGAACGGGGGGAAGGATTCCCTTCTATTTGTTTGGGTAGATATATGAGATACAAGGATTTTCCAAGATGATGTCAGAACATCATACCCTTCCTCTCCCAACAAGGCAAAACTAGGCAATCAGTACCGGAATTGGGACTGATCAGAAGGCGACCACATTCTTGATAAAATCTGAGTAGCCTGCTGATGAGTTTCTGCCTCCCACTGACACAGCGGTTATGCGAGTTAGATCACGCAGATAGGTGGAAGGGGGTGTCCATAATCAAGTTACCAGTTTCAAGACCGCTCCAACATCCTTCATCTCATCTCCTTTCGAACTCCTTCATCGAGTTGAAGGGGCCAGGATCAGTTAAAACGGCGTGGGATGTCGATAATGAGCCATGTCCCTCCTTATAACAGACATTTGAATTTTGGACACGAACATAATTTTCTTTCCTTTATCCGGAGGTGAAGGGTTGACAGAAAATACGTAGTAGAGGTGCGAAACAAGTATCGCACGAACAGAACGTAAAGTCTGCGCTACTGCTTCGAGCGGCCATATGGGTCGTGATCGCGCATTCTGATGGTCTCACGAGCTATATCGAAGTCTTGATCAACTGCAATGACTCAGTTATACGAAGGTCGTGAGGATATTCACACGGTGAAGGTCGTGGATTTTTACACCATGAAGCAGAACCTACATTGATATCTACATCCCCGTTGAGATGAAGTATGCTAACGTGTCCAATTCCACTCGGAGTGGCACCAAACAACACTACAAGGCTTCAAAAAGCGTGCAAATGTTCACACGGCTGGTGTTTATCACCGTTTACCACTGATAAAAGGATAACGTGGTTTCTAAAGCTGATGTCCAATTATTATAGAGCGCAGTCATTGAGCAAAGTTGAAATCCCGTCGGGATATACCTACGGGAAAAGTCCCGAGTTATAAAATAGATTCGTAAATCCTTCCCATGCTTTCAACCCGTTAGGTGGAACATAATATGTTTCAAGATAAAGAGGGAGAAAAAATTGTTTCCACAGAAATCAGGTGTCGTACCCCAACCCCAGGCTTACTTCATTTTGAATAACTGTCTAGTCATCCTAGATTTGAACAGATAAAAATAGGAAAAACGTAGAATAAAAATATAATGCCAATTCAAGATGTTTGCCTGGGGGTACAAAATTATATGATAACAATAAAATTAAATATACCTAACTTATTCCAGGTATTAAATGTAAAGGGTGAAGTAAAAGTAAAGTAACAGCCATTCTAGGCAGGGGCCTTTCGTCCGACTTCCCTGCCAACGTCGGGGACGTGATCAGCTGTCTTCCAATGGGAGGATCAGAATTTGGTCTGATCATTTCGCTCTTTACTTGGCTACTCATCGCCTCGCCTCCTAGAGTGGAGAGGGGTTCGCCCAACAGCTACATGGGTCATAATTGGACGTGTCACGGTGGTCACCCATCCAAGTACTAACCACGAAGCTCGAGGTATCTTATCTTCAGAACCGGTTTATTCCACCTGATAAGGCCGTTGGGCAAAATTTAAAGCGTTATTTCAGATTAAGAAGTAATATTACCATACCTTCCGGAGGAATCCGTCGTCGATTCCAAGCGCGCGCTTTCGATGTAAGAACATCATCACCAAGAGAATACTAGAGTCAGTTTGTCAGTTGGTCTCTATGGTGAGCAGTAGTTGGGGGTTCACCAGTGTAGTGAGCGGTAGGTAGGATGCAGCAGAGAGGAGGATGTGCCCCTTGGGAGTCTTTTATGGATGGCTAACACCCCACCGTTATCACCACAGCAAGTGATAGAGGAAGGAGCATTCCGTGGTTACCACCACAGCAGAAACTAAGGGAGATGGAAGGGTAGGAGGGAGAGGAGACGCAAGGTAAGTGAGGGAGAAATTGCAGGTAGGAGGGTGATCGGTTGAAGCTGGGCGAGCCGGGCGCCTTATAAATATGCCTCCACCTCGTCTCCCGCCTGTCAACGGTCGTTGACGACCGTTGAGAGTCCTCGGGAGTTCGATGGAGGGGAACCCTTCTGGGCTTCAACGGAGGCGTCGCTCAGATGTCTTTCTCCTTATTTATTGGTTAAATCTATAAGTTATATGAGAGTCGTACATGTTGCATGTGAGGGGTACCACAACAGTCCCTACTTATGCGAAGTGGGAAGTGAGGTATGTAGAGGTGTATTCTCTCGACGACCTAATTTACATAGAAAGCGCTCGCTTCCAGTACTCAGTCAGCTGGTGACGACGGATTCCACCGCAAGGTATGGTAATATAACTTAGTCCTGTTACGCCTCCCATGTTTGATTGGTACACTGCTATCCCAATAATAAAAACTTGACAGCATGACTGTTGGTGGGTACCAGTGGGCTATTCGTGGCGTCGAACATTTTCAGGTGTTTTTTTCAAAGTGACCTGCACAAGGTTCACCTCCCAAACTTCAAGTCGCAAGACACAAAATTTTACACAACTTTTTTGAAATATAGCGACGCCATTGCCGGCAAAAAGGAGCCGCTTAGTAATTTCCGTTGGTAAAATGGGTATACTCTCAAAATTTTGAGCCGCTCAAGTCTAGAAATTATCTGTTTTCCTGTGTTGTAGACAGGTAGAGAGGGTAATCGCTCATTATTTCGTAACCTAGTTACTAAACTTGGTTTCTGATTACCTCCTCACTACCCTGAACTGATTTTCCCTGAACTGATATACCCGCTTCTGCTAGGAATAGAGAATCCAGTTGTTATTACCCTCCCGCTCCTCTTATTAGCCTTCTCACCATTGGATACCCCATTATATAACTCTTGAACAGCTCGTACATTTGGAAGCTATGGCATACCTTTCAGATCAGTCGCTTAGATATTACGGAGTAAAAACCGGCAACATTTTCAAGCGGGAGCACTTTTTCTTCTTTCTGAGGAGTGTCGGGCAGTGAATTGGCATTGTCACGTGGAACAGCGAGTTCCCTGCCCACTAAGATGTCGGCACATTTCCACGGGCAAAATGTTACCGAAACAGCTAGTTCTGGAGCGTTGCGAATTCAGAACACGCTCTGCCCTTCACAGAAGCTGTTATCAGAAATAATCAGAGCATCGATGGGCGGATGCAAACAGTAGTGCAAACGTTAGAGGGGCCATTTGATTCAACGAACTTTTCCGTCGCAATAAGGACATAATATAAAAACCAAACCTCAAATACAAAGGGTGGAATTTTGGACAGTGATTTAAGAGATTGCTTAATCCACGAGTTTGCAATAATACAAAGCTTTCCTATCTTCGGTCGTGAGGAAGCAAAAAGCACCTACGATGTGAGATTTGTGACGCGTACTGGCACTTTTGCATGCGGAGATTTTCATCATTCAATGCCAAAATCTGAAGAAATGTTTGAAAAATACTTTCCACGGGAAGTTCGTCGCTAGTTTTAGTCTTCTTGTCTTCATGAACCTTGGACATAACTACCCGACAAACCGTTTTAATGAGTTTGGCACTTGAAAACCACAGTACGTTCGGTACATAATATGCACGTACTCACCTACGAAACATATAAACTGTTCCTTGTCGAATATATTAGGTATGTTTTCAGATTTCAACTTTCCCACCTCAAAGGCAATTAGTTTCCGCGGTCTCCCAAACCCTCGCACGAGTTTGAATCCTCTTCTGACTTTGTTCGCCATGTAGAGGATATTAAAGGAGTCAAATCTTCCACCTGCTCCGCGACCGTAATATTATTTTCAGCGTTCAGATGAGTCAGGTTTTGAAGTTATTTCTCCCCAAAGTTCAAAATGAGATTCAAAATTATGAAGTGGGGGAAGCGTAAAGTGAAGGCATAAAGACAGAGTTTGGGAGCCAACCACCTCTATAGCCAGCTTTGTTTGCTCAAATAATGCGTTCTCTTTCTATTTGTTAAAGGCACAGCATTAGTTTGTTCTTTGGTTAGCTTCCATTATTAATTTAAGGGGTGCCATTTATCTCCTCTCAGAAATTTATCTTCGATCTTCGGACATCCTGGCGAAATGTTGAAATATATATTATATTTCATCTCATAGCCAAGGTCAGCACCCGTTCGGAAGGGTACCACATTTATTATTTGAGAGAGCTTGTTTTTAAGAAGAAAACGCTTCAACTGGATCGTCAAGGAACGGAGCGGTTATCTTAGGTATCTTTCTTGCGAGATCAAAAACATGCTATGGAGTTTTCTAAATGGCCAGCCTGCAGAATACAAAAATTATTCTCGGTAATATGTAAATGAAATCATTCAACATCTTAGAGATAACGCAACTTGGGGTATCGTATATTGACGTCAAAGACGAAATGAAATTTGTTATCCCCCACTTTTACCCAGAAAATACTTCGCTTTTCAAGAACCCGTATGAATGAATGATAGACCTATTCTTCTAGGCATCTGATAGGAGGTGAGAGAAACCATGAGGTGATACTCTTAATCTATGAAGATGAGTGAACCTACTTCATCAACCCTTCTGCGAGGCCGTTGAGATTTATGTTAGCGAAACCCTCAGCAGCCTCTCAAGGTGGATTACATCAGGGAAGCAATGAGTTTGAGGTTCCTCTCAGGAGAAAAGGAGGACCAGTACGGTCTTCCGCACTTCAGTCGTTTCCAAGTCAATGAGCCTCATGGCCCTCCTCGGAATCAGATTCAAAATGATCCCGCACCAACTTGATTCGATGAAAGTTTTATAGGCTGGAAAATTATCTACCAGGAGGGAGTCCTTGATAAATTAGGGTTTGGGAAGGATGAGTGGGAAGACGCCAGGTATACCTTCATTTTCTTATTTTCTGCTTTGGAAGAGATTCCCTCTTCAGTGTGTATGGTCTCCATGGTTATTTATGTAATCCCAACGTACCGGAAGTTATTATTTATTTTCGATATTATATTGGTCCAACCTATGTCTGGCATGGCTGCGGCCAAGACAAGTAACTGGGAAGAAGAAGAAGAAGAAGAAGATATTATATTAGTAAGTTTACTCAAATCTCAAATATCTGCAATTGTTTTGGAATAACCTTCTGTCCTTATAGGAAGATAGTTGGTTGTGCGGCGCCTAAGCCGCCCTACAACCCCACCCCTCCGACCACACCCTCCGACAACCCCCTTCCATCCATCACCCATCCATCAACCCCTTCAACTCCCTCCTACCACTGTCAGCCCTTATGCACATGGAAGTGACATGGATAGAAAACCATGCACATGGAAGTGGCATGGATAGAAAACCATGCACATGGAAGTGGCATGGATAGAAAACCATGCCCCATCAGTCGTTGAAAATGGTGGAACCTCGGAAGTAAAATGCCTACAACGAAAATGCCGAAAATGTCTATTTCCTTGACATAAGCTAAATAGGTACGATCTTAAGTTCACATTTCAAAGCATTTATTGGCAACATTTACAATAACACTCGTAATAAGAACACAGCAAAATAAAAGTAGAGGAAAGAAAAGTTGACTCAGCAAAATGTAATGAAATGATTTTACATTAAATTTAAACACTGCCCACCGAGAATGAGGTCCTCATCTCAATCAAAACTTTCAAATACAATAATTCAAAAAGTGCACTTGAGTATAGGCCATTTCTCATATAACTGTAAACAGAATCTTCCGTCAGAGTCTTCGGTCCTTCCCGTCGTCACTCGTCTGCGGTCGTATCCCGGCACACCAGGGAAAATCAGAAAACTAATCCTTCTGGGAGTAATTCACCAGAAAACTCCCAACGGCACTTCATTATGGAAGGAGTGAGCCCCACTCACTCTTCTTCCCTATCGCAAAGAGTAGACCACTCAGTCATTAAACGGCAAACTTGACGCAAGAGTGGAAGAATCAGAGGCCAATCAGTGATACGAAGGCTCTAAGCTTCTTACAAAACCCTGATTGCTTCAGTTCAGTTCAGCCATCCAATTTGAGCCCTTTCTCTCGGTACTCTACTCCATCTCACCCATCAGGGAATCTTCGCCCAGATCTTCTCTTATATTCTTCTACCCCCTTTTTTTCTACAATCGGCGGCTTCAAGAAAATCTCGTTCATTATTCCAAACAAACCTAGCAAACCTCATGAAGGTTTTTGTGCGATCTTTGAGAAACATTTCATGCCGAAGGATAAATAATAAATACCATCAAGGATCAAGCCCATTCAATATTATTATTTATGTAGATGACCGTGAAGGGGTTGAAAACTACCACAGTGTGGTTTCAACCTTCCCATTTTTTGTTCATTATTTCCAATAATGAAGCTCCGGAATTAGGCATGGAAGAAATGAATACCCTCAAAACTGTATGGTTTCCGAGACCCATGAACCAAAATTAATTATATTTGGTTTGTATGTTCCATTTGGGAACAAACTGGTACTCAAAGCTCGCCGTTACTCTCAGTCATCTCTAAGAGGTGAAAAATAAGTTTCGAAGTTTTCAGGGCGCCGTATCTCGAAAACTTCCAATAGAAGGGTATGCCAAGTGCACCGCAAGACGGCATCATGTGCACGGCATCGTAAGTTTTCATTTCGCAGACTTGGCTAATATATGATGTCTGCGAATGGGGGTGTCTGTTTGCCCGTTAAGTGCAGATCCAGCAAAGTATTTCATAGTCGGAGAGACTAATTTATCCGTTGTTCTCGTTTTCAAGTGTGAGCGGGCTTACTCACTGAATTAATTAGTCAAGCTAATTTGAGGCTCAACCCTCCAAATCGGTGGATTAAGCGTGGATCAATTATCATCCTCCGGTCGATACAGCAATAACTTTAGTCCACATCCTCCGTTCTATTTTCAGTTCACTTTTGATTATTTATTAGAGGTTAACTTTGCTTGCTCTGATTAAACTAGTAATCATAGCTTGTGCTATATTCTGGCCGCAATTTCATTCAATTAGTACCTCTGGTAATCGGCTCAGTTTAGCGTACCTAGTTGCGCGAAAGATTTGGGGGAACAAGAGAGTGCACAGTGCTCTGTAGTAAAGCATGCTCAACTCAACAATATATTAAGTAATACAATTTATATGAATTCTTCTGGGTGGTCACTCGATCAGGATTTTCATTTTCCCTGACTTCTCTCTGACCTTTTTGTCGATTTCCCTGACTTTCCGACATTTTTGAAGCCCAACTCATCCACCCTTTTCTCGATTTCCCTGCTTGAATTTCAGCATATATACTCAGCTTGAAGCCTGCATTCACCCTGCTCTTTATGGCAAATTGTGTAGCAAATTTTATGGCAACATCGTAAAATACTCCTGATGATCTCAAAAATTCAGAAAAAAATCAAACTTGTTTTTAAAAATGAGAGAAAACCCACGTCTCAAATTAAAATTTTCCGAGATAGGGATTCTCTGGACATATCAACCCCTATTTTCACCTCTTAGAGTGACAGCAACGCCGAGCTTCGAGGACCAACTAGAGCCCAAACGGGACCTATATACCAAATTTCGTTAATTGTGGTTCATGGGAACTAAGGAAAAGGCCGCGGACGGCGTAAGGAAGGAAATATTTTTGTTCGATATTCGTATTCTACATCCCTTAAAACGTAAAAAACGCTGCAAAGTCCTTGTCACATGGGTTTATTATTCTACTGGACATACCTACAGAAATGATGTCTGTTCATTTATTGTTTCTTTCATGTGAAATAATTTAAATAGATATTTCTGATTGTTTCCACCAATTTTGGCCCCCAAAGCACGAATTAGGTACGCTCCTTTTTCTTTTCAAATTATCTTTGATCATTGGTAGTGTCACTGTTTTGATTCACTTGTTGACACTTTTTCTAGTGTTATTGATGGTGATTTCAGACAATTTCCCAGGTTTCTGACTCATAAAAAATCGATTTTCTTATTTCTCTGTATGGACCTTTATTTTCGCAGAGTGGCACTATTATTTTGTTCTAAATTTTGACAGTGTTATTAATTATGTATTTTTTCTTTCACTCTTTGTAATTTTACCTTTGTAATTCGTGCGTTCAATGGGCCAATGGGCCTTTTCACGATAAATGGTTTTTATTATTATTATTATTATTATTATTATTATTATTATTATTATTATTATTATTATTATTATTATTATTATTTTGGGAGCAGAACCATTGGTAGAACCTCAATTTTCCACTCTTTGGTCAAAATTGACTTCATATTCGGTCTTCTTGTCCCAAAAAACATGGAAAAACGATACCTCGAAATCGCATGTTACTAACATGTTACTAAAACACAAAAAGTACCTATTTTTATACACATTTTCACTCATAACATCCCTGGGTATATTCCGATCGGGCTGCAAAGTTTCGGTACAAGACGAGATGAAGCCGGTATACCTGATACCACGGACGGCATACGGCGGACGGACACTGCATTTTTGGAATGCATTTGGCAATTATTTAAATAGCTACTGTTGATGGTTTCCAGCAATTTTGGCCCCCTAAAACACGATTGTTGAAAAATCGCTCAAAAAATTCACCTGTTGAATCTACTTCTACTGTTATATTTAAAACAATTTCCCTGGTTTTTGACTGATGAAAGAAGAATTTTGGGAGCTGAACCTTCGTTACCTCTCTGGTCAAAAGCATCTTCATATTCGGCCTCCTCGCCCTAAAAAAACATGGAAAACGATACATCACAAGCTAATGTTCACTAAAACCTAAAAAAACCCCTCGAAAACCCCTATTTTTACACCCATTTTTCACCCGTAACACCCCTGGGTGTATTTGGATCGGGCTGCCGAACTTCGGAGCTCAACTAGGAGCCAAATGTGTTCCCAAATAGGGACCCAAACTGTGTACAGAAGAACGACGATTTTAGACCAAAATTGAACGTAAATTCAAGGCTGAAACTTCGTTAGAACCTCAATTTTCCACTCTTTGGTCAAACTCGACTTCATATTCGGTCTCCTCGTCCTAAAAAAATGTGGAAAATGTGTTACTTACTAAAACACCAAAAAACCCCATTTTTCACCCATAACACCCTTGGGTATATTCCGATCGGGCTGCAAAGTTTTGGGGCAAAACTAGGGCCCAAATGGAGCCTGTGGGAAAGAACAAATTTTTTAGACCGAAAATAAAGTAGATATGCATGATATGGCGGACGGACACACCATGAAACATAAAAGAAAAAATTTTGAAGGGCTGTTATAAAAATTTTTTGCTGAGCGATTAGATTGGGGTATTATTCACAGAATAATAAACCAAAATGACAATGAAATGGGTGCGGGGGGGGGGGGGGGGGGGGGTGCAGAACCCCCTAAAACACCTTATTTGGGCTGGAACATCGATCGTCGATGTTATCGAAACACCGATGTTCCATGTTTTACCATCGATGTTGAAAGGTCCGATATTATCGAACATCGACGTTACCGTTCCGATATCATTGATAAATATCGATACCATCTATGTAATTGCGAAATAGAGGAAAATTCAAGTTTGGACAGAAGTTGGTGGAAGTGGAAGAAGAATACCCCGTACGAATATTCGAACGCCATCAATTACTGTTCAATTACCCTATCGACTGGTTCATAATCGAACTTCCCACTGGTATTCCCAAGAACTTCCCATAGGCCTGCGGGGAGCTGAGGGGACGGATGGGGCAGTTATGACATCTTCTCCGTGCCGCTAGGTGCGCTGCGCTCGCGTTGCACGCTCTGAACCTATCAAATGACCGGACAAAAGCAGAGCAGGAAATAAGGCGCGTCAGTTCAAAATCTCAAGAAACGGCAGACGTGCGGTAATTTTCCCTGACTCGCCACTCGATTTCCCTGACTTTTCCCTTACTTCCCAGACCAACATTTTTTTCCCTGACTTTTTCCTGACTTCCCTGACCGGTGGCCACCCTGATTCTTCAGTTATTTACAAATTTTGTTTGTTACGTAGTGGGACTCACAACTTCGAAGCAAGTTAAATTTGTTCAAGATGCCAGTGTATGGCTCTTTGCTTGTATGGCCCATTCTACTTATCCATCCATCCATCTCTCAGAAAATAGGCACTTCAACATGGAAATCCACACCATTCAAGAATACATGGTAAGTATACGTTGAGTACGAAAAGGCTTTTCGCTCATTTTTGACTCTCATGCTGAGCAACGTACGTCTTTCAAGGTCCAACTAAATTCTCTAAGTGTTTCTGCATTCAAGTTGTTTAGTACTTAGATGAAGGCCGGCATAAATTCTCTTTAATTCGGATACCCGAAAGGAATGCATTCCGAGCGTCTTACTGAAATGAAGGACACAAAGGAATGAGAATGGGACGGCGAGGATTCTCGCAAGGTGGATTCCAGGGGTCCCACAATAGGGCGCCACCACTCTCCGAATCCGAGTCATGTATATTTTAAGTCGGGGTCGAGAGGTCTTTGAATACCTCAGTTATAAGGTTTTAAGGCGAAGGGTTAAAAGAGAAGAAACGCAGTTATCGGTGAGGGGAATAGTACGGTGTCTCAAAGCCTACCATTCGAATGAAATACATTATTACCTACTTGGGGACTCTCCTATCAGGCAATCCATTTGACACCAGCTACCGGGTTCACCCTTGCACAGATGCACGAAAGTTGACAAACTTCATGTCAACTCAATTCACAATATTTACCATTTTCTGCTGGTTCTGGCGGAATGGAATGATAATGGTGATTTCAAGGGGAAAGGCCTTGCTTTCCCCTGGGCCGTTTGTTGCGGGTCTCCTACCTACTTGAGTCTGCAATTTCTATGGTTCGCATACTGGTTCTCTCATCAGCACGGAACGTTGTTTGCAAACAATTTCAAATTTTCAATTTCTTCAAAACTTTTGGTTTATTATTTTCAATAATGAACCTTGGAACCGAGCTTGAGAATTTTTAACACCCCCCCCCCCCCCCCCCCCACACCATTCACCCAACAAGAATTAGATGGTTTCCGTTTCAAGGTAAGTATGCAGAATCGGAAAATAGAATAAAAACTATTTCTTTCCATCCGCCACAAGCTGTACTTCGCAATTTCCTTAGTTAACAAGAACCAAAAATTGATGATATTTAGTTTTTTGGTCCCGATTGGGGTCTAGCTGGTCTTCGAAGCTCGGCGTTACTGTCATTCATCTCTAAGCGGTGACAAATAAAGGGCTGAAAATTCCCGAACGCTGTAGCTCGAGTCCTTTCAATAGAAGGGTAGAACAGTACCTAGGGTAGAAGACGGGGTTTTAAACTTTTTAAACTGATATCGATCTAAAGAAGTTTTTGATCGTCCAGCCGTTCATTTGCACCAAAAGCATCATCAAATGATCGTGAATGAAACGGTATAAATCCGGGCCAGACATCATTGCTAGGGATTATAATCACGCATGGATGTATGAAATCGAGTTGGTTGTTCCGTGATATTATTTCATTTGAAGAATGATGGCTAATATACTGGATTCTGTTGGTAGTTACTTTTTGGTTTATTATTTTTAATAATGAAACTTTGGAATCGAGTATGAAAAAACAATTTTAACCAAGCCCCCTCCCCAATTTTGATGGTTTCCGTTCAAGATAAGTAGAATCCCAAAATGCAATAAAAAACGCTGCACATGATTACACAACGGTACCTATATAGATGCCCCTTCTGCGTAGATCACTGTTTTTTGTGGTCAATACCCTCGAGCACCCCCCCAGGAAAGCCCTAATGAAGTACTGGAGCCGGCCACGAAATTAAAGTTTCATACAAATGCGCGGGATTCAATAATTCAATCATTAATTATTTGTAGTTATTCATGAAGCATAACGTAAATGATAAACCGTTGAGTAATAATTTAAAGGTATTATACATGCCCCTTCTGCGTAGATAGCATAATCACCCGTTGTGCAATAATTTACCGTTGTGTAATAATTTACTGTTGTGTAATAATGTACCGTTGCGTAATAATTTACCGTTGCGTAATAATTACCCAATAATGCTTAAAAGTTTGTTCAAGCTGCAAAAGTACCTAGGTACCTATCAACAAAATTCAAACGATCCGTCATTTTGGTTTATTATTCTGTGAATAATACACCTATGTATTCTCTCAGCAAAAAACTTTTATAACATCCCCTCAAACTTTCATCTTTTCCGTTTCAAGGTGCGTAGATTCCTAAAATGCAATGTCCGTCCGCCTTACGCCGTCCGCCGTACGCCGTATCACGTGTACCGGCTTCATTTTCGGTCTAAACAATTCGTTCTTTCGCACACATGCTCCATTTGGGCACTAGTTCAGTCCCGAAACTTTTCAGCCCAATCGGAATATACCCAGGGGTGTTATGAGTGAAAATGTGTACAAAAATAGGTACTTTTTGCGTTTTAGCAACATGTTGGTAACATGAGCTTCTGAGATATCGTTTTCCATGTTTTTGGGAACGAGAAGATCGAATTTGAAGTCGATTTTGACCAAAGAGTGGAAAATTGAGTTCTACCAAATGTTCAGCTCCCAAAATTGATGTTTTTATGAGTGAAAAACCTGGGAAATCGTCTGAAATCACCATCAGTTTGTATAATAACACTGGAAAAAGTCTCAACACGTGGATCAAGACGATTAAATGGCACTATCAATGATCAAAGATAGTTTAAAAAAACCTAATTTGTGTTTTAGGGGCCAAAATTAATGGAAACCATCAGAAATAGCTATTTCGATTATTACGCATGAAAGAAACGATAAATGAACAGCCAACATTTCTGTAGGTATGTCCAATAGAATAATAAACTCATGTGACAAGGACTTTGCAGCGTTTTGGTTTATTATTCTGTGAATAATACACCTATGTATTCGCTCAGCAAAAAATGTTTATAACACCCCCTCAAAATGTTTTCTTTTCCGTTTCAAGGTGCGCAGATTCCAAAAATGCAATGTCCGTCCCCCGTATCACGTGTACAGGCTTCATTTTCGGTCTAAAAAAAATCGTTCTTTCGCACACATGCTCCATTTGGGCTCTAGTTGTGTCCCGAAACTTTTCGGCCCGATCGGAATATACCCAGGGGTGTTATGAGTGAAAATGTGTGTAAAAATAGGTACTTTTTGCGTTTTAGCAACATGTTGGTAACATGAGCTTTTAAGGTATCGTTTTTCATGTTTTTGGGGACGAGATGACCGAATATGAACTCGATTTTGACCAAAGAATAGAAAATTGAGGTTCTACCAGATGTTCAGCTCCCGAAATTGATTTTTTATGAGTCAAAAACCTGGGAAATCGTCTGAAATCACCATCAATTTGTAGAATAACACTGGAAAAAGTGTCAACAGGTGGATCAAGACGATAAAATGGTACTATCAATGATCAGAGATAATTTATTTAAAAAAAAAAAAAAAGCGTAGGTACCTTATTCGTGTTTTGGGGGCCAAAATTGGTGGAAACCACCAGAGATAGCTATTTCAATTATTTTATATGAAAGAAACAATAAATAAACAGCCAACATCTCTGTAGGTATGTCCAGTAGAATAATAAACCCATGTGACAAGGACTTTGCAGCGTTTTTCAAATGAAATAACATCACAGAACAACCAACTCGACTTCATACGCCCATTCGTGATTATAATCAAGTGCATCCTGGTAATGATATCTGGGTCGGATTTATACCGTTTGATTCATTAAGCGCCCGGCGGGCTATAAAAAGTGGCATGGACGCACATCCTCTTATCAAGGATGTACATATTAGCATATTACGAATCTCAGAATTTTAGGTACGCCTGTGACATTGTGCTGGGTCCCTGGCTACGTAGGAATTCCAGGGAATGAGTAACCGACATGAACGCAAAAGCTGTTTCAGAAATGCCACCCGCATCACCCGTATACATTCGCGCCGACTACATATCGACTATAAAGACGACTGTTTGTGCCAGTTGGTGTAGAGACTGGCTATACATGGAGCACCAGGAGCTGTGGGAAATCAAGAGGGAAGTATCCGCTTGCTCCCGTTCTAGCCGGACCAAAAGACTCCCAGATGGATCCGTCCACTATTCTCGCAGGGAAGAGGTGGACCTAACTCGTCTCCGAATAGCGCACACATGGCTAACGCATGGATATTTCTGATGTCGAGAGAACGAATCCCTCCCCCGGAATGTGCGTCGTGTGGATGTCAGTGGTCTGTGCGTCACCTGCTCACTGAATGCCGAGCCTTCCGCAAACTCTCAGCGCAGCTTCCGAACAACCTCAAAGATTGTCGTGAGTCCCTCCCGGGAACACTCCACCAGCAACTTTTAAGCTCTCACCAATATCCTTATGTAAAACTTACTTTCCGCTAATAAACATCTGAGTGGGGAGACAGGCAACAGAATCCAGGGGACACAACCTGGAGCCCCACTACCAACTCCCAACAGGGAGTTGGAGAGAGAGGCCTCCAAGTCCTATATAACCCTGGATCCTGGAGCTTTAGCTTCATTCGACACTTCCTCTAACCAGCTCTCTCTTCTCTCTCTTACCTTATCCCTCTCAGATGATCGGTTGACTACAGCCGCCTGAGAATTTACCTCCTCTCCTCCTTGTCTAGATGATCAGTTGACTACAGCCGCCTAGACAAGCACCTCTCCTTACCTAGATGATCGGTTGACTACAGCTGCCTAGGTAAATTCACTCACCCACCTCTATCTCCTCCCAAAGTCGTAGATGATCGGTGGATTACCGCCGCCTACGACTTTTTCTCCTTTCACGCCACCGTGATGAAAATTCTAAATTCATCACAGTGGTGAACCCGACGTTCATCCAACCTTCTTTCCTCTTACCACCTCATGTGTCGCCCCCAGTCTAGTTCGGTGTCCCCAATTTTAAATTCAACTGCAGCTTTAAACAGTCAGTGTAAATTCGCAATTCTTGGCCCACCCTCACCGCTCAACTCCAGCTCTCAACGCACCTCCGCTCCCGCCGATTGCGAATTTAAAATTCAAAACTAACTCATTTTGAATTTTAGTTACAGCCATGGACCCGAACTCACCGACGCCGCCGCTCCTCCGGCCATCCCTACTGCAGCCGCCGACCGCTGCGACAACTGCCGCAGCCGACAACCCCTTCACCAGCCTCTCGCCACCCGGCTCCTCCGCATCCGCCGCCGCCGCTGCCGCCGCCGCCGCACACGCCGCCGCCGACGTCACGACGGCCTCGGCGTCATTCCCGCTGTCGCTGCCCCCCTTCTACACGCACGACCCCGCGCTGTGGTTCTTTCAAGTCGACGCTGCGTTTTCGGCCGCCAACATCCGCAGCCAGCGGACCCGTTACTCCCGCATCATATCACTGCTCCCGTACGAGATCCTCCTACAGACGTCGGACATCTCTCCCGACGCCACGGCCGCATACGACGACCTCCGCAACCGCCTCGTCACGCTGTACCAACCGTCGAAGATCGCACGTATCGCAGCGCTCTCCCAACCACAGCACCTCGGCGACCTGAAGCCCTCCCACCTCTACCGCCGTCTGCGTCATCAGCTGCACGACGTGATGACGGCCGACATCGCGCGGACGTTCTGGCTGCGGGCCCTACCCCACCCCATGCAAATGGCGCTCGCCAGCCACCTCGACGGCCCAGACGAACCACTTCTGCGTCTAGCCGATACGGTCCACGACCTCACCGCAGCCGCCGGCGTCACGGAGGTCGGCGCACCCCGCACCTCCACCCCGCAGCGGGACCGGACGCCGTCACGAGAGCGCCGCCGGCCCCCCTCCCTCCACCGGCGCCGCTCCCTCTCCACCGAGCGCCGGCCAACCCCCTCCATCGACCACCGATGCCAGCGCTCGCACCGAACGCCGCAACCCTCCCCCACCTCAGCAACGCAGAGGACAATCTCCAGCCGCAGCAGCCCCCTCCACCTCCGTGCGCCCCACCAGGACCGCCTACCTCCCAGCGGACCCCCCCCCCCCCCCCACCGATGTTTCTATCATGTTAACTTCGGTGGGGAGGCCCGAAAATGCCAGCCCCCCTGCTCCTTCACCTCCAAGCAGGGAAACGCGGCCGCCCGCCGGTAAACCCGGCGGGCCCCCCTCCTCGCCAACACGGGGGGGACCATGACCAACCCCTCCCCGCCCGCATTCACACCACCACCACGAAGCCTCGTTACCCCTCCTACGCCGCCGCCACGGCTGCCAACCTCCCGGCCGCGCCTGACAGCGCCGCCAAAGCCCTCACCCCACCATCAACCGTTCCCCCACCTCGGAACGGCCCCTCCACGCCCGCCTCCAGGGCAGCCACCCTTCCGGCCGCCACTCACGCCGCCGCTACCGTTCCCCCACCCCGGAACGGCCCCTCCACGCCCGCCTCCAGGGCAACCACCCTTCCGGCCGCCACTCACGCCGCCGCTACCGTTCCCCCACCCCGGAACGGCCCCTCCACGCCCGCCTCCAGGGCAACCACCCTTCCGGCCGCCACTCACGCCGCCGCTACCGTTCCCCCTCCCCGGAACGGAACCACCCCACCTGCCACCAAGAAGACCAGCCCCCCGGCCGACGCTACCGTTCCCCCTCTCCGGAACGACAAAGGACCGCCCCGCGTCTCCTTCGCAGGGGACCAACCACCACCAACACATCAGCCCACCGCCTCCGCCATTTTACCGCACTCCACCCCAGCTCACCAGCGCCTTTTCTTAAAGTGTTCAAAAACGAATGTCCCTTTCCTCGTCGACACAGGGGCGGCGCTCTCCATTTTCCCGAACAATATTCTCCGGCGACAGGCGCGTTGTTACCGGCAACTCCTCTACGCCGCCAACGGTACCACCATCCCCTCGTACGGGACGTACCGCTCATCCATCCACATGAGCGGGCTCACGTACGAGTGGGTATTTACCGTGGCGGACGTAGAGAAGGCAATCCTGGGGGCCGACTTCCTCGCTTATTTCGGCCTCCAGGTTGACGTCCGTAACGCGCGCCTGCTCGACCCCTCCACCCAGAAGCCGATCCCCGGATTCATCCTCGCGGTCGATCGCCCCCCAACCCAATTCGAAGAACTCCTCCTCCAATACAAACCCCAGCGCCGCCCCTCAGCACATATCTCCCAAACTCAACACTACATTGAGACCTCAGGTCCCCCGATTTCGGCGAAAGCCCGCCGCCTCCACCCCCTCCAACTGTCCCAAGCCCGGAGGCATTTCGATAAACTCATAGCGGATGGTATTATCCGCCCCTCCAAATCCCCGTGGGCTTCACCGTTACATATTGTACAGAAGCCCAACGGGGATATCCGCCCCTGCGGCGATTACCGCCGCCTTAACGCCAAGACCACACCAGACCTATACAACGTCCCCCACCTCCGGGACTTCTCCTCACACCTCCACAACACAACCATATTCTCGACCCTAGACATCTCCAGAGCCTTCCATCACATACATATCTACCCACCCGACGTACCTAAAACCGCCATCATAACACCTTTCGGCCTTTTCGAGTACATAAAAATGGGCTTCGGCCTCCGGAACGCGGCCCAGACGTGGCAGCGTTATATGGATAATATTCTGCGGGGACTACCATTCGTATTTTGCTTCCTGGATGACATCCTGATCGCCTCCCGGGACCCACACGAACATCTCACACACCTCAAGCAAGTCCTCGACATCTTCTCCGCCGAGGGCCTCACCATCAACTCTCAAAAATGCGTCCTCGCCCAGCCCTCCGTCCACTGCCTCGGCCACCAAGTCTCATCCGACGGGATCAAGCCTCTCCCGGACAAAGTACACGCTCTCACAGATTTCCCCCAACCCCGCACCGTCTCAGAACTTCGCCGTTTCCTGGGTATGTTGAACTTTTATCGTAGACACATCAAACACGCAGCACAACACCAACAACCACTCATACACGCTATCCCACAACCGGCCAAAAAGAACGATAACCGCCCCATTTCCTGGACCCCTGCCCTCACCACCGCCTTTCAAAATTGCAAAAAGGACCTAGTAGACGCCGCTCTATTAGCCCATCCCGATCCCCATGCTCCCCTCTCCATCACGACCGATGCGTCTGACTGGGCCATCGGGGCAGTACTCCACCAACACACCGGCGCCACCCCCCAACCCCTCGGTTTCTTCTCAAAAACTCTGTCCCCAACTCAAAAAAATTACTCCACTTTTGACAGAGAACTCCTCGCCATCCACGAAGCCATCAAGCACTTCCGTGACTTCGTGGAGGGCAGGCAGTTCTCTGTCATCACTGATCATAAGCCCCTCACACATGCACTCCTCCAAAATCGTAAATCCGCCTCCCCCCGTCGCCTCCGGCAACTCGAATTTATCGGACAGTTTACGTCTGATATTCGTTATTTGCCGGGGGCCGACAACTGCGTAGCAGACGCACTCTCCCGCCCCACCCCCGCGCCGGTGGCGGAGTTACTGCCTTTCCCTTCCCCACAAACCCTAAAAACACACCAAACACCAACTTCCGACCCCGCACTCTCCAACCTCATCTCCGCCTCCAAATTGGAACAACTGCCTCCCCTCGACCTCTGGTGCGACGTAACGGCCGATTCACCGCGCCCTTACGTCCCACCGGAGCTGAGGCGGCAGTTGTTCCTCCACTATCACTCCCTCCCTCATCCCGGCATCCGGGCGAACCGGGATCTGATCAAGACGCGGTACTTCTGGCCCCACATGAACACAGATATCCGTACCTGGGTTCTGGGGTGCCAGAAGTGCCAGCAATTTAAGGTCTCGGCTCACCCCCATGTACCTCCTCAACCCATTCCCGACTCCCTCCCGTGGGAACACGTCCATCTAGATCTGGTCGGCCCTCTTCCCCCCTCCGAGGGGAAGAGGTACTGCCTCACCATGATCGACCGTGCGACCAATTGGGTTGAGTGTATCCCACTCGCCCACATTACCGCGGAAGCCGTCGCCGCGGCCTTCCTCAATCAGTGGATCAGCCGCTACGGCTGTCCGCGGACACTCACGGTCGATCAGGGGAGGCAGTTTGAATCAGCCCACTTTGCCGACCTGCTCCGTTCCCTCGGGATTCAAAAAACCCGCACCACTCCTTATCACCCCCAATCCAACGGGAAAATAGAGCGGTGGCACTCGGTACTTAAGCAAGCCATCTCCACATCAGCCACATCCCCCTCATGGACCAAAACCCTCCCCTACGTATTACTCAGCCTCCGCACTTCCGCCCGTCCTTCAGACAACACAAGTCCCGCACAACACGCTTTCCGAGACCCTATTCGTTTACCGGCCGACATTTTCCCTCCACACAACACCCCGTCCATTAACAGGGAACCGCTACACACCTCAACACCGACAAACGACACCACTTACCCCAAACGCTTTTACACTTCCACTCACATGTACTTGAAAGAGCCCGGCATGCATAAAACCTTTCAGCCCCTTTATGCCGGGCCCTTTCAAGTCATCCGCACAACACCGACCACCGCGACCCTGCTAATGGACGGGAAACCCCACACCGTACCTTTCGCCCGCTGCAAACCCGCCCCTGTTCTCCCTCAACCAACATCAGCCATCAGTCTCCCGCCGTCCGTTTGCCATGAACCATAGCTCCCAACCTCAACTGTCACCCCCGTCGCCGTTTCCGGATTTCGATTCGGATCCGGAAATGGCGGCCATACTCCGGGACGTTTTCGTCCCGGACCCGCTATCCCCCCTACCCCCTTCGCCCGGGCCAACAGCATCGCTTCTGTTTGTTCCGCCACGGATCTCCGGGTTACCTCCCCGGCCCCGGCGGTGGAAGTACCCCCAGTGGCGAATACTGCGCGAATTTCGCGCAGCACAAGCCACCGGGGTACACCCTTCACTTCCAAACCCCCGCCTCCCGATCTTCAGCCCCAAATTTCCGCCCCCCAATTTTCAATTTTCGACCCCCCAATTTCGAATTCTCCCCCTCAAACACCCCAACCCGCCAAACCCACAACACCCCCCCCCCCCCCCACCACCGCCGGGGATATCCACAATAGATTCCGCCGGGACAAAACGGCCCGGGCGGCGAAACGGACGGAGGGAGCGTCCCCGCATTCCCCGCGTCCCGGCGGCCAAGTCCTCCGCCCCGCTCTGAGCAATCACGGCGGGGCCTTGAGATTTCGGGACAGTGCATGTGTCTTATTAACCCACACGCACTGTACCGAACCTCACAGCCCCGCCGTGGCCGCCTCACCACAGCAGCCACCACCCAAACCCACCCACACACTTCACTCACACACTTCACTCCACCCACACACTCACTACAATTCACCACACACTATCCACACCCAGGGAACGGCGGACTTCAACACCCCGTTCCAATCTGTCAACCCCACCCAAATTTGTACATACCAACCTTGTAAATACCAACCTTGTAAATACCAACCTTGTAAATACCAACCTTGTACATACCAAACTTGTAAATATTAGTCTATTATCTCATCATCATCATTGTAATCATGTCAGCTCACCTACACCACTACTGTATTCATTGTCAATATCATTCACCTACACCACTCCTGTACTTATCTTACTTATATCACTTATCCTACTTACTATGTTACTACTACCTATGCTTACTATACTATGTTACTCCTATGTTACTCCTACTTACCACTTACTACCTATGCTTACTATATTACTGCCTCCTAGAATTAAGTCAGACCTATCACGTTTCTGCCTTCAGCACCCCGATTGTTTGCATCAGCCCTCAGCTTCTGTCACCTTACGCCTTCAGCTTCTCAAACATTGGTTCGAACTGGGGGGACCTCTGTCGTGAGTCCCTCCCGGGAACACTCCACCAGCAACTTTTAAGCTCTCACCAATATCCTTATGTAAAACTTACTTTCCGCTAATAAACATCTGAGTGGGGAGACAGGCAACAGAATCCAGGGGACACAACCTGGAGCCCCACTACCAACTCCCAACAGGGAGTTGGAGGGAGAGGCCTCCAAGTCCTATATAACCCTGGATCCTGGAGCTTTAGCTTCATTCGACACTTCCTCTAACCAGCTCTCTCTTCTCTCTCTTACCTTATCCCTCTCAGATGATCGGTTGACTACAGCCGCCTGAGAATTTACCTCCTCTCCTCCTTGTCTAGATGATCGGTTGACTACAGCCGCCTAGACAAGCACCTCTCCTTACCTAGATGATCGGTTGACTACAGCCGCCTAGGTAAATTCACTCACCCACCTCTATCTCCTCCCAAAGTCGTAGATGATCGGTGGATTACCGCCGCCTGCGACTTTTTCTCCTTTCACGCCACCGTGATGAAAATTCTAAATTCATCACAAAGATCATCTTGGAAACATTTCAGTACACATCAAGAAGCTGTTCCAGAATTTGAAGACATTATCACTGTAGGTATAACAATATGTAAAATCTGTATATAAAATTGATGGCGCGAATGACCCTTTATGAAGAGCCTAAATGAAAAGAAAAAAAAATTGATTCACGATCGTGTTGACCAAGCTTTTTGCTTCAAACGAACGGCTGGTCGTACAATGCTCCGGGTGGTCTCAAAAAATCCTTTAGTTCAAGATCATTTTAAAAATTAAAAAAAATCAAACCCTTCTATTGCAAGTTTTTGAGCTAGGGCAAATGCAAACCCTTATTTGTCACCCCTAAGAGATGACTGACAGCAGCGCCGAGCTTCGAGGATCGGCTAGACCCCAAACGGGCCCTGCAAACCAAATTTCATTAATTTTGATTCAAGGTAACTAAGAAAAGCGTATCGTGCAAGGCGGACAAACAGAAAATTTTTATTGCATTCTCGGATTCTACATACCTTCTACATAACCATCAAATTTAGAGGAGGGGGGGGGGGGTATTTTTTTTCCCCCACACTCGATTCCAAAGGTTCATTATTGAAAATAATAAACCAAAAATTCTGCCTGTCCGCCGTACTTCGCACTTTCGTTAGTTACCATGAACCAAAATTAATGAAATTTGGTTTGTAGGTCCCATTTTGGGTCTAGTTGGTCCGCGAAGCTCGGCAATGTCAGTCATCTCTAAGGCCAGCCACACACGTGCAGGTTTGCCTGCAGGCGTACCTGAACAGGTGCTCCATAATGCCATCCGACGATGATGTTGCGTTTATCGGACTATTATTAATATTAAATAAAGAGGAAAAGAAAAAGCAACGCCAAAAGTGGCCAAAAGAGTGGTGTTTGAAGAGAAACAGATTCACTCATGTAAATTTAATGAAAGAGTTGTCAGTCGAAAGTGAAGACTATCGGAATTATTTGAGAATGAGTGAATCGGTATACCAAAAGTTACTTGCCATGGTGTCCCTCATAATAAAAAAAGAAGATACAGTCATGAGGAATAATTAACTGAACACAAAGAAGAAAACTGAACATAATACGAAAAGAGCACAGAATATTAACGAAGGAGACCCAAGGAGCCAAGGATGATAACTGAACTGAAACCTGTGCAGGCGTCAGGTGAGCCCCCACCCACGCTCAGGTTTACCGACCTGCGCAGGTAAAAAGAATTGAATTTCCATCAGGCGAACTTTACCTGCACAGGTCTCAGATCAGGTGAATAACTGTACAGGTATGTACCCACACACGTTCCGGTTTACCTGCACAGGTATACCTGTTCAGGTATGCCTGCAGGCAAACCTGCACGTGTGTGGCCGGCTTAAGGGGTGAAAAATAGGGGTTGAAATCTCCAGGATGCCAATTCCTCGAATTTTGTTTTACGATTTTAAATAGGTCTTGAACATGTGAGTTTTTTTAGGCCACCCGGAGCATTGTACGTCCAGCCTTTCGTTCAGTAAGGCCCAGAATTTTGCACCGATAGGGTTCATCAGCAGGAGGGTGAATTTAATTGTATAGATTCAGCCCAGATATCATTGCTAGGGAGCACCTGATTATAATAACGGATGGCTGTACGTAGTCGAGCTGATTGTTCCTTGATATAATTACATTTGAAAAACATACATATGTACTATTCTATACATATTATGTAGATCGCCGACCCTCCGTAGGTTAGTACCTAACCCCGTACTCGTTACTAGGTACCTATCTAAATCACGAGTTAAATGTTGCTAAAATAATTCAGTCAATGGCAAGCAGTAACTAAAACGGCAAAAAGAAACGCGAATAATGAAGTTCTGAAGGATAATTGTTGATGTAGAGTGAAATAGATGCCCCTTCTGCGTAGATCACTGTTTTCTGTGGTCAATACCTACCTTCGTGGTCAAGTATAATGAACCGTTATGTACTAACTTGCCCATCAATAATACTTCAACGGTTGTTCAAGTTGCAAAAGTACCGATCAAAAAAATCCAGCCCCTTCTTGGTTGATGAACCGTTGTGTAATAATTTATCATTGTGAAATAATTTACCGTTACGTAATAATTTACCGTTGTGTAATAATTTACCGTTGTGTAATAATTTGCCGTTGAGAAATAATTTACCATTGTGTAATAATTTACCCATCAACAATACTTCAACGTTTGTTCAAGTTGCAAAAGTACCAATCAACAAAACCCAGCCCCTTCTTGGTGGATGAACCGTTCTGTAATAATTTACCGTTGTGTAATAATTTGCCGTTATGAAATAATTTACCGTTGTTTAATAATTTACCCTTGTGTAATAATTTTCCGTTGTGTAATAATTTACCATTGTGCATTAATTTACCCATCAATAATACATCAACGTTTGATCAAGTTTCAGAAGTACCTACCAACAAAATCCAATAGTCCATCACTTATCAACTGAAAAAATATCGCAGAACAACCAACTCGGCTTCATACAGCCATCCTTGATTATAATCAAGTGCTCCCTAGTGATGATTATCTGAGCCGGACTTAAACCGTTTGATTCACGATCGTGTTGACGAAGCTTTTTGGTGCTCACGAACGGCTGGACGTACAATGCTCCGGGTGGTCTCAAAAAATTATTTAGCACAAGAAAAATTTGATAACGTAAAAAAACCATACCCTTCTATCGATAGTTTTCGAGCTACGGCGTTCTGAAAATTTCAACCCCTATTTTGAACCCCTTAGAGATGACTCACAGTAACGTCGAGCTTCGAGGACCAACTAGACCCCGAACGGAACCTATCACCCGAATTTCATCAATTTTGTTTCATGGTAACTAAGAAAAGTGGCCAGTACGGCGGACAGAAAGAAATTTTTGGTTTATTATTTTCAATAATGAACCAGTGGAATCGAGCATGAAAAAAAATTCAACCCCCCTCAAATTTGATGGTTTACGTTTCAAGGTATGTAGAATCCAAAACTGCAATAAAATTATTTCTGTCTGTCCGCCGTACGCCGTACGCAGTACGCCGTACGGGCCATTTTCCTTAGTTACCACGAAACAAAATTGATGAAATTCGCGTTATAGGTTCCGTTCGGGGTCTAGTTGGTACTCGAAGCTCGACGTTACTGTCAGTCATCTCTAAGGGGTTCAAAATAGGGGTTGTAAGATTCAGAACGCCGTAGCTCGAAAACTTCCGATAGAAGGGTATGGTTTTTTTACGTTATTAAATTTGTCTAGAGCTATACAATTTTTTGAGACCACCCGGAGCATCGTACGTCTAGCCGTTCGTGAGCACCAAAAAGCTTCGTCAACACGATCGTGAATCAAACGGTATAAATCCGGCCCGGATATAATAACTACGGAGCATCTGATTATAATCAAGGATGGCTGTATGAAGTCGAGTAGTTTGTTCTATTTCATTTGACAAGTTAGTGATGGACTATTGGATTTTGTTGGTAGTTACTTCTGAAACTTGAACAAACGTTGAAGTATTATTGATGGGTAAATTATTACACAATGGCAAATGATTACACAACGGTAAATGATTACACAACGGCTCATCTACCCAGAAGGGGCTGGATTTTGTTGATAGGTACTTTTGCAACTTGAACAACCGTTGAAGTATTATTGATTGGTAAATTATTACACATTGGTTCATTATTCTATCTCCGTAGAAGCTATACAGGTAAATTATTACACAACGGTTTAGGTAGGTACCTAGTAACGAGTACGGGGTTAGGTACTAACCTACGGAGGGTCCGCGATCTACATAATATGTGTAGAATAGTACATAATGTTATATAGAAGGGTTATGTATACGGAGACCAGTGATCTGTAACAGGAGGGTATTCTGTACAAAATAATAAACCGTGCAGGAATTTGCAGCGTTTTTTATTGCAGTTTTGGATTCTGCATACCTTGAAACGTAAACCATCAAATTTTGAGGGGGGTTAGAATTTTTTTTTTTTTTTCATGCTCGATTCCAATGGTTCATTATTGAAAATAATAAACCAAAATTATGGCTCTTGGATTTCACTGATAGGTACTTTTGCAATTTGAACAAACGTTGAAGTATTACTGGGTAATTTATTACACAATGGTGAATTATTACACAACAGTCTATTAGTGCACAACGGTTTATTATAGTGTCTACGCAGAAGGGACATCTATACAGGTAAATTATTATATAACGGTTCATTATTTACCTTATGCTTCATGAATAACTAAAAATAATTAATGATTTAATCAGTGAATCCCGCGCGGATGTATGAAACTTTAATTCCCGTGCGGGCTCCAGTACTCCATGGGCTTTCCTGGGGGGATCTCAAGGTTACTGACCACAGAAAACAATGATCTACGCAGAAGGTGCATCTATACAGGTAAATAATAAACCTTTGTGTAATAATTTGCAGCTTTTATGTATTGCATTTTCGGAGTCTGCATAACTTGAAACGTAAAACCATCAAATTTTGTTGGGGAGGGGGGGGGGGGGGTTAAAATTTGTTTTCATGCAAGATTCAAAATAATAAACCAAATTGGATTCTGTTGGTAGGTACTACAACCCAACAACATAACAACAAATAGTTACTTATTAAATTATTTAATCCCACGCATTTTTATGAAATGTAATTCCAGCGCGGGCTCCAGTACTCGATTTAGGGCTTTCCTTGGAGGAGCTCGAGGGTAGGTATTGACCGTAGAAAATAGTGATCTGCGGAGAAGAGGCATCTATACAGGGAAATAATAAGCCGTTGTGTAATAATTTGCAGCGTTTTTATTGCGTTTTAGTGCGGCCTCACCACTGCTCGGAAAAAAAATCAAAGATATTAAGTTTTTTCGGATGGGGAACTGTCGGTTTTTGCATGCGGAGATGAACAGATTTGCGAGTTCCCAAATGTTTCCAAAGGTTCGCAAGTATCAAAACAAACAGCGATTCAACGTTACCTTTACAATTAAATTCCTATTTTTAGTATGTAATAATTACTATACACTGAAAAATAGGAATTGTGCAGCAGAGCACAGTTTCATTTTTTCCCATAAAGAACACTGGTCCAACAGTTGGTACGCGATCCGTGCGAATCCTACCATACCATTGATATGACATCATCAAGTGAATGAAATTCACGTGAAAGAGTTTAACGTCGCCATCAGTCTTTCACGAGGATCACCAATGATTCACCGCCAGCCCATCGCTCTACCTTAGTTCCATCTTGACTTCGATCGTTCACTCCGACAAGACCGTTCCAAATTGGCAAGACGCTTCACTGGGCACCCGCGGTCCCTCGGTGATCATTTTGACGTCTCCCAATGAGCCCCATTCATCCCCTCACAAGACAACAATAGATTTCAATCTTTTTCAACTTGGCAGCCACGAGGGGGAGACTGAAAAGCGGCCGAAGTGCGATGAAAACTGGCCCAGACCCACTGGACCCACGTCAAGATCTTATCTCGCCGGATGGGTTGGAAATCAATACGCAATATCAAGCAAGGCAGATTCAGCTCCTCCTCTAATTCCCCGTCCCCACGGACCTCCATCATACATTTCCCTCTTTATACTGATTGTTTACCCTGTTTTTTTTTTAAATTTAAAAAAAGAAAAACTTACGGAAAAGCTCTTTGAGGATAAAGAGAATTTTCCTTTTGGAAGGGAGTTCCAGACATGTTTTTTCCACACAATCATGTCCCTTTCATTGTTTTCTACCAGATTTTTTACGTCGACAGTTCGTTCCGTTCATGATACTTTGAACGTGTTAGATTTTTAGGGACCCCCTTCGGAAGCTAGGCTTCCAAATGAGCGCTGACCCTTGTTTCCAGTTTTTAGGGCACGTGGGCAAAGCCGAGGGAAAAAATAACCACATACTCCAAAAATGAGATACGGAGTTATTGAGAGGTTGTCATTTGCACTAATGATACACACAAAAAAAACCTGCAAATCCCTGCACAACGGTTTATTATTTTGTACACAATACCCTCCTCTTACAGATCACAGGTCTCCGTATAGATAACCCTTCTAAATAACAGATGTGCTATGTAGGTTAGTACCTAACCCCGTACTCGTTACTAGGTACCTACCTAAACCGTTGTGTAATAATTTACCTGTATAGGTTCCCCTTCTACGGAGATAGAATAATGGACCGTTGTGTAATAATTTGCCCATCAATAATAGGTACTTCAACGTTTGTTCAAGTTGCAAAAGTACCTATCAACAAAATCGAGCCCCTTCTTCGTAGATGAGCCGTTGTGTAATAATTTACCGTTGTGTAACACATTACCGTGGTGTAATAATTTACCGTTGTGTAATAATTTGCCGTTGTGTAATAGTTTCCATTGTGTAATAATTTACCCATCAATAATACTTCAACGGTTGTTCAAGTTGAAAAAGTACCTATCAACAAAATCCAGCCCCTTCTGGGTAGATGAGCCGTTGTGTAATAATTTACCGTTGTGTGATAATTTGCCATTGTGTATAATAATTTACCCACCAATACAATCCGTTGTAAGTAAGTTTACCATCGTGTAGTAGTAATTTACCCATCAATAATACTTCAACGTTTGTTCAAATTTCACTACCTATCAACAAACTCCAAAAGAGCCATCATTTTTCAAATGAAATAATATCACAGAACAACCAACTCAACCTCATACTCCGCCTATAAAATCAGGTGATCCCTAGCAATGATTTTATCTCCGGCCAATTTCCTATTGTCGGCGCGTCCCTGGTGACGAGATTTGGTCTGATGTATACAATTTCATTCACCCTGGTGTCGAAAATGCCTGTCGGTGCAAACTTCGGGGACTTACTGTGAACGAATGGCTGGACGTACGGTGCTCCAGGTGGTCTTAAAAAACTCCCAAGTTCGAGAACTATTTAAAACCGTAAAAAATTCACGTAAAAAAAAGGTATAGGCGTTCTGAAAATTTCAACCCCTATTTTGAATCCCTTAGAGATGACTGACAGTAACGTCGAGCTTCGAGGACCAACTAGACCCCGAACGGAACCTATTACCCGAATTTCATCAATTTTGATTCATGGTAACTGAGAAAAGTGGCCCGTACGGCGTACGGCGGACAAACAGAAATATTTTTATTGCAGTTTTGGATTCTACATACCTTGAAACGTAAGCCATCAAATTTTGAGGGGGATAAGAATTTTTTTTTTCATGCTCGATTCCAATGGTTAATTATTGAAAATAATAAACCAATACTGTTATATTGGTTTCACTGTACAGCACATCATCAGTAACAAACAATTACCTATTTTTTGTTACTGACTTGTTATTGTGTGATATTATTGTGATTGTGTTACTGATATAGATCACCCAAGCCGGTATAATAGTATTTTGGTTTATTATTTTCAATAATGAACTATTGGAATCGAGCATGAAAAAAATAATTCTTACCCCCCTCAAAATTTGATGGTTTACGTTTCAAGGTTCCGTTTCAAAACTGCAATAAAAATATTTCTATCTGTCCGCCGTACGCCGTACGGGCCACTTTTCTTAGTTACCATGAAACAAAATTGATGAAATTCGGGGTATAGGTTCCGTTCGGGGTCTAGTTGGTCCTCGAAGCTCGACGTTACTGTCACTCATCTCTAAGGGGTTCAAAATAGGGATTGAAATTTTCAGAACGCCGTAGCTCGAAAACTTCCGATATAAGGGTATGGTTTTTTTTACGTTATTAAATTTGTCTTGAGCTAAACAATTTTTTGAGACCACCCGGAGCATCGTACGTCCAGCCGTTCGTGAGCACCAAAAAGCTTCGTCAACACGATCGTGAATCAAACGGTATAAATCCGACCAGGATATCATAACTACGGAGCATCTGATTATAATCAAGGATGGCTGTATGAAGTCGAGTTGTTTGTTGTGCGATATTATTTCATTTGATAAGTGATGGACTATTGGATTTTGTTGGTAGGTACTTCTGAAACTTGAACAAACGTTGAAGTATTATTGATGGGTAAATTATTAAACAATGGCAAATTATTACACAACGGTAAATTATTACACAACGGCTCATCTACCCAGAAGGGGCTGGATTTTATTGATAGGAACTTTTGCAACTTGAACAACCGTTGAAGTGTTATTGATGGGTAAATTATTACAAAATGGCAAATTATTACACAACGGCAAATTCTTACACAACGGTAAATTATTACACAACGGTAAATTATTACACAACGGCTCATCTACCAAGAAGGGGCTGGATTTTGTTGATAGGTACTTTTGCAACTTGAACAACCTTTGAAGTATTATTGATGGGCAAACTATTACACAACGGTCCATTATTCTATCTCCGTAGAAGGGGAACCTATACAGGTAAATTATTACACAACGGTTTAGGTGGGTACCTAGTAACGAGTACGGGGTTAGGTACTAACCTATGGAGGGCCCGAGATCTACATAATATGTTTAGAATAGTACATTATGTTATATAGAAGGGTTATCTATACGGAGACCTGTGATCTGTAACAGGAGGGTATTCTGTACAAAATAATAAACCGTTGTGCAGGGATTTGCAGCGTTTTTGTGTGTAGCAGTGGAAATAGACAACCTTTCAATAACTCCGTTTTTCAGTTTTGAAACGGGTTTCCACGATTTCATCTCGAGTTCGAACCACATACTCGTACTAAATCCGTTTCAGACCTTTCCAAAACCAACTCTGTGAAAAAACATTGTTTGCGTCAGCCTGTGAGACGAAATTAAAGGGGGGGGCCACCGAAACGATAAAGGAGATTCAGATGACAGCATTGATGAAAAGAATTTGATGTTCTGATATAGGTCTATCTACTTAGATCTAGACTGTTCTCCTCCGCTAACAATTGAAAATTTCTGAAGATTGAAAAGTCTTTGATGAGGGCACCTCTCATTCAGAAGCCTCGATGAGGAGGAGGGAGGAATCTGTTAAAAGAAATAGTGGAGAGTACCGATGGGACGTCATCTTCACGAGGCGCAGAGTAGGATGTAACCCTCCCCTCGCCCCACCACTCACCCTTCCACACAGGCCGGGAGCAATATTTCTGAGTGCTTTCCAATTAATAAAAGAATCGTTGAAAATCTTGGGTTCGAGCTTGCGCTGTCTTCTGCCATTAGACTTTTCTTCTAAACGTCCAAGAAGTCGACCCGTTGAGTGGTAAGGGTTGGTGAGAGTAGAGGGGGAAATTACAGAAAATAGGTCTTCCCACCCTCACTTCTCCACAGACTACAGTGCTCTCGCCAAAAATTCTCTTCGCCGCTATCCTTTCCTTCTGGGGGATGATTGCCTCTCAGTCATAAATCAAGTAAATGGAAGACGGTAGGAAATGAGGTCTAAAAGTGGTTCTTATGCGCAATGTTAACTTGGGAAATGGATTTTAATCTGTCACGAATATGAAACATAGTTAAATCCGTTTTTTTACCAGGATGATTTCCGCTGTAAGCGACCCATTAGCATGGGTACATTTGGATTTGAGAACGAAATACCCATGTTCGTAAACTGGGCCACCCCTTGGCGGATATCCAAATTAAGCCCGATAGATTATACATTCTTGCTACATACATACAGTTCCAGTCATGCAGCATGAGCATATGAACAAATATTAAAGATCTGTAACTTGTAATGGATGAGGGGTTTAACTACGCCGCCCATACAGCGTAGTTTCCCCCTCTCCATCCTCTATAAAGATAGGGAGGCAGTGTGACAGCTGCCCCCGGAGACAAATGGTTAGATTATTACGCGTTGCCTCCGAGAGTTGATGATTCGTTTCCGCGAATCAACCGCCCCTTCAGCCGCGTGTCAAAAAGATCGGGAAGAGCCAGCATCCAAGATGGACGGGATTCCCATATACCGTCACACTCCTCCCCTTAAAAACATACTTCTTTGAAGAAGAAGTATGTGAAGTTAGACACGGGACTGAAAGTAGTATGGAGTTCTAATTCAGGAAGATTCATCTGAAAAACTCCAAAGCTGACAGCTTCCATCGTAATGGTACTACTGAGAATTGTTACTGGTGGAGAACTTAGCTCCTATCAATATCACTTGGCCAAATTGGAAAAAAAAGGAAAGAAAAAAGTAGTTGTCAGAGGCTTGTTGAAATGAATTTTTTATGTCTCGAGTCACCATTCTATGCCACGATTGGTGAACTAATGTAAATTTTTATTTTTAGCAAGGATATGTTTTGGTGGTACTGTATTTAACAAATCTGTTCATTACGAAATCGTGAGGTTGCAATACGCAACAGCTATAAATTGTGGGGAAACATTGAAATGTGTCTACGCGAGGAACCAGTAAAAATATTCTAGCCCGAAAACATAATTATTGTATATTCAGATTCAATGAAGCGGAGAAAATGTGCGAGTTTGTTTTGCAGCTGTATCACCTTTTCTCTTAGCATTTTGACCATGAAATTCGGCCCACTTTTTTGAATTTTTTTAAAGGTTGAAATGGGTCGCATTTTTCTGTCTCAAGTCATTTTCTACAAAAAAATTTGGTAATTCACTTTTTTTTTACATGGATATGTCTTACGGCGGGGGTCAGTCAAAAATTGTTTCGTCTAAATTACATAGTTACACAGTAATTGTAAGTAAGGTGTTACAATCAAGTTATAATCACACAAAAATAAAGGTGTCTCATTACGTACTGTACACGCTAATGTTACCGTGCCTACCTACTTAGAAAAGTATCGGAAATGATCCTCTGATCGGCAGAGTCATAAACTGCAATCCAAGATCAGCAGAGTTGAAATACAGCTCTCATCAACAGATCAAGTGATTCAAAAAATGACAAACATCTAGTCCCCGAGTGAAATTCCTAGTTTGATTCCCAGCCGCTAGCGGTTTGTGGCGCTGAAGTCGTCCCCAGCTGCATCCGCATTCCGCTCGTATTTTAAAATCCCCGCCCGTTTCTCTCCTATTTTTGAAATCCCATAGCCCTCAAAATTTTTTCTTTTCCGTTTCAAGGTGCGTAGATTCCAAAAATTCAATGTCCGTCCGCCTCTTTTTTGTCTAAAAAATTCGTTTTTTCGCACGCATGCTCCATTTGGGCCGTAGTTGTGTCCCGAAACCTTGCAGCCCGATCGGAGTATACCCAGGGGTGTTATGAGAGAAAATGTGTGTACAAATAGGTACTTTTTGTGTTTTAGTAAGATAGTAACGTTTTCCATGTTTTTGGGGACGAGAAGACCGAATATGAAGTCGATTTTGACCAAAGAGTGGAAAATTGGGGTTCTACCAAATGTTTAGCTCCCCAAAATTGATTTTTTATGAGTAAAAAACATGGAAAATCGTCTGAAATCACCATCATTTTGTATAATAACACTAGTAAAAGTGGCAACATGTGGATCAAGACAATTAAATGGCACTCCCAATGATCAAAGATAATTTGAAAAACAAAAAAGGAGCTTACCCAATCCGTGTTTTGGGGGCCAAAATTTGTGGAAACCATCATAAATAGCTTTCAATTATTTCACATGAAAGAAACAATAAATGAACAACCAACATTTCTGTAGGTACGTCCAATAGAATAATAAACCCATGTGACAAGGACTTTCCACACATCGCTACAACATACTCACCTGGGGATCACGTCTATCTGAGAGCACATGTGCTTTCAGATAAAAGCAAGTCAATTACCCAGACGCTGGCTCCTCGTTTTTGTGGCCCATACCTCATTACCAAGGCACTGTCTCCCGTTACCTACCTGATACAGGACCTGCATAAACCATCCACTACCAAGACAGCTCACGTATCTCAACTAAAATTAGTGAGAGATCATCGCCACAAATAGATCAAGCACACAATAATTAACAAATAAATAAATAAATAAATAAACATAACAATGAGAAAAATTATAACAACAAACCGTAACAAATTGAAGGAAGCAAATATTCAGTGCCCTCTCTTATCACAGCAAATGTCCATTAACCCACCAATTCTAGGTAGGTTCAGAAAGCGATGCTTCATTACCACTAGCCTAGTAGCTAATTTATACCATAATGACTGCACCCGCGTGCGCGAAGTGAGTAGCGTCCTCGCGCAACAGTGCATCGTCGTAACATCTTGAAGTTCATTATTATTTTCAGACTTTTCAAACAATACATTTATTTGTACAAGTATATATATTCAAGTTCTTTAGTCGAGGGACTGATGTTCCCTCCCTCGACTTAGGGCAGCATTGTCACGCGAACTTTACGTCATCGATTCAAATTAGCAGCAGCTCAGAACAGTGATTTCATTAGACAATACTTACTGTCCGAAGAGACAAATCAGAACTCTTGCTCGCCTCGCATTGTTCCAACCGAGTTTTAGGGAAACGCCCTGGGCAGTTTTTATGCCGGAACGAGGTGTCTGAGCTCAAATCTCACTGTCACTATCCTCTCCAGTTCAGCAGTCTGACATATATTCATGAACATTGACGAGTTCAGGGACCATCTTTCCGGCTTGTCTGCCGGTGTGGTATTTCCCCTCGATGAAAAACAGCCACGAGGTTTTGACCACATCCATCCCCTCTCTTTCACAATTTCTCTCCTCTCAAAAGGGCCTCCGAATAGGCAGTAAAGTGCTTCAGTTAGGGCAGCCAAACATCTGAGACCGTCACCACTTCAGACTTGAAGGACGACAAATTTATCCAAATTTGAGAAATAGGGGAGGGGGCTGATGTCAGACTTCAGCTGGTCGATTGGACCAGCCAGTCCAATCGACCACAACACCTCCGCTGATTATCCTATCGGTGAAACGGACAAGCGACGGGCAGTCGATGCGCTGCCTCCGTGTGTGGACCATCAAATTGCCGTCGCCCCTCACCAGAGTTGAGTACTTTTCAGTTCCGTTATTTTATTTTGCGTCCTTTACGGTGCACGAGTCTAGGTGGTTGGATTGCAGGACATTTTATTTTTATCTTATAAAAGAGGTCTTTCCGTTTATTTTTTATTTTTAGGTAGGCAAGGATTTTCCAATATATTTATTTTATTTTTACACCAAGAGACATTTTTATTTTATTTTTACCAGCCCCCAAAGTCAAGAAAAGTTTTCCTTCCGCTAAGATTTCCCATTCAGGGAAAATCTTAACAACTCTCTCGTCTGTGATCTGAGTGTCCGTAAACGTGTGTCCACGTGTGTCCACGTGTGTTCTCGTGTGTTCTCTCTGTCTGTACTCTGTAAATATGAGTGACTCGTGTCGGCACTGTGGATTGCTGTTCTCAAACCGACAAAACCTCAACCGCCACGTAAGGAACATGCATAATGAACGTAGTACAGATCCAAAATTGACCTAAGTGTGCAGTGTGTGCTGTCACATTAAAAAAGAATCCTCCTTTATAGAAAAATCTAATTTTTTCAATCACTTGGAAAATGTACACGACTGGGAGATGAAACGAGAAACAAAAATATTCCCGTCATTCGAAAATTTTCAAGAATGGAAAAGTCAATTTGAAGCAGAGACGCAAAATATCTTTGTCACCATTTGTGGGACTGGACATCATATCAAAACCCACCAAAAAAATTTATATTATGTTCGTCATAGATCTGGTTATTATAAACCGGAAGGGAATGGCGTTCGACACTTGAAGACCCAAGGGTCCAAAAAGATCAATGGATACTGCCCAGCACAAATAAAAGTCCATTTCAAAGGGAAGGAAGGAGTGTGTTGTTACTGTGATATCTAGTCATTGGGGACTTAACCATGACGAATTACATCATCTCACCCTGACGTCCAATGAACGACTGGCAATAGCCGGAAAAATTGCTTCGAAAATACCATTTAGTGAAATTCTAAATGATATCAGAGGCCACATTAAAAACCCAGAGGATTTGTCGAGGATCCATCTCACTACCAGAAGAGACCTCCACAATATCGAGGCGGGGTTCAATTTGTCATCAGAGGCCGTGCGACATAAATCTGACCCTGTGAGTGTTGATGCATGGGTCAACGAGACGATGGAAAGCTCGGAGAATTGTGTATTATTTTATAAACCCCAGGGCGTTTTATGCGAGAATTATAATACATTGTCTGCCGAAGATTTCATGCTTGCCATTATGAATGAGGCGCAGCGAGACATGCTGAGGCGATTCGGAGGCGACGCAATTTGTATTGACGGTACCCACGGACTGAACCCCTACGATTTTCAACTAATAACAGTTATCGTCATGGACGACCTGAGGCAAGGGTTCCCCTGTGCCTTCCTCTTCACTAATCGAACTGATAAAGAGGCTATAAAAATATTTTTCGCTGAGATTAAATCCCAACTGGGATCAGAATTTTCGACTTCACATGTATTCATGTCAGATATGGAACCAGCGTTTTACAATGCTTGGACGGAGGTGTTGGCTCAGCAGATCGGAGGCTTTGGTGTACTTGGCATGTGGAGCGAGCCTGGCGAAAAAATCTTGCCAAAATCAGAACTATCGATTAAAAAAAAGAAACTTATAAAATCATCAGATCGCTGATGGAAGAAGTAGATGCTGAAGCGTTCGAGGCAGCTTTGATCGAGGCTGTGAAGAAAATGACTGATGACGATGACACACAAAATTTTGGAAAATATTTTCAAGACCATTACGCATCAAACCCTATGGCTTGGGCATTCTGCTACCGACTACACGCCGGTTTGAATAAAAACATGCATCTTGTGAATCTGCACAAGTGCCTCAAACATCATTATGTGTTGGGAATAAAAGTAAGACGTCTAGACAAGGCAGTGTTCGCCCAGATGAAATTCCTGCGAGACAAGATGTTCAATCGGCTGATAGCTTTGAATAAAGGACACATTCCCAGTAAATTGAGAATCCTTCGACAGAGGCACAAGAAAAGTATGGAGCTGTCCACAGAGAGCATCATCCCCATAGACCCCGATTGAAACACTTGGAATGTCACATCTTCCAGTGGGTCGGATATGTACACTGTCTCAGAAAGGACAGAATGTAACGGCTGCCAATTGACGTGTACTGAGTGCGGTATAATATATGCTTTCACAGATTCTCGTGCACCTGCCCTGATTCTGCGATAAGTTTTAATATGTGCAAGCATATTCATCTGCTGGGCACATTGCTGCGAGGGAAAGACTGCACTTCTTCAACTGTTCATGACGCTCAAAACGAAGAACCATTGCTCGTTGTACATGAAGATCCCCGGGCTGAAGAGAAAAGAAACCTCGTCAAGCAAATTTGCAGTAATGATGTCAGCCACAAGTTCTCGAAAAATTCTTCTCTTCAATCCAAAAAAGACGGTGTAAAACGAACCTTGGCAGCCTTGTAGAACAGGTACGTACCTACTACCATCCTCAGCTCTACAAAATTGGAAAATTATTAATGTCCAAGACGTAGAATGAAACAAGGAGACGTAGAATTGTATATCCTACTCGCAATTGAAGTTTGCAGCGGAATGCAGCTTTTTTTAAAAATAAATTGATGTTTTTGTTACCTATAAAAGGTTGATCGGCTCAACACTGCTGAGGAAGTGGATGCTCTAGCAAAACTACTTCAGCCTATCCAGCCTACTCTCGTTGCTCTTCGAACAAGCTCCGAAGCAATTCAGAAATATCCATTTAAACCAACTTGCGATTCCACCAAAAGCAAATGGAGCCTCGGCAAAGATTTTTTTCAACAAAAAATAAGAAGAAGAAGACCAACGCATTGGCAAAACCAGACCCGCAGGAAAAAAATAGAGTTACATTTTCCTTGATTCATTCTTCAAATTCGATTAACGTCACCAACCATGAATGAACAATTTTATGAATATTTATATTGATGGCTCCCTTGTATCTTGATGCATTTATAATAACCACTTTTTCTTTGAATAAGTTCACTTGCCTAACCTATGTGGTGCCTACCTATTAGTAGTATTTTTAGTGATGATGTTTTTGATGATGCGGTATTTACCTATTAGTCGTATTTTTAGTGATGATGTTTTTGATGTTTTTTGTTGATGATAATTTTTAGTGATGAGTTCGGTGTGAACGCCTCAGTATAAGTTGCAGTGATTGCACCTACTACTTGTGATGTAGTTTCTCGTCATAAAACCTGTGATTGCAGGCACCTACCTACCTGTGATTGATCTAAGTAGGTGCTCTTTATAACATTTATTCAGTCTGGTCCGTCTTGATGGTGTGCTATTCTGATTTATTTTATCTAAAGTTACATTATATTTTCTTTCAAATTCATACAAAAATGTATTTCTATTTATGTTTTACGCCTTTGCCCTCACTGAAGATTCCTAATGGCTATCTACTGACTACTTCATTTTTATACTAGCCAGGAATAGAAAGATGATAGCATAAACGACAAGGTACTAATAAACATTCAAAGAATTACCAGAACGTGAGAAGCTGACTAGTGAAACTTAACAGCGTAAAGAGATAGGATGTCAGATAAGCAGATCGGTAAGCAAGATGAGAATTCTTTGGTAGGTAGGTACCAGTGAGCAGCAAGAAAATAGTAATTGATTACACAAAAAATACATAATTTCAATATCGTAAACGTACCTACCTCAGCAAATTCGTTGTAGCTCTATCTGCTATGGGATTTCAAAAATAGGAGAGAGAAGTGCGGGGATTTTAAAATACGAGGGGAATGTGGCTGCAGCGGCTATGGGATTTCAAAAATACGAGAGAAAAGTGCGGGGATTTTAAAATACGAGGGGAATGCGGATGCAGCTGGGGACAACTGCAGCGCCACAAACCGCTAGCGGCTGGGAATCAAACTAGGGATTTCACTCGGGGCTAGACGTTTGTCAAAAATGGATCTCCCAGATCAGCTGAGACGAAATGGAGCGCCCAGATCAGCTGAGTGAAAAATGGAGCTCCTAGATCAGCTGAGTCAATAACGTCGAAAATTAAGCTCCTAGACTGCTGAGCCGAAATGAAGCTCCCAGATCAGCTGAGTGGAAAACGAAGCTCTTTGATCAATCGAGTCGAAAAGTGAGTTCCCAGATAAGCCGAGTTGAAAATTGAGCTCCCATACCCATATTATCATCTTAGTCAAATGGAATATCCAAAATAAGATCATTAGAGTAGGAAATTAGCTCCTAGATCAGCTAATGATTCCGACGATCATTAGAATAATATTATTCTTCTTTATAGATCATTAGTACATGTCCTGTTGTACCTAATAAATGTATTTATATTTCTTAATAGCTATTATTTTACTGACGCTATTTTTCAAAATGACAGACGAAGAGATAAAGATATGTACGAGCAGCAGAGATGTGAAGAGGTAGGGGGACAGAGAGCACAAGATTACAAGTTTACACTATATTATAACACGCATCCATGATTGAATATTTTTCCCACAAGGGAGAAATTTCCTCTTCACTGTAGGTATCTATAAAGGATTCATGCGATACGCTGGCTAATTCTTGTTATTTCTTCGATGTTATCTCCCTTTTTTGCTATCTTTAAAAAAAGTGAAAATGTTTTCATAAACCATTTACCAAAACTAGTTGACCATTGCAGTAGCATGCTTTCTCCGAACATCTATGTGAACAGGACAAAATTTCCCTAAAAAGATACGGGGGAAGGGGGAGGAGGTAGGTACAGCCGTATGTACCCTTTCCGGGAAACAGGCACCCATCAGTGATTAATGCGATTATAGTGACTATCTTTCGTCTAATGGTGCGGCCACAGCTAAATGAATACCTACCCAGAGAGCGGTCACGATAGCTATCTCCGTGTTGGAAGTTATAGTACCTCCCTACCTAATGATACGAGGTGGGCCCTGGTCGTTGGTATTCAGACCGGCGTTTCTGCTGCAATGGCGGAGGCGGGCTGTCGGAAGAAATGAAGCCCCGAAACATCCGGAATACCAATCACAAATAGCGACTGCATTGAGCCCCTAGGTTCATATTGTGGAGTCGTTGAAGGAAATGAGCTACTGCAATGGATCCAAATTGCAAACTAGTTGCCCTCAAGAACAAATTTTAATTCATTCAGGAATTTATATTAACTGTAGCAGTTTACGGTTTTCTATATTATACCCCTAGAAACCCTTCAAATATCAACGTTCATAACGCAACAGCCTTCAAATCAGTAACTAAAGGTAAGAAACAAATGAGACGATAAATGTTCTGGCGATGACCAGGTAGGCCCCCGATTCTTCGGCGCAAAATGTAAAGTTTTCCTGAACCGCCGAGCTTTGTGAATAATGGAGGGTAGTTTTGAACTGAAAACAGTGAAGACATCGTCGTTCTCAATAATATATCGAAAAATACCTAAACAACAAAACATTCTAAATGTCCTTCTTTCCTTGGACTCGTGCTACCTCCAGGAAAGCCCTAAATCGAGTACCGGAGCCGGCTGGGCAATTACAGTTTCATAAATATGTGGTGGATTCAGGAATTCTATCATTAACTACCTATTTCTGGTTTTTCAGCATAACGTTTGTTCAAGTTACACAAGTGTACTTATCACCAAAATCCTAAATAACCATTACTCGTCAAATGAAAAGTAATGTCACCGAACAACCAACTCAGTTTTATTCAGACATGCGTGTTTCTTTTTTTCACTAATGGTAAGGCACTTGATTAAAATCCTGCAAAGAAAAATTGACGTTTTTTAATTAAATTTGTTGTCAACCTATGAGATCCGGCTTCTTCAACTTTAATCGCATTAATCAAATGTATACCCTCCCTAATCGATTTTCCATTATAGTGAAGAAGAGTGTAAAGAATGGGTCAGCCAAATTCCTGACCCATGCAAGTTCCTCATTCAACCTCCATTTTTCACCTTTCCCTGTTGACCTCGGGTTATAAAAAGTTTTATGATCACCTTCGGCATAGTTGAAGCTTGCATGCGGAATTTCAGACAGTGAGTATAGAAGTAGTAAGTTATTTCTATACTCACTGATTTCAGAGCTCGACGTTGATTTATTCTGAAGGGAGTAAGTGGTGTTCAATGCACCTAATAAATGGTCGCTGAAATCGGATAGGAACATTTAAAAAAACCTCCCCTTCCACCGCATCAACATTTGTAGTTTTTTTTTTTTTGTTTTCAAGGTGAATGATTACTTGTGATCTAGTGATGTTCTCGTGCCAATTATTTCAAAGCTTGTACTTCCGGCCTGGTGTTCATTCCAGAGATATTAGAATTGAAGCAGATTTTGAAAACGTCACGGTCACTAGCCACGGTTACAGTTTTTTACTGGAACTTTACGATGATGATTTTGTGCAAGGAATGTCACACTCCTTGCGCTATGCAATGACCGAAATTTTTCGATAGCTTGATCTCCTCAGGGCAAAATTTATGAACTAGACGAGCAGAATTCAAATTCTTACAGCACGTCCTGGTGGGAAGAGTTTTGTTTGGTTACGAGTCGACAGAGCAGTAGTTAGATGGATTGTTGCGGCTCATAAGATGACGCCGCATGTGGTGAAAAACCATCAACGGGTGAAAAGAGGTCTACCCAGGCCTTGGTATTGAAATTAAGAGCAAAGAAAAGGGATTCGTCCTTGAGTTTTTATTCATGAAGAGAAAATCCATAGGTTGTAATGGAGTATTCAGGGGAATGTAATGGGGGGGGGGGGGGGGGGGTATTCATGGAGTCGGTGGATTGATGGATGTCGGCAGCGACGCGCTAAACACGGATTGAGAAAGGCCACAGAAGGTTTAACGAGTGAATTAGAAATTCCAAGCAGGATTTTCTTCCCTTTGATACTTTGTGTTTCGTTGTTTGTTGGGGAGAGAGGAAAAAAGGAGATGAGCTCTTCTCACGGCCTGCTCCTGAACCTGCAGAATGTTTCAAGGCCGAGCTTCATTCAAGGAGAAGCTGCTGAATTTGAATTCCCATTTCGTTTTTATTTGGTAGAACTATGTTTTTGATGGGTTGTTTAAACTTGAGGTATTAGAGGATGGATCATTCGGAACTTTGATCTTACAATCGGATTTTGATACAATGAGGAGTACACACATGACTTCTGTTTATATTACTTTCCAATTTTTAAACGAAAGTAGGTTCCGTTCTAAGAATATTATGAGACCAACCGCACTCTCCTACGATGAATAGTTCTCTTTCTACGAGCTTTCAAATTTTCTGCAACACTTGACGTTATCAATGCACCCCTCCCGCCAGGGGCAAGACCCCCTAGCCAATTGTTGACGTCACTTGTCACCGAAACTCTGCCCATAGAAAAAGAACTATTCATCGTAGGGGGGTGCGGTTGGTCTCAAAATTCTTAGAAGGGAACCTACTTTCATTTAAAAATATTTAAACAGAAGTCATGGGTATTCCTCATTCAAGTTGGATCGAACCGCCCCCACCTTCAGTATTTCTACACACCGTTTGTTTTATTTGAGAGAGAAAAAAAACTGTGGGGGTAACCATGGAAGAACTATAAGGACATGATGTACGAAACAGTGATCTACGAAGACAGAGAAAATTATGACCCGATACGGATGAATTCGCAGTGTTTCTCAAACATTTCTGTACTTATATGGTTTGGAAGTACTACAGTCATATTATAACTGTGATGATGGGGCTGCGGAGTTGGGCCTCGAGGTGTTCTGAAACCTCCTGTTATCCTACAGTCGCATTTAATCGCCTACACCTGAACTCACTGGTTAGCAAATTACTGGCGGCGCTTTGCCTCTACTGATCTTGTCCTCTGTTTTAGGAACCCCATCAACCCATCAACAGACAAGCTATCTCGTAAAGTGGGTAATACGGTCGTAGGACTGCTCCCTCGTCCACTTTCCCGCCATTAGCATCTTGACCTAAATCTACAGTCTTCACCCCAAAATACAAGAGCAGTCTGCTCCCTCTTAACGCCTCAGGCCTGAATTCAACTTGATTCCCCTTCGGGATTTCAGTACCTGAATTTAAACAGCCAACAGAGCGAGGTATCAGCGAAAATGCTGCACCACAAGTGAAGGCTGGCGCAAGGTCGTTCCAAATCGAGAATATAATGGACAAACCTCCATTGATATAGGAAATTTTTAGTTGATTTCCAATCCATCAACGCCAAGTCCCGATACCTAAAATAGCTTATTACCTGTGGTATCATAATACAGAACCTCAATTTACGTTTCCCGCCATTGGAACCGATCAAAAAATGTCTACCTTTTGGCAAAGAAAAACATTTCGGTCGATTCCAAAGGGAACGAGTGTTGGTGAGGTTTTATGAGGGTGCCGCAGCTATATAGCAAGCTATTACATACGGGAGGGTACGTTCGAAATTAGTGAAACATTTCGGCTAATATGCTGAACCACACTCATTAGTTAGAAAATCCTGTTTGCAATCACTTTCAAGTTTTAATTTCAGCTGAAACAACCAGCGAGAACTGATGGGTTTGATGAGCTTGACTTCGGTATGAAACAGTAACCGATGGGCAGCGAAAGATAACGAGACAATGGGTGAGGAGGGTGGCGAGGAGGGGGGCTAGCTGACCAAACAAAGTGAAAATTGACAAACAATTGAATCCATTCGACTTGCAGGTTATGCTGCTTGAGTCTACCTACTTCTGAGTTGTGGACTGTGTTCTGTGTTGAGTTGTCGGAAGAAAAATTTCCAGAGGAAAGCTACAGGTAGAGAAACTACGAAATAATAAGACACAACAAAGACATGGGCTCACAGCATCACGGAATCAGCTGATCACTGTTCGTCATTTTGCATGATAACAGACATTAACATGCCCCTGACTCTGTTATTGTTAACGTATCGCATCGTGGATAAGAGTCGATTTTTCGACGGGTTTTTCCGAAGTTTAACACATTTAACTCGTTATTACGTCGTAAACTTCCCTACCATGAATTCTCCTACTATTATGTACTAGGAGTACAGAAATTCCGGTTTCAGACGACACGAGGTTGGGTTGCTCGCAATGAAACCATTCGATTGGGAATAAAACGGTTTGTACCAGGGAAATGTCTGGTTGCTGAAGGTTATATATTGTGATGAGCTATTTTCATATCTTGTGGTAGGATAGATGTCTCATGAAACACAAACGAGTATTGTACCTAATGGAAAAAATTGGAAACATGAAACTGATAAAAGGTAAAAAGTGCTCCATCAAAATCCTCAGCCTCTAAACGTTAACGACTAAACGAGGAGGGGGAGGGGTGGACCGCAAACGCTATATCTATAAGCGTTCCGGCTTCATATTATTTTTATTAGAAATAAACTCGGGCCAACGGAAAAATATTTTTCATCGAAACCTCCGTCAAAACTCACCAGCCCTGGAATTCATAAGCGCGGGGGAGCGATCGGCTGCAAGTAAAAATCAAACATTCCCTGAGTTATTAAAGGTGGAGAGGGCTTCGAAAAATTGAACAACTCCACAAGAATGCAAACGTTAAAAAACATACAGATTTTCCAGTATGGTGGTCCGCGCAAAAAGCAAATTAAACACTGCGAATCTCAAAACGGCTTATTATTTTTTATTTTTTTTGCAGATACGAGTATGGTTTCCATCTACACCACTGCTCGAAACCGGCGCAGTGTTATTCAAATTATGTTAAAACAAATTGCCAGTCTAGCAGCACAACCATAATATGTTATATGAGCGAAATTCCCTGAAACTCAACTTTAACCCACTTCGAGAAAAGACAGACAGTTGGAACAGTGTTTTTCTGTCTCAAGTCATCTGGAGCAACCACTTAGAAAAATTTGCCATCAGCGTGTGATAGTTTTTAGCCACTTTCACAGACTGTTGACACGACACCCCCCCCCCCCCCCCCTCACCACCACTACACCAGAATTTGTCTTCCTTTCATGTGGAAAATATTTTTCATTATTGAACTTCTGTCGTCAGTCACACCACTTGATTTCGGAATAAACTGTTGAATTTATTGAAAATAAGTCCTTGAAGAAAATAAATTATTGAAAATAAGTCACGTCGGCTGAACCTTCTTCTAACCTTCTACATTAAAAAATTACCTCCTTCACTTATTTTTGTTAATTTCACAAACTTAAATTCAGATTTTGCAAAAATTTAATTTCGGATGTTTTTCTATGAATAATTATTAGTACCAATCACCCCCGAAATACTAAACGCATAACTAAACGTGAGAACGGTCTCGGTGGGCTGAAATATTGAGGTCAAGTGCGGGCTTATCTCTGTTACATAATACAATTCATTCAAATAAAGATTTTTCCGGGTAGGTGATAACAGGAGCGCCATGAACATCGTGAAATGATCCTTGGAACTCTTCACAGCCCTTTATAGGAAAAATATTGAGATTTTTAGGGGTTTGTTGAACCACCTTTAGCCTCTACCTTTTGGTTTATTAGGTATTTTCAATAATGAACCTTTCGAATCGAGCATGAAAAAAAAAAAAAAAAATAATAATAATAATTTTAACACCCCCCCCCCCCCCCTTGCAAAGTTTGATGTTTTCCGCTACATGGTACATAGAATCTGAAAATTGAATTTAAACATTTCTGTCCGTCCGCCGTACGCCGTAATTCCCATGTAATTACCGGGCCGACTCCAGTACTCGATTTATGGTTTTCGTGGGGGGAGCTCGAGGGTGGGTATTGACCACAGAAAACCTGAGCAGAAGGGGCATACCTATATATATAGGTAAGTAGTAATAAAGTTGTGTATTAATTCGCAGCGTTTTTCTCAAGTAATAAGCAGGCATTATCTAGAAAATTGTGGTTGGAATGCCAACAGATGATCTCAGAATAACTGAACAATTCAGAATACATCATGTCTCATTTGAGATCCAACTCATCGACGTCGGCTCAAAAATAAATATTAAATACGTCTACTTCAGGCACGGGGCGATCTAATAGGCGCTGCCGCCGATAGAAATAAATATGATCAGAGCGGATCTTGGATTAGGAAAGTGCTGTTGGATGAGGTCAGGGCAGGTGAACCTACGCAGATTGTTACCTAATCAGGTTGTTATTTTTGTCAGATCTCTATCTGACAACAATAAGTTTCAGTTTCACCATTACCATCAAAATTTCAACGCCCTGAATGCTACTAGTAGGATGGCACAAAAAACCTCGTAGCGTTCCAGTAAGTGATGCAGACAAATTGGCTTGAATCCATAAGAAAACGACATTTCAAAGGACAGTTCCAAGTATGTAGGCGATAATCCAAATGAGCTGAGTTCAGCGTAAGACCCTAATCGCTCATTTTTGGTTTATTATTTTCAATGATGAACCATTGGAATCGAGCATTAAAAAAATTCTAACCCCCCTCCCACCCCCACCCTCAAAATTTGATGGTTTACGTTTCAAGGTATGTAGAATCCGAAACTGCAATAAAAAAAATTCTGTCTGTCCGCCGTACGCCGTACTGGCCACTTTTCTTAGTTACCATGGAACAAAATTGATGAAGTTCGGGTGATAGGTTCCGTTCGGGGTCTAGTTGGTCCTCGAAGCTCGACGTTACTGTCAGTCATCTCTAAGGGGTTCAAAATAGGGGTTGCAATTTGCAGAACGCCGTATCTCGAAAACTTTCGATGGAAGGGTATGGTTTTTTTTTACGTTATTAAATTTGTCGTGAGCTAAACAATTTTTTGAGACCGCCCGGAGCGTCCAGCCGTTCGAGCGCACCAAAAAGCTTCGTCAACACGATCGTGAATCAAACGGTATCCGGCTCAGATAGTCATCACTAGGGAGCACCTGATTATAATCAAGGATGGCTGTATGAAGTCGAGTTGGTTGTTCTGCGATATTATTTTCATTTGACAAGTGATGGACTATTGGATTTAGTTGGTAGGTACTTGTGAAATTTGAACAATGGTAAATTATTAAACAACGGTAAATTATTTCATACCGGTAAATTATTACACAACGGTTCATCTACCAAGAAGGGGCTGGGTTTTGTTGATCGGTACTTTTGCAACTTGAACAAGCGTTGAAGTTTTGTTGATGGGTAAATTATTACACAATGGTGAATTATTACACAACGGCAAATTATTACACAACGGTTCATCAACCAAGGGGCTGGATTTTTTTGATCGGTACTTTTGCAACTTGAACAACTGTTGAAGTATTATTGATGGGCAAGTTAGTACACAACGTTTCATTATACTTGACCACGAAGGTAGCTATTGACCACAGAAAACAGTGATCTACGCAGAAGGGGCACATCAACAATTTTCCTTCAGAACTTCATTATTTGCGTTTCTTTTTGCCGTTTTAGTTACTGCTTGTCATCGACTGAATTATTTTAGCAACATTTAACTCGTGATTTAGATAGGTACCTAATACGAGTACGGGGTTAGGTGCTAACCTACGGAGGGTCTGTGATCTACATAATATGTATAGAATACCTTAGTACATATTATATTATATAGACGGGTTATCTATCCAGAGAGCTGTGATCTGTAACAGAAGGGTATTCTATACAAAATAATAAACCGTTGTGTAGGGATTTGCAGCGTTTTTCTATGCTACAAAATCACAACAATTTTTGAAAGAAAATAACGTAAAATTCGAAATATATATGTACATTCCTGTTTTTCGGCGGTCACCCACAGCTACACAATAAAAGTAGACAAGAAAAATTCCATTCCACCTTACGAGTTTAGAAGTTGGTAACAACTATTTTCGAATATTTTCAGCGATTTTTGTGATTCCCAGAAATTCGAATTTTACCACCTTTGGTTTATTATTCCCCGAATAATGCACCTATGGATTCGCTCAGCAAAACATTTTGGAACATCCCCTTAATTTTTTTTTTCTTTTGCGTTTCAAGGTGAGCAGATTTCGAAAATTCAATGTCCGTCCGCCGTACTCCGTACGGGTGATGACGTTAGTACACCCAGCGAGGTGAAAGTAGGGTCGCCAGTACACCCATGCACTACAGCAGTACACCCGAGAAGGATCGAGTTGTTGACTCGACTATGACGCGAGTACACCTGAACAATCCTGAGCGGCCCCGTCCGCTCGATGGGCCGATAGGCCGATGGTCCCGGCAGTATCTCGTTTATCACATTATCACTATGTGCAACGGAACTGTTAATGGAAGGCGGCAGCCGTGAAAATAAGGACGTTATTTTTCGATGAAATTGTAAGTTTGTCTTCCACAAATATCTAGGTGGGGGATCTGAGAACGCTGGATTTGCTATGAACGAAAATTAAAATGTAAAGCGTATCTCAGAACTGTTGGGAAGGAGGTTGTTTTCGCCCAAGAAGACCATTGCCACGGATAAGACCCACATTTACATGAACTAGCTGCAATTAGGACTTCCGTGAAAAGAAAAGCTGATAGCGAATTATCAACTCCGCCTTCCAACGTAGGTGATTTTTGTATAGCTCGTGTGTGAATTACAGTACAGTTATCTATACTAAGTAAATGAAAAGAAAAACAACAGGGGCCGCTATACCCTGTTAATAGATAGCTCGTAGTGCTTTGATGGAATGCCCGTCTGCCAATGTTGACTATCAAAAAATTATGAATTTACGACGACTGGCGAGTAGCACACAAAAATAAATGACAGTATGGAAGTTTGCCGAAAACCAGAAAAGAGGTTCGTACATAGATAAATAAATAACTAATTTCTAATTTTCTTAGAATCTAAAATCTAAATAACTGATTTCTAAATCGTTTTTACCCTTCAAGGTGTTGCAAGCTGTGCCAGAGCTGAACCTGAAAACTATCAAGGGGGAAGATTTTGTTCGGCACATAGATGATGATAACCAGATAGTTATTTTTTCTTGTTACCAAAAGCTCAAGTGCCTCGTCCAATCGGAATGGATCTACATGAATGTTACGCTTACGTAGGTACTTGAGGTATGTTTGTGACGATTGATATTTAAAAAAAATAAATATGGTTGAGGTTGAAGCTAACTTCCTTTCATGGGTGTACTCATGTACTGCGGGTGTACTCACGTGCTTTCTGTCCGGGAGTACTGAAGTCATGATGGTGTACTCACGTACTTTCTTTCTGGGTGTACTCACGTACTGCCTTTCACCGCTCGGGTGTACTCGTGCTGGTTTCCCTCCGTACGCATATCATGCGCATTTATTTTCGGTCTAAAAAATTCCTTCTTTCGCACACAGGCTCCATTTGGGCCTAATTGTATCCCGAAACTTTGCAGCCCGATCGGAATATGCCCACGGGTGTTATGGGTGATAAGTGGGTGTAAAATAGTGTTTTTTGGTGTTTTATTAACATGAGATTGTGGGCTATAGTTTTCCATGTCTTTTCGGGCGAGGAGACCGAATATGAAGTCGATTTTGACCAATGATCGAAGAATTGAGGTTCTAATAAAGTTTCAGCCTTAAATATACCTTAAATTTTGGTCTAAGATAATCGTGCTTTCGCACACACGCTCAATTTGGGTTCTCGTTGTGCTCCGAAGCTCGGCAGCTCGATCGGAATACACCCAGGGGTGTTACGGGTGAAAAATGGCTGTAAAAATAAGGTTTTGTTTGAGGTTTTAGTGAACATGAACGTGTGATGTATCGTTTTCCGTGTTTTTTAGGGAACGAAGACCGAATGTGAAGTTGATTTTGGCCAAAGAGTGAAGAATTGAGGTTGTAACGAAGGTTTAGCTCCTAAAATTCTTTTTCTTTTTTTTTAATCAAAAATCTGGGAAATAGTCTGAAATCACCATTACGTTGTATCAAGAAGCAGTATTACCAGGTGAATCAAGACAATTAATTAGCATTATCAATGATCAAAGATAATTTGTCAAAAATGGGAGCCCAATTCGTGTTTCTGAGGAGCCAAAATTGGTGAAGACCACCAAAAATAGCTACTTCAAAATTTGAATACCTATTGCACATGGAAGAACCAATAAATGAACAGCCAACATTTCTGTAGGTAGGTATGTCCAATAGAATAATAAACCCACGTGACAAGGACTTCGCAGCGTTTTGTCATTTAAAAAGAAAATCAACGGATGGATTAGGAATGCTCCGAAACGGCGAATTTGAACGAAGGATTTTTTCTTCAATTCTTCAATTCAATATTTTATTAACACAACTTTGCCAGTTTTGGCGAATGTGGAGTGTATGTATATAGGATTAGTGTGTCGGGAATTTAGATGGGGATGTTAGGTAGAGTGGTGAGTAGTGGTGATGGTGGTGGTGGTGGCGTTTGAGACGTTGTCTCTCAAGAGCCTCTTCTTCAACCTGCGACCAGCGCTGGGTGCTGGTCCAGCGATGAGTGCCACTTCCGGGTTGTAGTGGGCGGTTGCTCTTGACCGCAAGACCCCACAGCTCCGTCGAATCGTCTCCTGGACTGTCTCGAGCCCCAGGTCGCTGTGAAGTACCTCATTCCTCACAAACCAAGGGGCATCGCACAGCTGTCTGAGGATCTTGTTCTGCTGGGTTTGGATTTTACTGATGGAAGTTGCGCATGCAGCCCCCCAAACTTCGCATCCGTAGGTCCAAACTGGCTTTTCAAAACAGGATTTTTTCAAAAATTTGTCTACTGAAAATGTTGGGAGGGGGTGAATAATTTACTATTAAAATAGTAGGTAATTGAAAAAAAATTATAAAAATAGTCAATAATTACAAATTATTGTTCTATTACAAATCAAATGGGTGGTTTCCATTTTCATATATTCATGTAGGTAGGTAAACACAAGTTTTGAACCAATAGCCTATTTTTTTTATTGAATTCTCTATAATGTAATTTATCATCTTTGAAAATATAAAACGAAATATTCGTGGTTTATAGAACGACAGGCATCTTCAAAATTGGATATCTTGGCTCCTGCCTGGAACTTCAATCCAAGATTTGAAATCGAAATACATAATTATTGTTTCTATTTCAGAGTGTACCTAACTGATTGGTTAGTGAAAAGTCGAATTATAACTCCCAAAGTATAACTCCCGAAGTTATAACTAACCAAAAACGTTGCAAAGTCCTTGTCACATGGGTTTATTATTCTATTGGACATAGCTAAAGAAATTTTGGCTGTTCATTTATTGTTTCTTTTATGTGCAATAATTGAAATTGATTTTACGTTACTAAACGTGGAAAGCATATCACACACCCTCTTGTTCACTAAAACCTTTAAAAAAAAAAAATTTATTTTCCCTCACCCCTGGGTATATTCCGATCAGACTGCCGAACTTCGGGCACAACTAGGACCCAAATATGTTCCCAAATGGGGACCCAAACTGTGTGCATAAGAACGAAGATTTTAGACCAAAATTTAACGTAAATTTTAGGGTGAAACTTCGTTAGAACCTCAATTTTTCACTCTTTGGTCAAAATCGACTTCATATTCAGTCGCCTCGTCCTAAAAAAAAAACATGGAAAACGATACCTTACAAGCTCATGTTAATAAAACACAAAAAAAAAAACTATTTTTACACCAGTTTTTCACCCGTAACACACTTGGATATATTTCGATCGGGCTGCAAAGTTTCGGGACACAACTAGAGCCCAAATGGAGCCTGTTTGCGAAAGAAGAAATTTTTTAGTCCGAAAATAAAGTAGATGTGGATGAGACGGCGGAAGGACATTGCATTTTTGGAATCTATGCACCTTGAAACGTAAAAGAAAAAAATTTGAGGGGAAATTTTTTGGTGAGCGAATTCATAGGTGTATTATTCACAGAATAATGAACCAAAATTTATGAACATTTCTCAAAACTCAAAAACAGAAAAAATACAATTTCAATCAAATTTCAAGGTCGAGGTCAAACTCGAGTTTTTGGGGTGAAAAAGCTAAAAATGGCTACAATTCCCAAAGGTTTATTTCGTTCACCAAAAATGGTGTTAATTATTGAATATTTGTATTAATTTATTACTTTAAATTTGAATTCTACATTTTCATGTAACTGGGTTCTGCCCGTATTATTACCATTTAAACAAATAAATCGTTGACTTTGAGACAGAAAATTACTATTTTGACTGTCAAATATACTTTTCCCAAAATAGAGGGGTCAAATTTAGTTTTCATGTGTGGCTAAAAGTTGATAAGTGATTGATAAATGATGCTAAAATGATGATAAATGATAGTTGAGAAAATTGATACCTATATAAGGTCTAAAAAATAGTCTTTCAAAATACAAGATGTGGCACATAGATTCGTTGTGTCCATATAATGGACACAAATACTACACACTTACAAATACTTGATCATTAATTTATCATGTCGGTGGCTGGGATGGTCGAAGTGGTCGTAAATACTTCCGGGTTTTGTTGGCGGTGCAGATATGGAACCATATTCGTTCAGAGAGGATTGCAACGCAAAACGCGAGTGACAAAAATTGTTTTCACCCAAAAGTGGTTACAACTTCCACTAGGTAGGTAAACTTGGTAGCGCAATCCATCGGATTCACCAAAGCAGTTTCATAATGTTTGATAACGAAGTAAATTTATAAGGTACCTACCTTCGTAGATTGATTGATAAGATACGTAGGTTGATAAGGTGCCTTCGAAAATATATGGTCATGCTGCGTGAATGGAACTTGTTTATTTGGCAGGGGCTTGAAGACAAGATTTCAGTTCTAGTTATGGGGAATGATAGCTCCGTGACGGGTTATTAGATTGCTCCGTTACGGTCACATTTACAAGCTACAAAATTCGCTCGTGTATTTCAAGACTTCAGGTGATAAGGAGACGTTGGCAATTGGCAGGACGTGAGCCGGGTCCGGGATGAGCAACTGCTTATGAGACAGGTTCGAGTTCGGGTGCTCTTACTAATGACCTCACGTTCTTTGTGATGAAATATTTATTTCGTGCACCCTCACTGCCGTTCACCAATAACACGGTATACCAAGATCCCTCACCTCAACTTTTACTGTTCCAGTTTACTTCTCTTAAGGCTCGTCGATCTACGTCTATCAAACAGCTGCTAGGCAGATTTATCCAACCGATGCCAGATAACGTAAGTACAGCCTGGGACCTGGCGTGTGAACATCCCTGTGTGTCTTATAGCTTCGTTGTTTACAGTTCAGTTGAGTCAGCTCTGTGACGGCCTCGTGTCAACGGTTATCAAGATGGGAACTGGTACCCCAGGTAATCTAACAAAAAGAGCTAAACTTCCCTGTACTGAGCCCCCATCGCCTGTTACAACATTTATCACACGTAACCAATTAACTATTATTTAACTCTAGGAGTGGTTGTGATGAGTGAAAAGCTACAAAACTACAATTTCAATGGTTAATTATTAATAATTAATAATAAACTCGATACTGCGAAAGCGTGTGGATTGGTGTAGTCTGTAAAGATATTTATGTGGACAGTTCAGAAACACTAAAACGATGTTTATGGGCTGAGCCAATCAGGTTTCAGGCCAATCAGGCCGAAATTAATCAGAATCTATAATAATGAATAGGTAAATAGGTATTTTACGTAGATCTTTTGACGATTTCTGGATGGTAAACCGGTTTTGATTGGAATGATCACCACCAGCTCGACAACAATTGTTTTCTCCAATAATGAGCTAAAATCAGAAACCTCTGCGTCGCGATAATATAATCGTATAGGTCACTAAAAACTCCAAAACCTTGATTGATTCGTAGGAAATTGACCTCGGATTTTGCGTTTGCCCATGCACAAAGGCCATACCAATGATTTAGTCGTTCTGAAATCAAATTAGTGTTTATGCGTGATAAACCAAGCCAGTGTTTATATTTTTATAAGGCCCAGCACGCATGATTTCAACAAATTTCAGCAAAATTGGATTTGATTGAGGAAATTATGCGTGAATCAAGGATTTGGGGGATACACAGAAGGACAGACAGACAGCGAACCAAAATTGGTCACCAAGCTCTAAAATGTAAATTGCAAGTGGAAATGTTGATTTTGGAGACAAAAAATGGTTTTACCCTCAAAAGTGAAAAGAAAGATTCCGCTACCTACCTTGGTAGCACCGAAGCAAAATGTTAGCCATCTCAGTACTTCGGGTTAGCTGGGCGCGATTTCATGACGCCAAGTCTACACTCTCTGCAGGCAGAACCGGAGTTTCTACAACTACATCAAACCGACTTTGATATTTTAGGTTTCGAATGAGATGGCCTTCAGATGATTTGGTAGGTCCACACGGATAGTAGAGCTGGTGATTAGTGGCTCTGGATGGTTGTGTGGTTAAACTTGGTTAGCCAGAGACGACTAAAGGACATCCAGAAAGTCAACCTTAAATGAAAGGACCAGAAGTCGGTGGTCAATTAATTGATTAATCAGAGAGCTGGTTGACTGTGGGATAGTAACATCTCATCTTCTTTGCGTTTACAAGTTCGCCTGCAATCACCCTACAATCATTTGAATTGGATTTTCAAAGTAGCAGGGACGAGGACGAGGTGGGACAGGAGGTGAGACAGCAGGTGGGACAGGGGTTTAGTGAGGTCGTTGTAATTAACGCTGAGCTTCCCCCGACGGGGTCGGCAGTCCCAGTGCCAATTACAAAACAGGTGATGAGCTCTGCTCAGTGACCTTCCCGCTGATGATGATTTGAAAAGCGCCATACCCCAAGTCGGGTCTGTTAGATCGCCTTTTGATCTGCTTAAAGGATTGACCTGGACCGATTTTCCGAACAGCGAGAAACCCCCCACAATATTCCAGCCAAATGCAATCATTTTTAATTATAATACAGTCATTTTCACAGTAAAGTGTTATACTAATACTAACTTAATCGTTTAACACCCATATCAATATAAAAATCGGTTTTGATGAGCTGAGACAATATTGACCTCGAATATGGAAGACTGTCTCCGGTTGTTCTCATATATAAAATTCATCAAAACTTTCGTCCGCAGGTAGGGAGGCAGTGTGACAGCCGCCTCTTGAGAGACATTGGCTTTAATTATTACGTAATGCACCCAGGAGTTGGCGATACGTTTTCGCGAACCGAATTAGCCGCGTGTCAAAAAGATCGGGAAAGGGCCCGGGATTCAATATCAAATTGGACGGGACTTCCATATACCGTGACAAATTTAGAAATGTTGGTTATTATTTTCAACTAGCAGGAAACTCCGTTGCACTAAATACAAGGGGTCTCGTCTGAATATGGATTTCATCGCTACCCATCGTGAAATCTTCAACCCCCGCTTCTAACAAAGCATCACCCCAAGCCACTCCATTATTGGGACACACATTTTCATTATCTTATTATGAATCATATGGGATGGTAAGATACATGAAGGCAACCACCTATATCAACTACACGATTACTCCGACGACGAAAAAAAAAAACCAGTCATGCAGCATGACTTAATGAGCGAATTTTCAAAGAAATATTCGAATTAATGGCTATGGTTTTGAATAAAGGAAAACTTCGGTCTAAAATTTGGTTTTCTATGTATATTCTCTTCGTATTTATTTTAATTTGTACGTTTTGTCCATCCTGATTCTACCGTTTGTTTATTACGTAATTGTACTAAGTGCTTATTTATTTGATCGCTGTGGGTAAATTCAAGGAGTTGTACTAATCGTTTGCCTCCCCCTTTTTTGCTTCGAACTCTCGTCTTCAATTAATACTTCTCACATTTTTCAATCTGACCACTCTAAGGGGGTGGGGGGGGGGGGGTAAGAGTTTAAAGATTATCCTAGTTTTGGGTAATTTTTGCGCACTTTAAATGCTCTAATTTAAGAACGGATTTAGATATCTAAAATCCAATTTCACTATCGTGTTCAGCGTGCAAAAACCTTTAAAATGAGGGGTCACTTGTTAGAAAATAACATTTTGGGGATTTTTGGGTAATTTTTGCGCACTTTAAATGCTCTAATTTGAGAACGGATCAAGATATCTAAAATCCGATTCCACCATCGTGTTCAGCGTGCAAAAACCTTTAAAATGAGGGGTCACTTGTTGGAAAATAACATTTTGGGGATTTTTGGGTAATTTTTGCGCACTTTAAATGCTCTAATTTGAGAACGGATCAAGATATCTAAAATCCGATTCCACCATCGTGTTCAGCGTGCAAAAACCTTTAAAATGAGGGGTCACTTGTTAGAAAATAACATTTTGGGGATTTTTAGGTAATTTTTGCGCACTTTAAATGCTCTAATTTGAGAACGGATCAAGATATCTAAAATCCGATTCCACCATCGTGTTCAGCGTGCAAAAACCTTTAAAATGAGGGGTCACTTGTTGGAAAATAACATTTTGGGGATTTTTGGGTAATTTTTGCGCACTTTAAATGCGCCAAAAACCCTCCTTAGAGTAGGCCAATTTCGCCATCTTCGAACTTAGCCTTTCGATTGCCAAGATAGATTTTTTGTGCAAATTTGAGCTGTTTATCTCAATTCTATCGAGAGTTATCGTCTGGAGTGACACATATATAAATAAATATATATATATATATACATATAAAAAAGTGTTAAATTTCAGGAATCGTTTTAGAATGGTCTGAAACGGATTTCTATGAAGAAAATTTCAAAAATTTATATTATTTAAATTTCGAAGCCATTGCAATAGCTTCATTTTCTTTGAAAATTCGCTAAAAACGCTGCAAAGTCCTTGTCACATGGGTTTATTATTCTATTGGAGTTCTAGAGATTTTTGTTGGCTGTTAAATGTATTGTTTCTTTCATGTGGAATGATTGAAGAAATAGCTATTTCTGATGATTTCCACCAATTTTGGCCCCCAAAACATGAAATAGGTACGCTATTTTTTTCTTTTTTTTTATGATCATCTTTGATCATTGGTAGTGGCATTTAATGGTCTTGATTCACCTGTTTACACTTTTTCCAATGTTATTGTACACATTGATGGTGATTTCAGACAGTTTTCCAGGTTTTTGACTCATAAAAAACCAATTTTGGGAGCTGAACCTTTGGTAAAACCTCAATTTCCGCGTCTTTGGTCAAAATCGACTTCATATTCGGTCTTCTCGTCCTCAAAAACATAAAAAAAGATACCTCAAAAGCTCATGTTACTAACATGTTGTTAAAACGCAAAAAGTACCTATTTTTATACACATTTTCACTCATAACACCCCTGGGTATATTCCGATCGGGCTGAAAAGTTTCGGGACACAACTAGGGCCCAAATGGAGCATGTACGTGCGAAAGAAAGACTTTTTTAGACCGAAAATGAAGCCTGTACACGTGATACGGCGTACGGCGTACGGCGGACGGACATTGCATTTTTGGAATCTACGCACCTTGAAACGGAAAAGAAAAAATTTTGAGGGGGTGTTATAAAAATTTTTTGCTGAGCGAATACATAGGTGTATTATTCACAGAATAATAAACCAAAACAGCAGTTGACAACCCTTATGTACAGAGCTACGAGTACATGAGCAGTCCCCATCTAAAAGTAACGACCTAGAGAAGTATCCTTAAGAGTGGCCGTACAGCATATAATATATAACTATTTGGCCAGAAATAATGACCTAGTGGCAGAATAGTGACAGCGAGGACTTACTACTGCTGAATCCGGGGTTCGACCATCGCCAATTACCCCAGTAATGCTAATGCCGATGAGGGCCGGAATACTAAAACGAGTTCGTGCAAAGGAGAAAAGGTTTGAGGGAGGCCTGGGTGGAAAGGGCGGCGTAGTGGGGGAAAGTGAGTGTATCCAAAATTGGATTACACTTCTGGCTTATTGGCTCCCTGATTAAAGCGGCTCCAGCAACTGCCAATGAGATAGTCTTTATTCCCCACTTCGAGGAAATGAATCCACCTTCCTTTGTGTTACCAGTAAAACTTCCTTTTTCCCTCTAAACGTAAACTTTTGTAAAGCCTTAACGAGAATAGGGCAGTGAAGGAAGGGGTTGAGGAGTGTAGGGTGGTGGTGGGGTTGCGGTTTGTATGGGGGGAGGGGGTTAGTTAGGACGACCAACTCCACTTTTTCGACAATTATTGTCACCAAAAAACACGAATTTCACCCCCCCCCCCCCTTTTGCGAAAAGCAATTTTGGATAATGAAAATAGCTGTGTGAATTAGGTAAACATACATGCATTTTAGGGCCATTTTTAGCGATTTCAATCTTACACTCTTTACAAACAACCTTACAAACTTTGAGCCCATATTTTGCGAAAAATATTTTGATTAGGTATAGAAATAGTCTTTCGGTGAATTTTTGGAGAAATAACTTGAAATTTTAATTAGTACCTATGTTAGTAAAGGAATTTTTCAAAATTTCTGACAATGGCTGCTAGATCAGAAAGTCCAAATTTCGCCAAAATATTTGCAATGTAAAACGAAAATGAATCTGTGTACGCAAATCCTTGTCACGCCCGTAACTACACAATCGTAATGAACTGAAATTTTGAGGATAGGTAAGTGTGAATTGGGCCGAAGATGGTCCCATAATGAATTTCATCAAAATCGGTCAACAGGCTGTAACTTTCCTCTGCGTATGCGCAAATATGGCATTCCTGCAACACCCTGCTACTTACACGAAAGAATGAGAAGTGATGAAATTCAGGGATGTATCTGGATCGTGATTATGCGCCTACTTAATCGTAATGAGGATGTGCCAACCTTTTGGCAGACGTGTTAGAATCGAGTTCAACTGGGGCTTTCAATTTCTGATGATTTCCTTTCTAGGATTGATTCTACAGCGTATCGCGGGCCGTAAATCCTGTTCCAGAGATCACTGAGGATATATTTCAGGGCTTTCTCTGTAGAGGCGAAAAATTGGGTTTGGCCACGACAGTGAGTTTTCGTAGAGTTTGACGCCAATTAATATTACACACAGACAGGAAGTTTACTCAAATATTGCATCAGACAGCCAAGATCTTACAATATGAATTGTGCAAAAAATCCAATCCACCGAACCCTCAATCTTTCAGATGAAGAATTCCAAAGTTGATCCTATGAATCTTAAATACTGTCAAATAATGGACACCCTAATAATCTGACTGAAAATGCAGTTAATGAAGCTAAATAATAGGCTATTCTGCTGGTGATAACAGTCATCACAAGTCACAGTTCCCTTGAGACAGCCTAATATTTACAGCTACACTTTTCCTGATTTCCTTGCACAGTTTTGTATTAGTCACCATAAGAAAACGTTCCACGTTCAGGTGTCATTCTGTTGGTGTAGTCATATTGTCGTCACCCGCCTCGCATATTCTTTGTTCATAATTATGTACTTGTGTAAGTACTCGTACTTCCATTCCGTTTAGGAGTAAAAAACGCTGCAAATCCCTGCACAACGGTTTATTATTTTGTACAGAATACCCTCCTGTTACAGATCACAGGTCTCCGTATAGATAACCCTTCTATATAACATAAATATGTACCATTCTACACATATTATGTAGATCGCGGACCCTCCCTAGGTTAGTACCTAACCCCGTACTCGTTACTAGGTAGGTACCTACCTAAACCGTTGTGTAATAATTTACCTGTATAGGTTCCCCTTCTACGGGGATAGAATAATGAACCGTTGTGTAATAATTTGCCCATCAATAATACTTCAACGGTTGTTAAAGTTGCAAAAGTACCTACCAACAAAATCCTGCCCCTTCTTGGTGGATGAGCCGTTGTGTAATAATTTACCGTTGTGTAATAATTTGCCAATGTGTAATAATTTACCCATCAATAATACTTCAACGGTTGTTCAAGTTGCAAAAGTACCCATCAACAAAATCCAGCCCCTTCTGGGTAAATGAGCCGCTGTGTAATAATTTACCGTTGTGTAATCATTTGCCATTGTGTAATAATTTACCCATCAATAATACTTCAACGGTTGTTCAAGTTGCAAAAGTACCTATCAACAAAATCCAGCCCCTTCTGGGTAGATGAACCGTTGTGGAATAATTTACCGTGGTGTCATCATTTACCGTTGTGTAATAATTCACCGTTGTGTAATAATTTGCCAGTGTGTAATAATTTGCCATTGTTTAATAATTTACCCATCAATAATGCTTCAACGTTTGTTCAAGTTTCAGAAGTACCTACCAACAAAATCCAATAGTCCATCACTTGTCAAATGAAATAATATCGCAGAACAAACAACTCGACTTCATACAGCCATCCTTGATTATGATCAGATGCAGATGCTCCGTAGTTATGATATCCGGGTCGGATTTATACCGTTTGATTCACGATCGTATTGACGAAGCTTTTTGGTGCTCACGAACGGCTGGACGTACGATGCTCCGGGTGGTCTCGAAAAATTGTTTTGCTCAAGACAAATTTAATAACGTAAAGAAAACCATACCCTTCTATCGGAAGTTTTCGAGCTACGGCGTTTTGAAAATTTCAACCCCCATTTTGAACCCCTTAGAGATGACTGACAGTAACGTCGAGCTTCGAGGACCAACTAGACCCCGAACGGAACCTCTAACCCGAAGTTCATCAATTTTGTTTCATGGTAACTAAGAAAAGTGGCCCTTACGGCGGACAGCGTACGGTCTAAGGCGGACAGACAGAAATATTTTTATTGCAGTTTTGGATTCTACATACCTTGAAACGTAAACCATCAAATTTTTCGGGGGGGTGTTTTTTTTTCTTGCTCGATTCCAATGGTTCATTATTGAAAATAATAAACCAAAATGATAACTAGAGAGTTGTAAAAGAAGCAAAAGCTTTCTATTTAAGGCACTTCATAGAAAAAGCGGACTTTCGTTGTATTTTCGCGAGTTATGAAATCATTGCACCAATAAAATATTCTCCGACTTGGCATCCGCTCCTTTCCTACTGGTGTTCCTGAAACTAATAAGCATCTGAGTCTGAGTTCCCGACATTTACAACCCGCGGATATCAAGCAAGATGATAGGTGAGTGGCGGTGTTCCGTGGGGGGGGGGGGGGGGGGGGGGTTGAGAATAACACGGATCTGGTGAGGGTTATGACGGAAAACCGAGTCAAAGTCAGAGGGCTGGGAGACAGATGGCGCTCGACTCAAACCTTCTCCCTCAACACTACATTGCGAATGGGGAGGGGGGTCGTGGTTTGGGTTACCTTCCCACATCAACTCTGAGGTTGTTATTAATTAAATTAGGTATGCACGGGTGAGTCCTGTGTCTTTGGATCCAGAACGAATGGGTTCAGTGCTGCTGGATCCACAGCTGAAGGAGTGTAGAGCAGATGGGTGCAGTGGGTCCAGAGCTGATGGGTACGGAGCTTTTGGATCCGAAGCTGATGGGTACAGTACTGTTGAGTACAGTGATGTAAGATCTACAGGTAATGAGTGCAGAGCTGATAGCTAAAGAGTTGTAAGGTTCAGAGATGATGGGTACAGATCTGAGGGGTACAACAGTGCTCTTGGGGCATTCCTCTCTGCCCGTCGCGTTGGTCCCCCAACCACGAGACTGCCCTGTGAACCTTATTCCGATGTTGAGCCGCAACAATGGCAGAGCTCCTAGTGGCGAACTGCGCGCAACGGCTACCTACCTACGGCAACAGTAACCTTGAGTTGCTTATAGTGTAGGTAGGTAGTGCATAACCAATGGATCGGTTTACTTCAGGAGGTTACTTATCAAACCAAAAGCTCACATTCTTTAGCCAGATTACCAGTCTTTACCTATGTTGTTCACCCCTCCTTCTGCCAGGTCAAGCTGAAGACGTCCCCAAGGAGAAACAAGTGTGGATCAAAGTTATAGGATACCATCTAAACGCTAGTGAGGGGTCAACAAAAATCGACACAAGATCTTCAACTAGGTAATCTCAATTTCTTATTCTAAATAATCGAATGCGCCGACCCGGTACTCCTATGTGCTTCCGTCTAATTTATTATCCTGAAAAATCGGATTCACCACGTATACTCGTAGTATTGATAATGACCTAACTCTTGATGAGAAGGTTCCCCCTGGAATCGTTATCACTGAGGAAGAGTATGTAGTTGGTACCTTTTTATCCAGTCAAAAATGGGTAACACTGTTCTGTCACAATCCATTTTTGCATTGTTTTACGATGTGTTACTAGTTATCATAATTATTTTATGAAGATATGGAGGGCTGGGGAGATCAGATACGTTTGAAATAATGTCAGGATGAAGGTTAAATTTGAATTTCTAGTATTCACAAATGGATTAAAATCGCAAAAAACAGCATAATTATGACTCAGTATTGAAATAATTATTTTGATCAAAACAATGTTGAAGCTGGATTCAAAAAATAGTTTAGGTAGGTAGGTACCCATGTATTGAAAAATAAGGACAGTAATATTAGGCTGTGTTCAGGTAAAATATGAAATTTCAGTATTCGAACAAATTCAGTATTCAAAAAACAAGAAATGAAGTCTAGAAATTTGCTGGACTGGTTCAAAGTGCAAAAATCGTAAAAACAAGGACAGCAACTAGATTTATACATCAACTACTGTTACTGTTGGTGGAAGGAGCTGGAATAGGAAACCACCCCTACAACTGCTGAAATGGAAATGGAAACACTGTTGCCAAATCCTAGTGAGGGGGGGATGGAGTCGATCCAGTGTTGAGCTTGCAGGCGAGACCCTGATCTGTGAAGCGATAGAACGCATGGATAGTAAAGTGGGGAGTCGTCCAGCAGCATCCATGATACAGCCTGCAGCCGTCCTTCCATTGCCTACCGTCAGAGAGCGGCTAAAGCCGGAGCCCCTATTTTGACGCCCTTTTTCCAAATCGTTGAAATTTATTAACAAGTTTGCTCGCTCATTTTAAAAGTTATAACTGCTTTCATGAACTTCATGATTTATTAGCCTTCTAAATGTTCCAACAGAAGGCATTTTGATTTTTTTAAATGTTGGTCCAATTTAAAATTTTATTTTTGTTCAAATCTGATGAATTTTTGTGATCGGTTGCCGTAGGGGCAATTCCCAACCAATATAGTGAATATACAATTTTTTCCAAAAATGTCAGTAAATCACAGCCTGAGAAAACTTGAAAATAGTTTTCAACACAGGGTCTAAGGGTCTAAGAGTGATAGGTCCCAGCTGATGAATCAAAGTGATGCTATTTTTTATAAAAGATCTTCGTTGGCTGATATGTAATAATTTATTTAATATACGTACTGTGGTTTTTTGACTGATTTGTTGAGTGAAAACCGTACAGCAACTTTTTTTTTGCTGGGGCCCACCGAAATCTAAAAATATATATATTATAATCTTCTAAAAACCCATTCCTAAAAAACAGTTAAAAATATATACAACCTAAAAATATATATTACTACCTTAAAAAAGGCTAAAAATATAATATATTATAATCTTCTAAAAACCCATGTTATGTTCAAACACCACCAAAAAAAACCACTGCTGCGGTCAAATACCAGTTGTTGCCACTACAACTTGATAAATAGCACGAAGCCTTGAGGATTTCCGTCCCGTAGTACATTACGTAACCAAGTAAAAAGGGAAGCATCAAAAACTGGATTTTCAAGAATCTTCGTGAAACATAAAAACCCAAATAGAGGAGAAGCCCACCTGAATCAAACTCAACTAGGTATCTAAACCAAAATCGGGGGCAGTGAGTGTGGAACGAAATTACCGCTTGCTTTTCATTACTTATGAATCCGTGATATTTAAGTTAAGGGAAGTCATTAGTGGAGGTTGTATAAGATCCCGATATTATATAGACAACGACGAAATCGACAGTAGAGGGTGGGTGCCTGATAAAGAGGAATGAAGGTTTTTCCTTAATGAAAACACTCTAAGATAACGCGGATAACGAGAGGAAAGAGTGATGGAGTGATGAAGCTTAGCGGTAGTGGGAGGGGGTGGTATAAAGGTGCTGGAAACAAGAAAGAAAGGTTGGTGGTGAGGGAGGAGGATCGTTAGAGTCGCTGATTATTCAAATAACTCGTGGAATAAGAGCTCTTTTCTCTCCCACTTCCGTCGGGAAGCTGAGTCCAAGGTTGACATTATGTAGCTCTGTAACTATGAGCTCCACAACGGCCGAAGCCATTTTCACAGTCAAGCATTTTGATAACTCCTGCTGTGGGACCCTATGCTCCTGAAAGGACGTTTTGGACTTGTCGTCGCACCTGTCATTTAAAAGAATTGGTAGCCCTCGGTAGAACTGGTAGGGCTGGAGAAATGCGGAGCCTTCCGGAAGTCTATGAGCTGAGGAGGAAACCCCCTCAGCTGACATTTTTGAAATTTATCTTTTGCGTGTAATGTAAGGATAGACAATTGCTTAGAAGAGAAACATATTTTTGTTCGTTTTAATGAATAAATTTTAATTGTTCATAATAATGAAAAACGCTGCAAATCCCTGCACAACGGTTTATTATTTTGTATAGAATACCCTTCTGTTACAGATCACAGCTCTATGTATAGATAACCCGTCTATATAATATAATATGTACTATTCTATGCATAATTATGTAGATCGCAGACCCTCCGTAGGTTAGTACCTAACCCCGTACTCGTTACTAGGTACCTACCTAAATCACGAGTTAAAAAAATGTTGCTAAAATAATTCTGCCGATGACAAACAGTACTTACCTAACAAAAAGAAACACACATAATGAAGTTCTGAAAAGAAATTGTTGATGAGGAGTGAAAAAAGTTGCAAAAGTACCTACCAACAAACTCCAGCCCCTTCTACGTAGATGGTATAATGAACCGTTGTGTAATAATTTACCGTTGAGTAATGATTTACCGTAGTAATAATTTACCCATCAATAATACTTCAACGTTTGTTCAAGTTTCACTACCTACCAACAAACTCCAAAAGAGCCATCATTTTTCAAATTAAATAATATCACAGAACAACCAACTCGACTTCATACTCCGCCAATATAATCAGGTGATCCCTACCAATGATTGGCCGTATTCACAAATTCCTATTGTGGGCGCGTCTCTGGTTACGAGATTTGGTTTGAATTGTATACAATTTCATTCACACTGGAGTCGAAAATGCCTGTCGGTGCAAACTTCGGGGCCTTACTGTGAACGAACGGCTGGACGTACGATGCTCCGGATGGTCTTAAAAAACTCGCAAGTTCAAGAACTATCTAAAACCGTAAAAATGTTTACGTAAAAAAATGGTATAGGCGTTTTGAAAATTTCAACCCCTATTTTGAACCCCTTAGAGATGACTCACAGTAACGTCGAGCTTCGAGGACCAACTAGACGCCGAACGGAACCTATAACCCGAATTTCATCAATTTTTGTTCATGGTAACTAAGAAAAGTGGCCCGTACGGCGTACGGCGTACGGCGTACGGCGTACGGCGGACAGACAGAAATATTTTTATTGCAGTTTTGGATTCTACATACCTTGAAACGTAAACCATCAAATTTTGAGGGGGGGTAAGAATTTTTTTTTTCATGCTCGATTCCAATGGTTCATTATTGAAAATAATAAACCAAAAGGAAGGCGCACTAAGTCGAATAAGAATAAGTTCAGTTTTCATGAGGTTATCCTGGAGGAGTCAGGTTATGTTTTGGATATACTACGACGGAGATAAGAAGAATATACATGTGCTTTTGTGAATCCGGATTTAATTATTATTCCCGACTAATACCACATAGTGGCAGCGGTTGAGCGTAATCGAACCAACTAAACTCATTTCGGAAGATAAGCCGCTAAACTTCTGGTGCGACTCAAGGACTCAACCTCCCAAAACTACCACGGGCGGTTCCAGTGCCGGTGTTAACCGTTCGCTAATTCAATTTCCAACTCCGAGCGCTTTTAATTTTAAATCGGATGAATGGAAAGAGTGGCGGCAACGGTTCGAACGTTTTATGCAATCGACAGATCTAAAAGATCAAGATGATTCCGAAAAAGTGAACGCACTTGTTTACCTAATGGGGCCGCAGACGGAAAAGATTTTCGCGAGTTTCAACCTCACAGTGCAGCAACAAGACAACTATCAACTTGTTCTCAATAAGTTTGATTCATATTTTACTCCGACGAGGAATGTAATCTACGAAAGTTATAGGTTTCACACACGTAAACAGGGCGACAGGGAACAGGTGGACGATTTTATCACCGATTTGCATCACCTAGCCGCTAATTTCGATTTTCCCCCGACCTTCGTCAAACGTGCCATCAGAGACCAGATCGTCGTAGGTATTTGTGATAAAACGTTATCAGAAAAACTACAAATGAATACCGATCTAACACTGGAAGATGCTATAATCGCCGCCAGACAGCAAGAAACTATTAAACAACAGCAAGAAGCGTTTCGCTCGACACCAGACCGGATTGCCTCTGCAAATAGAGTTTCTGCCAATAAACGTCGAGGTGACTAGTTTCATGAGCTCGAGATATAAGGATACTGGTGAAACCCAACAAAACCACAAAAATATCCATAATATCGGAAAATCATTCCAGTGGTGTAGCTTACCGGAACTTCACGAGTGGAATAAATGTCCTGCGTGCAACGCAATTTGCATAGGCTGTCATAAGAAGGGACACTACAAGAAAGTTTGTATCTTTCGTAAAACAGTCAATCTTGTTGGATATGAAACTAAGGAGGATCAGTTGTCGGACTCAGAAGCTGAAGGGTTTATTGGTCTCACGGAAGCTACTAATACTGACACTAAAAGTCGATAAAACTCACTGCCTATTTTTACGTAATTTCTGGAGCCAAACAGGTATCATGGAGCCATAAACTTAGCGAGCAATTAAACATTTTCAAAAGAGTGGGCACCATCTAGTCAAAGCCGTTTGACCCTATTTCCTGCTACCCCTCTCTGTTCAGCGGACTTGGAAACACCAAGCAGCCTTATCATATTGAGCTGGTGGATAAATTCTTTGAATACACCTCGTCGTGTTCCACTGCCTCTTCATAAGGAACTAAATCACCTCCTGAAAACATCTCCCTCTTTTCCCAGCAACTTAAGACCATAAACCTCAACTATCTTTTCAGTCAAGAGGAGTTGCGAAGAGAAAGGCAGAAGAGAGCATTTGACCAACATCACGGGAGTAGATCGTTGCAGAATCTAAAAGAGGGAGAAGATGCTTTCATCACCAACAGGCAGCAGGAGGCTGTCGTTCTATATAAGCATGAGGCACCTCGCTCATACCTAGTTGGGACTCAAGATGGAGTGTTTCGCCGCAACCGCAAGTCCTTGTTCCGGCTGCCTGAAAAGTCAGATGCCGTGGACCCTGCGGTGTTGAACAACTATGACGCTCCGATCCAGCCACCGATCCCTCCCAGTGGAAAGAGTATTGTGGAGTCTCTACAGCCACGAGGATCGTCAACGACTTTGGGGGCCTCTCAGCAGTCACAACCAGACCTCCATCGGAAGACATCGCCTGTCCCACTGCGGAGGAGTCAGCAGCTAATCCGCCCAGTCCAACGACTCAATCTTTAAATTTAAAGAAGGAGACATGTGTAATAACTAAGTCGAATAAGAATAAGCTCAGTTTTCATGAGGTTATCCTGGAGGAGTCAGGTTATATTTTGGATATACTACGACGGAGATAAGACGGAGATACCTAGGTATATGTGCTTTTGTGAATCCGGATTTATTATTTAATTATTATTCCCGACTAATACCACACACACCTATTGAATTAAAAGTATGATTTAAGGGTTGAATAATTTAAAATTGACACTTCTATGGACAATTATAAGGTGCTTCCGCTAAGGATGATCATTTGCAGGGTCATGTCAATACTTTAATCGAGGCTATCTCGGAGAACGTAAGTATTCTTAAAATTTTCATCTGTAGGTCGTCCCACTGAGGGGACGAACATGAACTTACGGTGGGAGGAAGCAGCGTCGAGTGGGGTGGGTCTGCTGATATGAGGCCGAAATGGTGGATAGGCGAAGAATGACCTCCAGTGTAATAGTTTTCAATACTCCCGAGTCAACGGTTCCCCATGCTGTCCTAGCTTTTGAGGAAGAGCTGGCTACAATGAAACAGTACTTGGATGCGTTGGGTCCTGATCTTCCCGATCGTATAAGGCAGGTTTTACGACTAAAGCACGTAGCAACGAGAGGCGCCGCTCAAGTTGACGTTTGATAGCCCTGCCTCAGTGACGAAATCTGATAGTGCATCAAACCCTCCGGCTGATTGCTAAATCCAACAAACACTCCTGCACAGCGGCAGTTTGTTGGACTGTATATATTATTTTCCTTTTCGAGCCGTAGCTAAATAAGGAACTGATCGAGAGGAGGGAAACATGACAATCAAGTATGTGTCCGGAATATCAATTATAGAGGATTAGCCGTCCCAGCACGTCACCAATAAACTATTTATATATGTACACAGACCTATGTCAAGATTCCCCCGTGAAGCTGATCATCTTCAGAACCATCCCGATTTGAAAATTTTCGATACAGCTTTCTCTTCCACCAAGATCCTGAAATATCATATTACTGCATCTTACCTACTATACATAATACTTATGTTAAACTCTGATTTGACATCTATATATTTGCAAATGAGCAATATTTACACATCTGCTTCTGAATAATTTTTCTTTCCTACAAAAACATTCAAATTCACTCTATTCTTGAGTTTTACTGGTTTTATTTATTTTCATTTTTTTAGCTCGCCCGTATCTGTAATAAATAGACTTTTGTTAATCTAATGATGGAGTCAGAGTTCTCCAAAACAAATTTTAAAAATTTGGGTACCTACTAAATAAAATTACTGGGCCAATCACAACAGCTTATTTTCTTCAAAAATTCGCAAAACTCCAACAAATATTGAAAAAATATTATATTGGAGCCACACCTGAAAATCTTGAGCACTCATCCAGATTAAACTCAAATATTTTTTTTTTTAAACTCAATTGTAGGTCAGTAGTGAGGACACCCCCCCCCCCCCCCCCCCCCAACAATTGAAATGTTTGAAAAATCTCGACAATTGAGTGAGAAAAAAACGTACGAAAAAAATTCGCTATTAGAAAAGAATACCTTACTTTCAACAAAACTTCTCCACCCTCCTTTGAAGAATCGTTTCATACAAAGTTGCCAGTAGCAACTTCAAGAGCTCAAGAGCAGTTCAGCAGTATCTAACCAACTATTGGAATGACTGATGAATTCAATTTTATAAAAGAATGTATTTTTAATTAATAAGTTGATGATAAAGAATGAACAGAAATCAGAATATATTCTACTTGGGTATACTCTGAGAATTACGAGCAAGTATATTGCAAGTACATTGTGTGTTGTTGGGTATTGCAAGTATATTGTGTATTGCTATTTTTCATGTATATTTCGTTATAAAATTCGTTTGTACATTCAATTGAATGAACGTCGTCTGGACGCCTTTTCAGGGTCACCGTAGAGACACAAATGTAATCTCTGAATTATACCTACAAATAAACCATTCAGTCAATCTGGGCAGACCCGTACGAGTACAAATGCCTATGTTAGCTGAAAAAATTAATATTGAGAGCAGAGCCTAAAGAGTAGAGTAGGTACCAGTTGGAAGTGAAACGATCGTTTCGCTCAATATTCTCTTCAAGCCAGAATTTCTGCGAAAGAGACGTTGGAGAGGTTCCAACAACACCCTTTCAGCTGAAGTGGGAGGAGGGGCAGTGTGGGTGGAATTTTCTCCCTAATTAACTAGCATTTAATTAAAATCCTCAACGTTCAGGCTCTTTTTTCATTTTAGATGAAGAAGACAACAACAACGGGAGTGAGAAAAAAAGAAAATGAATAGACAGACGACCTCTTCTGCCTTTTATTTGGTATTTTCTGTCGGAGGAAAACAACGGGATCTGCTTTCTCGTTCTGGTGCTCTTATGAAGACAGGGGAGGGCTGCTGATAAGTCAAAAGAAATTGTTTAATTATGCCCTGACGTGAGGGGCGGAGAGTGAACCGTCTGAAGCGCACAATGGCGAAATGGAGTAAGGGAAAGCTGAGGTGTTTCCCTGACTTCATTTTAAAACACGGCGATCGTTATAGAAGGAAGCTGCGCTCTACAGTCAACAGACGTCAACTGACATTTCTTTAATATAAAGCTGCATTTTTCTCAAGAGAGCTGAGGATTCAAGAGGATTTCGGGGAAATGCTTGTGTTTAATCAATGCTACCATATCAACCTTTGCACACCTATCTCAAGGGTACGAAGAAGAAGGAAAAAGTAGTTACTGTAACTATCGACAATGGAGCACAAACAGCTACCCTGCTTCACAAACTCGCGAACCCTGCATGGCAGTTGGACATCATGGCTATCCTGAAATGGCAATTTATCGTAAAAATTGCCTCTTAACTCAAGCCACTGCATCAAATCATGATCCCCTACGAGGAAACCAGGAAAGTTTCCCTACAACAAAATGTAACCCAGTGTCTCGTTACCACCTACCCATCATACTAAGGTTGTCAAACCCACCCCATGTAGTTGTGATGAATGAAATAAATCAACGTTCTTGTTAAAACTTCTACCTTCTTCCCGCCCTTGATGGTACTACAAACAATATCGAGTTCGGCAGGGGACATGTTTCGAAATGACTTACCAGCCGAAAAACATTAGGCGAGTGGTTAAATCTTGAGTGGTATTAAATCTACCGTTATGGTAATTTTACTTCTAATACTATAGGTACCGGACATAATCCTTAAGATTCAGTACCAGACACAGCCAGTAAGTTACTAGTAACCAGATCACATAATAAGACTCTCCAGCTTCATAAAACCATAGCTAACAATGAGTTTATATTACATTATATTATGTTAATGTTACGAAAATGGGTTACGGCTTACGGAAGAGAATTACAGATTTACATTCCTTTCCCACCAGGGCATCTCATTATCAGAGGCGTTCCCAAGGAGTTTAGATTAAGGGATATAGTGCGCATATGCATACCACCATCAGCCAGTGAGAGCTTTTGAAACTTCGGCACTTTTCTGGTTCTGAGGCCAAGCTCGAAGTCTCGGTGGAAGGGCAATCTTCAACTACATAATGACGAAACCGTGCCATGAACTTGTCTTCACTAGTGTTATAAATTACGAAAAAAGCACTTGTATTTTAATACAGACAAACGTCGATGGACATTACGAAACCGAATGTAAAAACGAAAAATTATTTATTTTTGTTCTATTCCTGCAGGCCACTCCTCAAAACAAAATCCAACAAAAAATGCTTGCATACGAGTCTGCAACACATTGGGACATTTTATGTCAATATTAATAATATCCAATCTTAATAAACCGTTCAGTAACAAATTTATTTTTGATCACATTGATATGGTCGTTTCAGTTAGACAAATGTCACCTACGTCTGTGCTTTGTACGCTGATTTCTTCGAGAGCAGTTGCGTCCGCGTGTTGATGCGAATGACAGGACGGGGCTCCGACCCAAGCCTCCAGCTGTGTCAATGCGCATCTAACCAGCTTCCAAAGTCCTTAAGCCAGGTGGGAGTGATAAGTATTTTTCCTCGTTCCAAATCATCCTATGCTATTTCGACACCAGAAGTGATTTTACTTGCTGTGGATTGTTATCTATCGGTTCAATCATGGGTTCTTTGGTTTCTTGATCCTCGTAGAGCGCAGCATTTGCACGATTATCATGGTTCATAACATCTTTGGATGAATTGTCTTCGAGAAACGTTTGATCGATTATAATACCGTGCTCTTTGTGCAATGGCGTGTAGACGAGAAATCGTAACCAATCCTTTACCGTACTTTTTAACATGTTTAATGTTTTAGGGCTGGGGGTCATTCTGTGAATTCCGACACGCAAATATGCAACGTTTTTCATTGGTTACTACACAGTTACTACCTTCTGTTGTAGCAACCATAAAGAATATCGCACTCGAAAGAAACAAGAGTCAATAGCTACGTTTTTCATTGGTTACTAAACAGTTACTACCTTCTGTTGTAGCAACCATATGTTGATGGCGAGTTCTATAATAAGTACAGTAAATGCAACATTATACTTGTAGAGTTCAGTGAAATTGTGGCTTTCATTTTTTCTTGACATTAAAAAACTATATCTAATTTCTCCCTTGCGAGGGAAAAACATTAAACATGATTTAATGTTTTTCCCTCTCAAGGGAGAAATTTCAAAGGTTTATGTCATTACACTTACATAATCATGGTTGTTGTTTCTTTACGAACCCACTATATGCAGACGATTTGTGTATTTGATGTTTTTTGATGTGCACATCGAATGAGTAATCCTCGTCTAGTTGGCGAGGTAATGCGCAGACCATGTTGTTTACTTCATCAACCGGTACGTTGATTACTTGGCCAACAATCGCCTTTGAACCCTTTACGAACCGCAACCGACGAATCTGCATAAATGGAAGTCGGGGCGAGACAAGTCGTTCGGATATTGGATCAAGTGGAGGTAGGTGCGTAGGCATTGGCGGATACTGGAAGCCGTTTGATCGCGACAAACGTGGTATTTCCTTCTTGCATAATTTGCGGTAGCAGTTTTCACACGCTTTAAATTTGGAAACATCCTCGTTAAGAAATTCTCTTGCCAGCAAGTCACATGCGGAAGCAGGAGTTGGGCGCAGATCTTTCTCGAACCACAATCGGTCGCAGACTGAACATGAAAACCCAAATTTATTCGTAGTAAAGCGTCTGTGGAATTCGTCGTCAGCGACAGATTTAGATGGTGGTACATACTTATGATTTACGTCGGAAATCTCGATAGCGTCTGTAGCGTTCTCCGAGGTAAACTTAAAAGCTTGAAGTTTCTTGCAAAGTCGACATTCACGCTGTCTCTCGGCGTTTGTTTTCGCTGGTGTGGCCCTGGTGGTCTGTTTCCCAAGTTTCTTGCAAAGTCGATATTCACGCTTTTTATCGGCATTTGTTTTTACAAGTTCGTTTACGGCATTCTCTGTAGTATGACTATCCGTACTCATACGAAGTTTCTTACGGATTCGATATTCACGCTGTTTTAGCAAATTTCGTTTTAGCGTTGTTTTCCCTTTGTTAATCGGTTCGACGTTCATCTCGTCGTTCGCTCCATTGGTACGTATGAATTGTTCATACTTTTTGCGACGAGAAAGGAGTATCGACAACAAACTTACGAAACTCTTCCGATTCCATATCAACAAATAAAATCACAACACTATTGGTTAGTAATTAATCACTTTAAAACCAATTACACAAATACACAAATAAAATATGTAAGATTCGGAGCACACATGTATTCACGATGATGGCTAAATCAAAACTAACAATAGAGAGTTCCTAAGAGATAAGTTCATTAGGGAACGGCCATATCTTTTGGCCACATCTAAGGCGAGCAGCTAAGATGCTAACTTTGGATGCTAACCAATAAGTCCGGTTTGACAGAAGTGGTGGGGGTAGGAGTGAATTAAAAAGTAACGTCACTTAACTTAGCACAACGCGAAATCCATTCAGCTTCAGCTGCCTTTTTTCCTGGTCGTTCCGTTTCCATTTCATTTTTAGTTTATTCTATTTTATTTCAAGTTCATCATGGAAGAGCTTGAAAATCTTTTTCGCCTCTACCTCAACGGACAAGGACTGTTGTCGGATGACGATATTATAAGTGCTTTTGAGGTGTATTTTGAACATCAAAATCCTCGTGCGATGCGTCGACTGGAGCTACAGGGTCCATTTCCCCTAGGTTTGGAGTAACTTTGAAAGACGCTGGCGATGGCGAGGACCAAGGACACATGACGCGTTAAAAAAAACGACAAAACGCGGCAAAAAGCTGTGCACTGTTACCCCTAAGTAAGGTTAAAGACGATTCCTAAAGTTTGTGCCCTGGGCGCCTTATGTATAAGGCCGAATAAGTCGAACTTAAGGAAATAAGTTTGAACTTGGGCGACGCGCATGCGCAGTTGAGATAAATCCGAACACATCTTCCCGACTTTAGTCTTTAGGAACTCTCTAATAACAAAACAACGAATCCCAGTTTCCTATACGACCAACTTTGTTTGGATGTAGTATTATTTTAATGAAAACAGAAATGTAGGTAACCTCAACCTCAAGCAATTGATCACAAAACAAGCGGCAGTGTTCACTATATCTATTTATAACATAAAAATATATATAAGTCTGACATAAATACCAAGAACAAATACGCATGAAATGCGATATAATTCGAGAGCTTTCGATCGAATGGAGAACGATTTTTGTCCGATGAAAACTACAGAAGTTTCATTTCCCTAGCAACGGCTTGGTTGTAAGTGAAAATTATCGTAAAATGTAGGTAACGCTTTTCGAGGACACTTTTTCGTGACAGTTTTGGTTTATTATTTTCAATAATGAACCATTGGAATCGAGCATGAAAAAAAAATTCTTACCCCCCCTCAAAATTTGATGGTTTACGTTTCAAGGTATGTAGAATCCAAAACTGCAATAAAAATATTTCTGTCTGTCCGCCGTACGCCGTACGCCGTACGGGCCACTTTTCTTAGTTACCATGAAAAAAAATTGATGAAATTCGGGTTATAGGTTCCGTTCGGCGTCTAGTTGGTCCTAGAAGCTCGACGTTACTGTGAGTCATCTCTAAGGGGTTCAAAATAGGGGTTGAAATTTTCAAAACGCCTATACTATTTTTTTTACGTAAATATTTTTACGGTTTTAAATAGTTCTTGAACTTGCGAGTTTTTTAAGACCATCCGGAGCATCGTACGTCCAGCCGTTCGTTCACAGTAAGGCCCCGAAGTTTGCACCGACAGGCATTTTCGACTCCAGTGTGAATGAAATTGTATACAATTCAAACCAAATCTCGTAACCAGAGACGCGCCCACAATAGGAATTTGTGAATACGGCCAATCATTGGTAGGGATCACCTGATTATATTGGCGGAGTATGAAGTCGAGTTGGTTGCTCTGTGATATTATTTCGCTTGAAAAATGATGGCTCTTTTGGAGTTTGTTGGTAGGTAGTGAAACTTGAACAAACGTTGAAGTATTATTGATGGGTAAATTATTACTACGGTAAATCATTACTCAACGGTAAATTATTACACAACGGTTCAGTATACCATCTACGTAGAAGGGGCTGGAGTTTGTTGGTAGGTACTTTTGCAACTTTTTTCACTCCTCATCAACAATTTCTTTTCAGAACTTCATTATGTGCGTTTCTTTTTGTTAGGTACTGTTTGTCATCGGCAGAATTATTTTAGCAACATTTAACTCGTGATTTAGGTAGGTACCTAGTAACGAGTACGGGGTTAGGTACTAACCTACGGAGGGTCTGCGATCTACATAATATGAATATAATAGAATAGTACATATATTATATAGAAGGGTTATCTATACATAGAGCTGTGATCTGTAACAGGAGGGTATTCTATACAAAATAATAAACCGTTGTGCAGGGATTTGCAGCGTTTTTTATTTTAATGTGCCAAAGCAAAGACATAAAATTTCAAAAACCTCCTTTCATAGCTGACGGCTTCCAAGTCTACTTCGATGTTGGATGCACACCGGCCAGAATCTAGTTGAATTTTGCTATTCGGAGTTATAGAAACATCAATTTTAAGGACTTGACCGAGTTTGGAGGTGAAAAGAAATATTCAAATTCCAGTATGAATAAAACGCACTAATTGGAATATAAATAACTGAATATATCGTTGCAAAACATCAATACAGTAGTTACTGTAGCTTCTCCTCTGAGGTGAAGCTTAGTGTCGTTTTAATATTCAGCAGGTGACTTCTTCCCCGTCCACATTAAGCCCTCTCTACTCAATTTTAAAATCAATGGCATGAAACACTATCTACTCAACGATTAGGGGCCATTTTCAGTCCCCCTGCCCGTCACCATATTCGACGAATGACACCGAATATTTCATTTTCAGACAAATCTTCGTCAATCTCAACTGTCGTAATACTAGAGGGTTGAAGAATGAGTAAAGTCGGTCATCTTGAGTTATTGACGGACGTGGAGTTCACTCGAGAAAAAGGGATAAGGTGGTCCTGGAGAGGGGGGGGGGGGGCATTTGAAGGCAGGCGCTATGGGGAACTGAAACGGTGGGGGAACAGCAATAAACCGGGAGCTTAGGAAAGGTATAGGAGCATCCCGCCACTGTAATATCGTACACTTCAAAGACCTCAACTTTCACTTAGAAATGCGATGTTTGCTTTTGAAACTGTTATTTCGCTACTTGAAACTCAATTTCGATGTAATTTATGCTTAAACAATATCCGCCTATTATAGGTACCGATTGAAATGAGGAGCGTCAATAAGTTTGATGATCTTGAGATTATTTCGATATTTTACATAGTCTTCTCGAATAATTTAGTAATAGGGTCTACCTTGACTTCCCTGATCAATTTATCTAGATATTTTATCGAGTTTACAATAGCAGAGGTCATACTCAGGAAGTTTATAGGCCGTCAGTAGGTAACTTGAGACGATAGCTGCATAATATCGTCACGGGAACTGTTTATTGGAACATCTGTATCTCAAAGGAACAGTTCTTCGGCTTCCAATTCTCCTGAAACCTCCTAGAGCAAGTGAGTTGCCCTGAAGCCTTTCCATCGGTGAGTCATTTGAACACCATTCTAATAACCACCAGTCCCTTACCCTTGCGGTTCAACCCTTCTATTCTAAATCTTAGAATCCTCCCCTAGAAATTTGAGCCTATACCTTTAGAGGAGAAATACTAGTTTCCTGGTTAAATCTCAAATACTTGTTTTCATTCCTCGAACTGATAATCTTAATCACCATTAAGAAGGTCAGCGGGAATTAATTTTCCTATAGCACAATTCTTAGCCCTATTGGCTGGCAGAATTTATTATTATATTTTTAGTGAGATTACTGGGACTCAAGCAATTGAGTTAGAAACCCTCTCTTATTGAACTGGATCATCTTAAATTGTCCTCCTCTACAAAGTCCCACCATTTTACAAACTGCAGTGTTGAGAATTGCATAAAATAATCTCCGAGAGGAGTATATAGTGAGTTGGCGAAAGCATTTCCTCACATACGTTTCTGAGAGCAGGTAAGGCCCTGTTAGATCGACCAAACGCGGATACTAACCATCGTACGCTCTAAGCACGTGAGCCTTACAAAGCTACACGTAATGATGCAAGTCGAAGTGATGTTACCGTCAAAAGTGTAATACTATGAAGATCTGTCCAATCGCAATCAAGGCTTTAAATTTCAAAACGAAAGTTTTCAGTTTACTACCTACATTCGAGAAACAAACGACAAGGTTATCTGCGGAGAGGGATGCGTCACCCAACGTGCCCCGAAAAGAACAGTTACGTATGCCTTAACAGACCTGTACATACGTACCCTCGATTAGGTACATACATTTTAAAAACCCAGAAAACTTATGTAACTTATACTTAGTATCTTGCGTATCGACCCTATTTGCCGCATAAACTTCTGAAAAAATAGGTAGCTATATAAAACGGAACAGTATTTAAATGTAGGTCGTTATATTTTGTTTCCCATTAGTGCCGGACAAATTTTGTTCTCATTGGCAACGAAAAACTCCTCCATTTGCTATTAATAATTACTTTTAGCAGGAAAAGAAATTTTGGTAATTAGTTTTTCTCATTGTTTCCTGGAAAACTCTAACAAACCCTCCATTTACCCCTCAACCACCCCCCAATTCATTATGGTGGTATTCGGGTGGATGCATGAGGGGGGGGGGGGGGGGGCACGCTTAATTAAAACCGGAACTTTGAATGAGAAACCCCCAACAAATCTGGCTCTTTGCTTTTCAGCGTCATGGACAGCAACGGTGGTGAGGGTTGCGGGACTTTCATCAAAGGCGTAAAAGAGCTTGTTGACCGTGATGGCGCTATCATTTCGCCCTTTTGGACAGTAACGGCTTAATTACCTGGATAATTAATCAGCGGGTACCGACAGAAACCATAACCCTCATCTCTCCTGCCATGATCATCTCTTCGTTCATAACTCTTATCCTCCTCCATCCCCCTACAATCGTTGGATTCACCTACATTAAGTATAACGAAGATTATAATGTTTATAATTTTGATTCAGAGTCTACTTCTGGAAGCCTTGTGATCACTTTTGGGGGACATGATACCGTCGTCCTCCAAAATAAAAATTTCCACTCACGTTTAGTGTTTCAGATTTTTCTGAACAAACTTGGTTCCATGTGTTATCGCAAAATAAAGTGAGCTGAGATGTGGAGATTAGATGCGGTTTGGTTTCAGGAAGATCTCGTAAATGAATACGTTGAAATTGGCAGTCACTTTCGTCTGCGATTGTGCAAATGTGATGCCACACTCATAACTCCGAAACTATTCAACTAGTTTTGAAGAGTTTTCAGAGCTCAGGGGATCAATAACGAAATTTCACACCCGCTTCAGGTTTCCAACTTTTCCCAACACATTTGGTTCATCGCCAGCACTAGTGTATGTCCTAGCCACATGTAAGTGAATAAGTAGGGGACATTTTACATCGTAAAACAATAATTCGTGTAACAGTAAAGATTTGGAGGCAATAAATTGTTCCTATTTTGAATTTAATCACTAAAACGGTGGAAACAGTTCCATACTTTCGGAGGGTTAAGTGGGGTTTTTAAGTTGGTGGATTAATTTTTTAAACCCGCTCATTAGGCCATACTGCATGGATTAAACTTTCTTTTGAGTAATTCTCTCTTTGGTTCGCTTTGAAAATTTCAATTCGTTCACTCCCACCCCTTCCCTGAGCAGTACACTTAGAACCACCGATATTTGCTGAATTCAAGAGAGAGTAGAACAATTAACCGCTACTCCTTTTTAATTAGTTCTTTAAAGTTAGGGCCTAATTAAAAGAACCCGTTCAAGTCTTCACAAGCCTTTTTGAACTCCTTCCTGAGCAAGGAGGGGCTTTTCATGCTGTCATATTCATCTTCTCATAATAATCATCCATTAATAAGTGTGAAACGTAGATAATAATTATTATATACACACACAAAAATCCCGACATGCAACATGGCCATTATGAATTCATCTCCGAAATAACGAACTTGAACAACCCCATGTACTCTTTATATTTATACTTAGCTGAAAATTGAACGAAGATCTGATATGAATTTAATCCAGACATAGAATTTCTTCCACTTAAAATATGAGTTTTTATCCTGCAAACAACGTCAAGAGCATCAAATGGCGCCTTCCTAAGTCGAAAAATGGATGGGAAAAAATTAATTTACCTATTTTTTATTAGCTCCAAAAATTCTTCATTCAGTGCTGAATAGTTTGATACCAATATGTTGAGGACTTGGAGCTGTATAAGAAGTGTAAATAGCGCTAAAATCTGGGCACTCCGGTCTGGTATACATAACCATGTCTAGGTATAGCTTCCCCCGGATCCCGGATGTATATTTTTTGAACGCCCTGCTTTACTCTATCCTGCTGAGCTTCTGCTCTGGTTCTATCTTTGAATGTCTGTATATAACTGATACTAGGTGTGAATAATAAATCAACGACATAAACATAAAGTTAGAGTAAAATATGTATGTACCTAAATTATGAGACCCCGAATTTCGAACACCGGGTTCTGATAGTTGTTTGAGCATCTTCACCTGGTTGTCCCCTTTTCTTCCGTCCACCTTTCTGATTTTTAAACATCCGTTTCGTCATAACAAAAGGACACAGGGAAACAAAACTACCTACTATCAAATCACTGAAAAAGTTCATCATGTGAACTGAAAAGGGAAAGGCCAAAGGCAGATAATGTGACAAACGTCTACTCCCCCGAGTCAAATCCCTAGTTTGATTCCCAGCCGCTAGCGGTTTGTGGCACTGCAGTCGTCCTCAGCTGCATAGAATAGGAATGGAAAGTTGATAGCAGAAACGACATAGGCACCAATAAACATTCAAAGAATTACCAGAACTTGAGAAGCTGACTAGTGAAACTTAACAGCATAAAGAGACAGAATGTCAGATAAGCAGATCGGTATGCAAGATGAGAATTTTTTGGTAGGTAGGTACCAGTGAGTTGCAAGAAAATAATAATTGATTGCACAAAAAATACATCATTTCAATGTCGGAAACGTACCTACCTCAGGACATTCTTCTTCTTTACAAGGAGCAAATTCCTTGTAATAAAAGTACAAAAAGCATTACTACGTAAGTAACTACCTTCCAAAAGTCCTTTTTACTTTATTGTGGTCAACGTCTTCATTGGTACCACATCTCTATCTGGCTATGGGATTTCAAAAATAGGAGAGAACAGTGTGTGAATTTTAAAATACGAGGGGAATGCGGCTGCAGCGGCTATGGGATTTCAAAAATAGGAGAGAAAAGTGCGGGATTTTAAAATACGAGGGACGACTGCAGCGCCACAAACCGCTAGCGGCTGGGAGTCAAACTAGGGATTTAACTCTGGGAGTAGACGTTTGTGATAATGCGACACTTCTTGTTGTTGCCATTATCAACAAGAAAGGATGTTATACAGTATCCATGACAGTTCCATGAACTTCAACATCATCTCATTCATTGCTGGTCATTGCCAAAGAACAGAGAGGTAGGCCGTAGGCATTATTTCCTTGTTGAGAAATTGAAGCCTTCCAGTCAGAGTGGACGTACTAAAGAACGGCGCAGCGCGGAGCCTTTGACGATTCCCACTATTTCTTGTTATTCTACACATAAATCTCCGATTTTCCGAAACTACTGACCCGATCGTGTCTACTCAGTACCTACTCAATACTACCTACTTAGTACCCACTCAGTACTACCTACCTAGTGCCCTTCAAGTACAACCAACTTAGTACCCACTCAGAAGTCATACTCAGTACCTACTTAAACATTTTTTCCAGTACCTAAAAAAATTATCAGTAGGTACCTAATTAACTAAAAAATTTCAGAATGGGTTGGGGGGGGGGGGGGAGACAAAATATGCACTTCCTTGGAGCATAGCGAATGTGTGTGCAAAATTATTGCAACATTTCAGCTCGATCCGTGATGTTTGTGAGGCTGTAGCCCTGTCAAAGAAGAAGAACTACCACAACCAGAAAAACATAATTTGATTTTCACTAACTTCCACTGATTTCCAAACTTGAATATTGATCCACCATATGGGACCCTCATTTCGCCAGGTATACCAATAAAGTATAATCTGTGGAGAGATGTTTTTATAGACCCCTCGCATACAATTCAGGATTAGTACTCGCACATGAAAAACCACATACCCCATTACTCGGACTTACTGACAGACTGACCTTGCCACTTCACAGTACGGGTAGCCACTGATCTCATCACCCTCTACAACATTTGCAACGACCAAATTGACTGCCCACCCCAAGTGATAAAACTGAACTTTTTTGTCCCTTTATACACATTCAGACAGCCAAGACTTTTCGAACCGACTTTTCACTCAACCCTGTACGCCCAAAATGAACTCTCACCAGAATGCAACGAGAGTACAATAGTATTATCCTCACCTCACCATCCATAGACATTTACGACAAATCTGTTAAATTCAAAAATGACATTTACAATGGTCTATCCGCAACTCGTCCAACCTACTAGACAATAATATATTTCTTGTATACCTAAGTACTCATTATTTTCAAACTTCTGTTAATTACCAAAACTAGCTGTTATATTACCATAACCTATTGTATCTGTACTAGGTCTCTTGTATCTTATTTGAAGTATAATCGTATTTTCGATGTTAACTGTCATCTCTGTACCCCTCAAAATCCGACATTATAATGACATAGCTTTTGTAGTTGGTATACTGAACACCTAGGCGATACGTGGTGTATAGAAATATCTACATTCAGATCAAAACATTTAAAGATGAAATTCGATTAACCTGAAACATGCTTCAAATGCTGTAAAATGTACTACAGAGGTATTTTGGTTGGTATGTTCGAGCTTTCATATCTACCTACGCATTAGGTATGGGTAGGTAGGAAGTTCAACCTCTCAGCATGAAATAAATATTGTACTCGTGTAGGTTACTATGTACCGTGGCACGTAGGAAGTAAAATAGAAAAGGAACTGAAGTTGTTATCCATTGTATGTCGTCAGTATCTAAACCGAACACCAAACAAAATCTTGGATTCCCCAACTGTCCTGGTAAAAACCACTCCTGTTTACGATCAGATTTGGACCATCGACGGCGAATCACGGACAGGGACCTTCCAAACTCATACTCGCAAGTTTAAGGGAACCATTTTGATTTATGTCGCTTGCTGTGCGAACCGGTATAGGAACTCGTCTTTTGTGAGGCGGCTCGCCTAACTAATTTGCTCGGGTCGAAAGGAAACTCGAAGGAATTTGGCGTATCTGCCTCAGGGCCGTATCTGAAAGCGAAATATGCGAAATTAATCGACGCTGGGTGGGTGGCGGTAGAACTGACGTGGAGTTTACCACAATGTGCCCTAACCGCCATCCATGTTAATGATGGAAGAGTTTCTCAAATGGCTCTCGAGCGGCGCTTCGTTTTAGGAATAATACACAAACATAAATATACTATAACTAATTTATAATTATACAAATATAACTGAGTTATATTGTAATTATACTCAATTTATAACTAAATTGTAATTATACTCAATTTATAATGATTATACTATAACTTACAGTAACTTACACGCGCCTTTTTACGGAGCCGACTCTCTCATCCTTATTGTTCTTCAAGAAGTTTGATGTACAAAGCTATTTGATTACCTAATTGAGTAGGTACCATAACGATTTATACCGTTTGATTCACGATCGTGTTGACGAAGCTTTTTGATGCACACGAAAGCCTGGACGTACAATACTCGGGGTGGTCTCAAAAAATTGTTTAGCTCAAGACAAATTTAATAACGTAAAAAAAATATATACCCTTCCATAGATAGTTTTCGAGCTACGGGGTTAATTTCAACCCCTATTTTGAACGCCTTAGAGATGACTGACAGTAACGCCGAGCTTCGAGGACCAACTAGACACCGAACGGAACCTATAACCCGAATTTCATAAATTTTTTCCATGGTAACTAAGAAAAGTGGTCAGTACGGCGTACGGCGGACAGACATCAATTTTTTTATTGCATTTTCGGATTCTACATACCTTGAAACGTAAACCATCAAATTTGGAGGGGGGTTAGAATTTTTTTTTTCTTACTCGATTCCAATGGTTCCAATGGTGGCATTATTGAAAATAATAAACCAAAAACGCTGCGAATCCCTGCACATCGGTCTATTATTATGTACAGAATACCCTTCTGTTACAGATCACAGCTCTCCGAATAGATATCCTTCTATGTAATATGTACTATTCTATACAGGTAGGTTAGTACATAACCCCGTACTCGTTACTAGGTACCTACCTAAATCACGAGTTAAATGCTGCTGAAATAATTCTGTCGATGGCAAACAAACAATGAGGAAATTGCTGATGTGGAGTGAAAAACGCTGCAAATCCCTGCACAACGGTTTATTATTTTGCACAGAATACCCTTCTGCTACGGATCACAGCTCTCTGTATATGTAGATAACCCGTCTATATAATATATACTATTCTATACATATCCCTCCTACCAAAAAACTTCAGCCCCTTCTACGTAGATGGTATAATGAACCGTTGTGTAAAAATTTACCGTTGTGTAATAATTTACCGTTGTGTAATAATTTACCATTGTGCAATAATTTACCCATCAATAATACTTCAACGTTCGTTCAAGTTTCACTACCTATAAACAAACTCCTCGACTGCAACTCCGTGAATATAATCAGGTGCTCCCTAGCAATGATTATATCGGGCCAATTCCCGATTGTTATCGCTGCCCTAGTGATGATATTGGGCTGAGTGTATACAATTTCATTCACCCTGCTGTTGAAAAAGCCTGTCGGTGCCAACCTCTGGGCCTTACTGTGAACGAACGGCTGGACGTAAAATGCTCCGGGTGGTCTTAAAAAAAACTCCCAAGTTCGAGAACCATTTAAAACCGTTAAAAAAATTCGAGATAACGGCGTTCTGGAGATTTGAACCCCTATTTTTCACCCCTTAGGGATGACTGACATTATCGCCGAGCTTCGAGGACCAACTAGACCCCAAATGGGACCTGTAACAGTGTGGGCTGTTGTTCTCGATACATTTTTTCTTCCGGTTGAAACGGGATCGGTTTGGGGAAGCCTAATCGATATCCCTTCTTAACCGGTGATAATCTCGCTGGTCTAGGAGGGGGACTCTCAAGGGTCCACTCCCACTGTTACACTCTGCCAAAGACCTATAACCGAATTTCGTCAATTTTGGTTCATGGTAACTCAGAAAAGTGCGAAGTACCTACGGCGTACGGCGGACGGACAGAAATTTTTTTATTGCATTTTCGGATTCTACATACCTTGAAACGGAAACCATCAAATTTGGAGGAGGGGGGGGGGTTAAAATTTTTATTTTTTTTCCTGCTCGATTCCACAGGTTCATTATTGAAAATAATAAACCAAAATTTATGTCCGTACGCCGTACGCCGTTCTTCGCACTTTTCTTAGTTACCATGAACCAAAATTAATGAAATTTGGTTTGTAGGTCCCGTCTGTGGTCTACCTGGTCCTCGCAGCTCGGCGTTAATGTCAGTCATCTCTAAGGGGTGAAAAATAGGGGTTGAAATTTTCAAAACAAACCTCGAAAACTTTCAATAGAAGGGTGTGGTTTTTTAAAGTTTTTAAATTGATCTTGAACTAAAGAATTTTTTGAGACCACACGGAGCATTGCACGACCAGCCGTTCGTTTGCACCGAAAAGCTTCGTCAACATGATTGTGAATGAAACAGTATGAATTTGGCCCAGATATCATTACTAGGGAGCATATGATTATAATGACGGATGGCTGTATGAAGTCGAGTTTTTTCTGTGATATTATTTCATTAAAAAATTATGGATCTTTTGGATTTTGTTGATAGGTGCTTTTGCAACTTGAACAACGTTGAAGTATTATTGGATAATTTATTGCACAACGGTAAATATTACACAGCGGTTTATCATTTACCTTATGCTTCATGACTACAAATAATTAATTATTGAATCCCGCGCATTTATATGAAACTAATTCCGGGGGCCGGCTCCATTTAGGGCTTTCCTGGGGGGAACTCGAGGGTATTGACCAGAGAAAACAGTGATCTACGCAGAAGGGGTATCTATACAGGTAAATAATAAACCGTCGTGTAATATTTGCAGCGTTTTTGAATTGATCTTGAACTAAAGCATTTTGTGAGACCACATTAACGGAAGCATTTTACGGCCAGCCGTTCGTTTCGCCGAAAAGATTCGTCAACATCATCAAGAATGAAATGGTATAAGTACGGTCCAGATATCATTTTTGGGGAACACCTGATTATAATCAAGCACGGCTCAGTGAAATCGAGTTGGCTCTTCTGTGATATTATTTCATTTGTAGAATGATGGTAATTTTGAATTTGTTAATAGCTGTACTTTTGTAACTTGAGCAAGGAACGTTACGCTTCATGAATAACGACAAATAATTAATTAGGTATAGAATTCTGGAATCTAGCGAGTATTTCTGAAAAGCTGTCATTCACCGGCCGGCTACAATACTCGATTTCGGACTTCCTGGGGGCAGCACGAGAGCAGGTATTGACCACACAAGACAGAAGGGGCAGGATCTATGCAGAAAAATATTTTAAAACAATTTCAGAAGTTGTTGTAACTTAGTTTTCCGTATCGTGGCCGATCTTCAGTTTATAGCTTTGTGAAACTTTCGTTTCGTTTAAATAGAAAAGGTCCAGTCATGCAGCATGGCTATAAGAGCGAATTTTCAATTAAATATTCGTGCAATTGTGTGGAAAGATGATACAGGGAGAAATCATACCACTTTCATACGATTATTTCACTTTTTTCGTGATTTTAGGCATTTTTACCGATTTTTGACCCTTATAAACTCAAATTTGACCCATTCTTTTTTGAGAAAAATATTTTTATCACCGAAATAGTCCCTCCGTTGTGAATCACCATCCCGCGCAACGTCAGGTGAATTAATATTGATTATAGCCCTTAATACCAATTTTCGACCCCCAATCCAAATTTGAACCCTCTGTACGAAAACCCGAAATGGTATTTTTTTTTGCCTTTTCTCACCCTTTCAAACCACTTTCAGTGATTTTATATCACATGCTCCCGATTTTAGTCGTTTTCACCTATTTTTTACGTATATAAACTCAAAACTGACCCCTTAGAATTATTGAAAAGTGCTCATCTTCGAAATCATGCTTTTCTTTGGCAATACGAACGTTTCGCCGAAATTTGGAATTTGGAATTGTCACTCCAGACGATATCTGTACTGTATATCGGATATCTCAAAATCCGAAGATTTTGTGGGGGTTATATTGAGGTATGGTCGTGAAAAAAAAAAATGTTCCCATCATTCTCAAGTGAAAAAAATTTCTAATTTTCCATCATCCTCACTGTTTAATTTTAGGCAATTCATCTGCAATAGTATCCTGTAATCATAGTAATAGTAGCCCAAGGCTAACTCTCTCTTTCTGTATGTTTTGTATTGTAAATTCCCTGAAGATAAACGAATAAACGTCGGAAAAAAAATTTTCCACTCGACTACACCTCAAGGTAACCCCCAGAAAATCTTCGACTTTTGAGAAATTAATATAACTACGCGGTCAACAACAACAAATCCATATACATATATATAAATTTCTGTTAAAATCTAGGGATGAATTCAGGATGATCTGAAACGGATTTGCCTATAATAAAAAAAGTTCAAGATCTCATATTCTGAACATCTTGTACCCATTGCAATAGCTTCATTTTCTTTGAAAATTCGCCAGAACTTTCGTTTTAAATAGAAACATCCAAGTATTCAGGCTATTCGTTATTTCGTCCTCAACTCTTTTATAATTAACTACCTTTTTGTTACAGTATGAAGCTCAATACCTTTTTTCAAGATATGTATGAAAGAATTGGCGTATTCGGTTAAACCATTTACAAAGACACTCGACCAATCAATGGTAGCGATTGGTTCCTTACAATTTTATCCTGGTGTTTCGTCGTTTATCTCTGATCACTGTGGTCGCTATAGCCAGAATTGTGCTAAAATGATCATATATTAGCTATGTGAACCTCAGCAGGGTACAATGATAGACTACTATCCACTATGTGGCATGATCATTTCTAGCCAGTATGAGGTCAGCTTGCGATGCACCTTGGACTTCTCTCAAAAGTCTAACGAATTCTAATTTTGCAGTCATATTAAAATACTCAGTTACGTTGGAGGAATCGTCCCCCACCCAGTAAATTATAATTAGTACCTACATATTCCCATATCACTACAGACCTGGACGTCAAACTCTTCCACATAAATATATAACTTAGAAATTTACTTTGTTACTGTTTTACAGAACCTTTAGATGCATATTCAACGTCGCGGGGACACAATTACATATTCACGCATCATATTATTAGCACCCCACCATGGAAAGAGTTTGGAGGATCTTGGTAAGAGGATATTCTCCTACCCACCAGGCAACCTCTGGAGGTGAATTGGGGATGGGACTCATATCGTAGATAGTAGGGATCAGTATAAGAGACGTAGCGACGGCGAAGGAGCGTGCAGAGGTCGCTGAAGATAGGCCATGTGGGAAGACTAACAACATGTTTCGACCTGGAGCCCGTGCCGCGTTAGAGGAAGCCGCTTCCTAAATATTTATGAGTAAAGGGATGAAATGGGAGTGAACGGTTTTTGCAAGGTACGCGAACAAGTTGGCATAGGATGCCTCCTACATGAAACTTTGTGGTCGACAGGAACGAGAACGGTTCGCAATAACATATTTCGTTTAACTTGTCACGCGTTTACTAAACTACACCAACCCTAATCCCACCACCATTTAGCCACCAATCTGTACCGTTCAGAGAATGGGGGTGAATATTACACAGGATAGAATTGGAATATGTAGAGTATTGGAATATTTGTAAAATCCAAAAAGATCTAATGGTCCATTTACGAATTTAATAATCTCAGATTTAAACCTGAACTACCCTACAAAAATTCACCAAGTTTCATTCAAATTTTAGAACACCTTCGTTCTAGTTAGGTATTACTTTACCATTACGGTTCTGGTGATCAGAATAAAGCCTGAACTGGCCTGGACACGTCCACAAAGTTCCATTCAAATTAAAACGACTAGGTAGGTATTTTCTGCAGTTGTCCAGCAACCCCCTCTCCTGTAACGCCCCTCACGGTTCACTTTTTGAAACCCCTATCGTCTCACATTTAATGGTAGACTGCGATTAGTTAGGTTAGTGAACAAACACAGTGAGACATGGAGAAAAACTGAGATAATAGTTCCTTTACGTAACACCCAAATTACAGACAGAACTACTATTTTATTGATTTATAAACATAGCAAGACCAGCAATCTCACATGGCAAAATTCTAAGCTTTTCACTCCATCACTCTCTACCTCCATCTCCATCTACCTCCATCTCCACGCTCTACCTCCATCACCTCCGTGGCGCCGCGGCTTCCTGATGCCATTCTGCAGCCGAAATCCATGGACACTGATGTGTAAAACCGCCAATTTGACGTGCAAATGTATATACGAAAAACGAACTCGAAAAAACGAAATAATGAAAATTGTAGGTAATCAACAAACATGAATGAACACAATGAACAAACCTTTTTTTTAACGTAAGTCTTGCCCTGTAGCAGCGACTGTCAGGTCTACCATCATTATCATCACGTAATAATTCGTACAGTCGAAGTGGTGACCGTGGCAACGCTTCGGGATATCACGTCACACAAGTCGTGGTCTGTTCGAGGCTCACTATTATCTATTATTAGTTTCACATGGTAATTTGTTTACTGCTTTTTCAGAATTAAATCATGTATTTACTAAATTTCCGTCATCCTCCAAATTGGTGTGTAAAACCTCCAAATTCATGTGTAGAACCTTCAATTTGACGTTTAAATGCAATAGACGAAAACATCCCAAAACCTATAATACAGGTACTCACAAATTCTCTCGAAATTTTATGCCTTGCCGAAAGGACCTAATTATTTTTGCATGGGTAGTCGTGGCACCAGAGATAATGCAGCGACTTCCACTACAGTGGTTTCGGTTTTTACTTGTAACAGCTCTAGTAGACCATACAAACGAAACGCCAGAAGTATACATAATTAGGAACAGAATATTACATAAATTACGAAGGCTGAATCCGTCCTCATTCCTGAAGCCTAAAACCCTTCGCTATATTAAGATTTTTATTTTTTTTAATTTTTTTTTTTTAAGCGTTTATTTTTATATAACAACTAGTTACACAATGTAGTTTTACAAGTAACTATCTAGTTATTTACTTCAACTATCTTTACGCATTGTTTCTATGGTGAATGTTCACAAGCAGGCACCACACTAACTTTTTACGTTACAACGTCAGCATCCGAGATCCAGGGGTTTGGTTCTTTTCAGACGCCGAACTTGTTGCGAATTGTCCAGTAGCTGAAGAGCTTCTATATTTGAGTGCACGTGAAGTCGGTTCTCGTGACGTCGTGCTGTTTTTTTAACGACATCTATGACGCTCTCCACGCGTAAGTCTCTGTGGAGGTCGTCGTTTCTAATGTACCAGGGAGCATTTACAATGCTTCTGAGCACTTTATTCTGAAATGTTTGAATTATTTTCACATTTGTTTTGGCTGTACAGCCCCATAGCTGAATTCCATAGGACCAAATCGGCAACAATACTGTCTTATATAACAGTACTTTATTGTGGGTGCTGAGTTGAGAGTATCGGCCCATCAGCCAATATAATTTTCTGTATTTAATTGAGAGCTCTTTCTGTTTCTTCTTGACATGCTCTTTCCACTTAAGCTTCGCATCTAGAGTCATCCCTAGATATTTTGCTGAGTTAGCATACGGAATGGTGTTCTGATTGATCTCCAATGGAATATTTATTATGGTTTTGTACGTGAAGTTGACATGTGTTGATTTTGTTTCATTCAGTTTTAGTCTCCATTTCTTCGTCCATTTATCAACTGCAATTGTAGCTTCCTGAAGTTTTTTTGTCGACTCTTCTACCGAATCTGCAACGGCTAAGATTGCTGTGTCATCCGCGAAGGTAGCTATGCATGTACCATTAGTGACTGGGACGTCACATGTGTACATTAAATAAAGCAGAGGTCCCAGGACGCTCCCCTGTGGAACCCCTCCTTCAATTTTTTCCAGTTGAGAATATTCATCTTCTATTTTTACTCTGAAGTATCTGTTATCAAGGTAGGATTCAAGTAATTGACAGTATTGCTGTGGGAGCAATCCTTGTAATTTATTAATCAGCCCTTCGTGCCAAACCTTATCAAAAGCTTGTGACACATCAAGAAAAACCGCGCTGCATACTTTTTTGTTCTCTAACGCTCTCTCAATCTTATCCGTTATCCTATGAACTTGTTCAATGGTGGAATGTTTTGCTCTGAAACCAAACTGATGAGGAGGGATAAGGTTCCTGTCTTCTATAATCCCAATGAGTCTCTTCTTGAGGAGCTTCTCAGACAGTTTTGAGAGAACTGGAAGTAGGGAGATAGGTCTGTACGACTTGACATCTGTTGGCTCTTTACCTGGTTTCAGTACCAAGATGACCTCAGCAATCTTCCAGGGAAGTGGGGCATGTTTCAGCCGAAAAGCAGCATTTATCAAATATAAAAGCTTCCGAAGGCCTATTTCCGGTAATTCTTTGATAACTTGACCAGTAATAAGATCGTAACCTGGTGCTTTTTTTTTGTTTTCAGTTCATGTTTAACGCATTCAGTAAGTTCCTGAAGCTTTACAGGTTTGATAGCTATGGTGTCCGCCCTAGTACTATGAGCAAGGTATTCTTCACTCGATTGCTGCGGTAAAGGAGAGAATGTTTGGGAGAGGTGATTCGCAAATAATATTGCTTTCTCTTTTGCACTTTTGGCCCATTTGCCACAATTCGTTCGTATAGGAGAGATCGGTATTTTAGGTTTTCTCAGTCCTTTAGCTGCTCTGTATAAAGAGTAATCTGTGGATTGTTCCGCAGACAGATTTAGAATATTTCTAGCAAGTGTTTCTTGTTCTATTTCTTTGATTACAGAACTTAATTTCTTGGTAAGTCGATTTAGTTCAGCCTTGTCTCCAGGAAATCGAGAGATGTGCCATCTTTTTCTTGCCTTGCGCTTTTTCCTTAGTTGTTCCCGTACCACTACAGGGTAGATGTTACTACTAGGTTGAGAGATTCTATCAGTTGCATGTGTAGAGCGCCACGCTGCTTCTTGTATTAGATCAGTGAACTCCTCCACTTCTCTATCTAGTTGATCTGTTGTCCTCAGTGGCGTTTCCAACCTTATGCGTGTAGAGATATGTGCCCTGAATTCATCCCATTGGGTATTTTTGTTGACAAGTCGGGGCGCTTGTTCTATTTTTATGGCACTACCACTTAGCGTTAGGATAATGGCTGAGTGATCTCCTGATAGGTCATTACTTTCGTTAACTTGAGCATAGTTACTAGAGATACCCTTAAGAATGAAGAATTCGATTATATCGGGTTGTTTGTTCACATCTGTTGGCCAGTATGTTGGCTTACCAGAGGACATGAATTCGCAGTGGTACTCATGGCCGGCAGAATAAAGCTCGCCACCTTTTGTTGTAGTGAGCCTCGATCCCCAGAAGGTGTGTTTTGCATTAAAATCACCCCCAACGATAAAACTGGCTCCTAGCTGGGTGAAGAGATTTGTGTAATCAGGTTTCTTCAAAATATGTTTTGGTGGACTGTAAATGGATGAAATAATGTTACAATCTTTTCCTTTAAATTGGATATTAACTGAGACAACTTGCATTGTTTCCTGTTCTATCTTAAAGTTTTCATGATGTTTGATTGAACATTTTATTATCACTGCTGAACCGCCCCTAGCTTTATTATTAGGGTGTAATGCGTGGTATAGAGAGTATCCCTTGATTCGTAAGTACGTTTGCTTCGTGAAATGAGTTTCTGATATTAGACATATGTCAATTTTGTTCGTGTCAAGGAATGCTTCAAGTTCAGGGACATGATTCATGAGTCCATTGGCATTCCAGGTTGCAATACGGAAGGTTTGATGTTCCATAACGTGTGTAGGTTAACGCTGTTTAGATAAGCTTTTTTCTATCTTTTCTATTTTTTTTCCATCTTTTGGTTTTGTTGGCAGCTGGGACCTCCTGTTTGGGTTCTTAGATTGGTTTCTAATTTTCTGGAGCTCCTTTGCAATTTCGCAGCCTCTGTAATTAGCTGGGTGGTGTTTGCCACAGTTTACACATTTTGGAGGGGTGTCCGGGGGCAACTTACAATCGCTGGATTCGTGTTTTCCTGCACATTTGACACAACGTGGCTCTTTTTCACAGAAGGATTTTGTGTGTAGATAACCTTGACATTTTTTGCACTGTGGTATTTGGCGTCCTGATTTCCTGAGGGGTTCAATACGTACCACCAGATTTAGTATGGTTTTAATATTGTAAATTTTGTCCAAGTTTTCCGAGTTGTCAAACGCCAGCATGAATAGTGGAAGATCAAGCATAGCCGTAGTTTTAACATCCTGATCCCCATTTCTGACTTGCTTTTTTAGATTTACTTTGTCTAGGACTTTGAATCCCTGCTTTTCAAGATCACTCTTTATTTCCTCCGTCAGGCATGTTGGGTGTAGACCTCTAGCTACCACTTTGATGGCCCGCGTGTTTTTGTTTTCATAGCTGAACCAATGGAAGTTGTTTCTTTCAGCTTTGATGACACAAGTCGGTAAGTATCGCCATCGGGAACATTGACCTTCTACTGATCATTATTTAGGGCTGTGACCCTGCATTGTTTATCAGTAGCCTCTTTAAGAGCGGCTGATAGAACTGAATACTCCTCAATTCCAGTTACGGTTATCGGTGGTGGAGGGTATTCCTTTCTTTCTTTCCCCTTACTAAGATTTGATGGTTTGCTTTCCATGAGAGCTATATTAAGATGGTTCACAGGAAATTCATATATAATAAAGTCTTGTAACAGGCGGGCTTTTCTATTAAATTTTCAGTGAGGTCACTGGGACAATCAGCAAGCTCAGCAAGAAAATCTCGAATTCATTAATGTTCAATAAAAAGTGTGGGAATAAAACCCGCAGACCGTGTGGGTACGAGGAATGAACTTTTTTTTTTAAATTGAACTCTAATGTGCTTGGAACTTGCAAATAATAATTTTGGTTGCCAATAAATTTACAAGTGTTTTGTAGCCGAAAGTAATCATTTAAACTGCCGAAATCAGAAACTAATCTCACTTTCGCGACAACAAGATTATAGTAAGTCTTACAAAGTATATATAATATTATATGATTAACGGATGATGAATTCATTGTTCAATTTAATTACATTATCTCGTGACTAGTGACGCGATATGGACCAGCTTGCTTAAGTAGGAACATGTTTGCCTACCTATATTATCCTAGGTGATGTTATCATCATAACAATGCCCCAATAATGTCGTGAATGAATTGATTGATTGACCTAAGATTAGGTTGCTACCTACCTGTTGTCGTATGGCAGATTACTTAATGTCTTATTGTCGTATGGAAGCTTCAAAAGTTGAGAATACGGGCAGCGGACACGAGATTTGCAGAAAATCCCGTGTTCTCCAACCCCCCCCCCCCCCCCCCCCCCCCCCTAACATAGAAATTATGTTCGAAATTCCGGCGTCGTATGGCACAAATAGACAGTTTTCTGCGTCGAACAAAACAAGAACCACCGGTTGAGAATTGCGGCCTGGGCAGAGCACAGGATACGGTCACACACACGCACGCACACCTACCTATTTTTTTAATATATATTTTTTATTGTTGTCCTCTTCTGACCAGATCAAATACATCAGGACGTCTCTTACTACTGACGGACATCCTAAAAAGGAGAATAATTTCCGGTGTGGAAATTGCCACACAATACTTCCATGTTCTTCACAATAGTGTGGATGTGGATACAAGTTTGGCGGCAGAGGCCGCCCATTTCGGCCTGATAGGCCGACCATTGAGGCACGACTGGCTGCTCACGTTGGCCCCACAGGCCGATCATAAGAATATACTACACTGAGCAGGCAAACGTAATATACTTGCACATGAAACAAAGGGAGAGGAAGGTCCAGTCAATGTGAAATCGTGTGCATATGGATACTATTCAATACTATAGTATCCAGGGATAACTAATAGCAGAACAAGAGCTACCTGCCTGAGTACCCGCACTGATTATTATTAATTTTCAGGACATAAGGAAAAAATAAAACTCGAAATCGAATCACTATTTTGGACTATATTTTATAATGTACAAACTTTGTTAGGTATATTAATTTGAAGAGAAAAAACGCTGCAAAGTCCTTGTCACATGGGGTTTATTATTCTACAGAAATGTTGGCTGTACATTTATTGTTTGTTTCATGTGAAATAATTGAAATAGCAATTTCTGATGGTTTCCACCAATTTTGGCCCCAAAAACAAAAATTAGGTATAGGTACGATCTTTTTTTTTTTCAAATTAACTTTGATCATTGGTAGTGCCATTTAATCCACGTGTTGACACTTTTTCTAGTGTTATTCTACAAACTGATGGTGATTTCAGACGATTTCGCAGGTTTTTGACTCATACAAAATCAATTTTGGGAGCTGAACATCTGGTACAACCTCAATTTTCCACTCCTTGGCCAAAATCGACCTCATATTCGATCTTCTCGTCCCCAAAAACATGGAAAACGATACCTCAAAAACTCACGTTACCAACATGTTGCTAAAACGCAAAAAGTAGGTATCTATTTTTACACACATTTTCACTCACAACACCCCTGGGTATATTCCGATCGGGCTGAAAAGTTTCGGGACACAACTAGGGCCCAAATAGAGCATGTGTGCGAAAGAACGACTTTTTTAGACCGAAAATTAAGCCTGTACACGTGATACGGCGTACGGCGGACGGCGGACGGGCATTGCATTTTTTGAATCTACGCACCTTGAAACGGAAAAGAAAAAAGTTTGAGGGGGGGTTATAAAAATTTTTTGCTGAGCGATTACATAGGTGTATTATTCAGAGAATAATAAACCGAAACGCTGCAAATTCCTTGTCACATGGGTTTATTATTCTATTGGACATACCTACAGAAATGCTGGCTGCTCATTTATTGTTGATTTCATGTAAAATAATTGAAATAGCTATTTCTGATGGTTCCCACCAATTTTAGCCCCCAAAACTTAAATTAGGTGGTACGCTCCTTTTTTTTTTAAATTATCGTTGATTATTGGTAGTGCCATTTAATCGTCTTGATCCACGTTTTGACACTTTTCCTAGTGTTATTCTACAAATTGATGGTGATTTCAGACGATTTCGCAGGTTTTTGACTCATAAAAAATCAATTTTGGGAGCTGAACATCTGTTACAACCTCAATTTTCCACTCCTTGGTCAAAATCGACTTCATATTCGGTCTTATCGTCCAAAAAAACATGGAAACCGATACCTCAAAAGCTCATGTTACCAATATGTTGCTAAAACGCAAAAAGTACCTATTTTTACACACATTTTCACTCATAACACCCCTGGGTGTATTCCGATCGGGCTGAAAAGTTTCGGGACACAACTAGGGCCCAAATGGAGCATGTGTGCGAAAGAACGACTTTTTTCGACCAAAAATGAAGCCTGTACACGTGATACGGCGGACGGCGGACGGACATTGCATTTTTGGAATCACGCACCTTGAAACGGAAAAGAAAAATGTTTGTGTTATAAAAATTTTTTGCTGAGCGATTACATAGGTGTATTATTCACAGAATAATAAACCTAAAACGCTGCAAATCCCTACACAACGGTTTATTATTTTGTACGGAATACCCTTCTGTTACAGATCACAGCTCTCCGTATAGATAACCCTTTATATTACAGAATACGTACTATTCTATACATATTATGTAGATCACAGCACCTCCATAGGTTAGAACCTAACCCCGTACTCGTTACTAGGTGCCTACCTAAATCACGAATTAAATATTGCTAAAATAATTCTGTCGATGACAAACAGTACCTAAGCTGGCAAAAAGAAACGCAAATAATGAAGTTCTGAAGTGAAATTGTTGATGTGGAGTGAAAAAAGTTGCAAACGTACCTACCAACACACTCCAGCCGCTTCTACGTAGATGGTATAATGAACCGTTGTCTAATAATTTACCGTTGTGTAATAATTTACGGTTGTGTAATAATTTACCATTGTGTAATAATTTACCCATCAATAATTCTTCAACGTTTGTTCAAGTTTCACTACCTACCAACAAACTCCAAAAGAGCCATCATTTTCCAAATGAAATAATATCACAGAACAACCAACTCGACTTCATACCCTGTGAATATAATCAGGTGATACCTAGCAATGATTTTATCTCGGGCCAATTCCAAATTGCAGAGTTAAATGTATACAACTCGAATTCATTCACCCTTCTGTTGGAATACTCGTTACTAGGTACCTACATAAATCACGAGTCAAATGCTAAAAGTTAATTCTTTCGATGGCAAGCAGTAACTAAAATGGCAAAAAGAAACGCAAATAATGAAGTTCTGAAGGAAAGTTGTTGATGTGGAGTGAAATAGACGCCCCTTCTGCGCAGATCACTGTTTTCTGTGGTCAATACCTACCCTCGTGGTCAAGTATAATGAACCGTTGTGTAATAACTTGCCCATCAATAATACTTCAACGGTTGACCGGTTGTTCATGTTGCAAAGTACCGATCAACAAAATCCAGCCCCTTCTAGGTAGATGAACCGTTGTGTAATAATTCACCGTTGTGTAATAATTTACCATTGTGAAATAATTTGCCGTTGAGTAATCATTTACCATTGTGTAATAGTTTACCCATCAAACTTCAACGTTTGTTCAAGTTTCAGATTTACCTACCAACAAAATCCAATAGTCCATCACTTATCAAATGAAATAATATCGCAGAACAACCAACTCGACTTCATACAGCCATCCTTTATTATAATCAGGTGCTCCCTAGTGATGATATCCCGGCCGGATTTATACCTTTTGATTCACAATCGTGTTGACGAAGCTTTTTGGTGCACACGAACGGCTGGACGTACAATGGTCCGGGTGGTCTCAAACAATTGTTTAGCTCAACACTAATTTAATAACGTAAAAAAAACTATACCCTTCCATTGAAAGTTTTCGAGCTACGGTGTTCTGACATTTTCAACTCCTATTTTGAACCCCTTAGAGATGTCTGACAGTAACGCCGAGCTTCGAGAACCAACTAGACCCCGAACGGAACCTATAACCCGAATTTCATCAATTTTTTTTCATGGCAACACAGAAAAGTGGCCAGTGCGGCGTACGACGGACAGACAGATAATTTTTTTATTGCATTTTCGGATTCTACATACCTTGAAACGTAAACCATAAAATTTTGAGGCGGGGTTAGAATTTTTGTTTTCTTGCTCGATTGCAATGGTTCATTATTGAAAATAATAAACCACCAAGATACCTACATTACTGATATTTTTGTCTGAAGTGCGAATTTGTCGTGGCTTCTTTTCGATCCCTACCGCTCTAGAGCCCGTAGGATTTTCCTGCTAGTAAATTAATAAAATAATAATACAACGTAACTTGGAAGCTCTCACACTCTGAGTGTGCGCTGAACTGCTTCAACCAGCTAATTAAAAAATCCCTCTCGATAAGGTATCTTCTGGAATTCCATTTACGGAATGCCATCGAGTGGATAGATTTACCTTCAGCCCGATCTTTACTGTTAATTAAAATTGTTTGTGAATCTTATGACGCGGGACCCGGGAATACTTGTGGAATGGACGAATATCAGAAACGCGAGGAATACCTTCCATCGTAACAACACTCCGAACAATACCTAAACCTTTCAAAGAGGATTTTATACTCAACGGATTATTTAATGGGTTTTCCTCCCCAAGCTTTCACCCGACCGCTGTTTTTCAATCTCCAGTATTTTTTCTCTTTCCAAAGTTTTTGTTTTATTCATTCGTTCGTCTCCCAATGTTTTTCACCAATGCCTGCACCTTCTATCGGATATAGGTACGATACACGTTAGACAGGCTCGTTGTTCCGAGTATTCGGTTTCATGTAGGGTGACAGGGTGGGGGTGGGGGGGGGGGGGGGGGGGGTCAATAATATTACAGTCATGCGGCACGAGAATATGAGCGAATTTTCTAATTAACGTAGACTGCTACCTACCCTTTAATTTGCTTTCGTTTTTTCCTGTTGGTTTATTATTTTCAATAATGAACCTTTGGAATCGAGCATGAAAAAACATTTTTAACCACCTGAAAATTTGATGGTTTCCGTTTCAAGGTATGTAGAATCCGGAAACGCAATAAAGACATTTCTATCCGTCCGCCGTACGCCATACGCCGTACTTCGCACATTTCTTACTCGTAGTTACCATGAACCAAAATTGACGAAATTCGGTTTATAGGTCCCATTTGGGGTCTACAAATGTCTAGAAATGATTTGGCTGTTCATTTATTATTTCATGTGTAATAATATTGATAAAGCTATTTTTGACAGTTTTCACCAATTTTGAACCTATCATTGAATTTTCCTGATTAACATGTCGATACTGCTTTCTGTGTTATACAAATTTCTGGTGATTACAGCCATTTTCATAGGTTTTTTGACCCATATATATTCAGCTTTGAGAGTTAAAACTTCGTTAGAACCTCAGTACTTCACTCAGTGGTCAAAATCAACTTCACATTTGGTCCTCCTCACCCTAGGAAACATGGAAAACGATACCTCACAAGCCCAAGTTCATTAAAACGTCAAAAATACCTAATTTTGCGCCCACTTTTCACCCATAACACCCCTGGATGTTTTCCGATCGGGCTGCCGAGACACAATTAGGGCCCAGAATGGGTTTTTTTTTGTAGACCGAAAATTAAGGTAGATATCGATGACACGGCGGACGGACATAGCTTTTTGGAATCTACACGTCTTGAAACGTAGGTAAAAATAAAAACTGTGAGTGGTGTTCCAAAAAAATGTCCGAATCGAATAGGTACATAGGTGTAGGTATTATCCAGAGAATAATAAACCAAAATGACAGAAGCAAGTTGAAGAAGCTCCAGAAGTAGAAGACTATAAGCAAACTATAATTCATGTTCCATTTCTTTTTCTCTGAGTCGTTTGTTCCTTTCTGTTGTGGGCACCACTCACCCAAATCACCACGGACACCGTTACCAGAGCCTTCCTCCACAACTGGGTGGCTAGGTACGGTTATCCACAGATCATCACGGTCGATCAGGGCAGGCAGTTCGAGTCAGCCCAATTCCTCGACCTCCTCCGCTCACTCCAAATCACGAAACAACGCAAACCAGCTCATCACCCTCTATCCGCTGGCAAGGTAGAGTTTTGGCATTCAGTTCTTAAACATGCCCTCTCCACTTCAAGGAATAATAGAGAGTTTTTCCTTACCACGGTCGGCCTTAGCACGGTGTCCTAACACCGTGCGATTACCGCGAACCAGGCGGAGAACGCATGAACTAGCTAACACGGGACGTGTGATCGGCCATCTACACCGTGGTAGCTGAGCTTACGAACCACCCCCTACCCCCCCTATCACCCCCACCCACGGGACCCCGTGCGTTTTATCCAAGGACACCGTACTAAGACCCAAGGACACCTTACTAAGACCACGTGACATCCTGAAAAAGTTAGCATCCACGATGCGTTCCCCTAGATTCCTTACCACGGTGTCCCACGGTGTAAGGAAAAACTCTCTAATACCTCGTGGAAGCCCTTCCGTGCGTCTTTTTAAGTCTCCGCACGTCCGCTCGACCTAACAATGGTGTTAGCCCAGCTGAAAGGACTTTTCAAGCCCCGTTACGGCTACCCACTGACATCTTTCTCAAGGACCCGTCAATCAACAGACATCAAACACAACCGACTCCCATTACTGACACCTCTTATCCCAAACAATTCTACTCTGCTACACAGATATACCTGAAGCAGCCAGGTATACATAAAACCCTTCAACCCCCATATTCTGGTATCTTTCATGCCATCTGCACCTCACAAACAACCGCTGCTATGTAGATTGTTGGGAAACCCTATACCTCCCCGCAGCAAGCCAGCCTTCGTCCTCGCTGACTCCCCACCACATCTACCTCAACCACCGACGCCCTCGGCCCTTTAGAATAGACCCAGTAAATGGAAGCGACGGACGGAAGCAACATTCCTGGCAGACCCGGTCTATTTCCCTGCCCCGCTCCATCACAGTGGGGCCTCTGGCACGTTCCTGTCTGAGTAATCCTGCATGGCACCCAGCCAGGTCCGGATGCCCTGGTGCGCGAAACTCGCCGGCAACCTGCCACGGACTTCGCTTCACGCCTATATGTATCATTCTTCGCCTCTGTAAATATCTTTATACTTGTCACCTTTTTAAATATTTTTCACATAGTTATAAGCCTATATGCATCGCTCTGCGCCTCTGTACATATCTTTATACTTTTCACCTTTGTAAATATTTTTTGCATAGTTATAAGTCCTCTGTCTTCAGCACCAGATGTGTTTTGCTCGCCTTCAGCGCCCTTTTTCTTAACCTTTAGTTTAAATTGTTGGTGCAATCTGGTGGGGGGGGGGGGGGGGGGCTTCTGTCGTGGTACCCTTAAAATATACCACACTCCAACTTTGTAATATAAGATTATTACCAATAAAGACGAGAAGAAGGCGAGGTGCGTAGTGCAAGGGGCAGAGCCAGGTATCTCTCCCTCCAACGATCCCTCAACGGCTTTCAACGGCCGTCGGATGACCGGGAGGGTAGAGGTGCCTTTATAATGAACCCGGCTTGCCCACCTCTCCATTCTACCTCTCTCATAAAAGATCCCAATGTAATCAAAATTATCACCCTCGAAAAGGCTTCCCGCGAATTTGACTCGGGCAGTCTCTCTCCCTCGCCTCGGGCGGTTGGACCGTGAGGAGCTAGGTCCTTCTGCGCCTCTCCTACGCGCAACAAAGGGGGGAGGTTATAAATATCCCCGCTCCTCGCCCCAGCGAGACAGTTCACCGAGATCTTACCCGAAAACAGACCTGCGACTTTTTGTTTTAGTTTACCGAGAGATTTGAGTTAGTTGAGATAGTTGTGTTGAGAGAAGTAGTTGAAGTGGTTAGAGAAGAGTTTAGTTTCATTCCCCCCTTACGATTGACCCCCTTTGGAAGAAGACGAGCGGACCAGGCGAGGAAACGGCTTCAATTGGGATACGAAATATAACAGTCGACCAAGAGAGAGAAGGCGTAAGAACCCATCCAGAAGGCACGTCTGAACCCAGACGTGTACTCGAGTACTGCCGTGGAAGTCTGTGTTACAGGAACCCTGCTGCCCAGTATCACAGCCCCGGAGCTCCAGAAATTCATCCCCTGGACCAGAAGCCCGGAAGGACCATCCCTGGACCATTTGGACCACCGTTCCAGCGGAGGTAGGAAACATCACCTTTCTTACTTGTCTTTATCTAAGCGATACCATTCGCGTAATAGCGCTCTTCAGGCTTTGTGCATCACACATCCAATACGAGAGTCACGAAGGGTTTATACCCGTTTGTTCCAGAACTCTCTCTACATCTTGACCCCAAGAACGTCCCTTATCCCTCGTACCATCGAACGCCTAAACCCAGCATTGAACCCTCGACTCTGGTGCCACATTTCACAACATTGCATTACAAATTATCTGATATACTTACCTTAATAGCTTCTCTCCCCACTCTTGTAATTTCCGTAATTCCCGTTCATTCAATTTCATCACGTAATTTCTGTCATTTCTTTTGCGCCTTCGCGACCCCACTTCATGTTATTATACTTCGTACAATAAATTCAGTTACCTATACGTATTTAGATTCTTTCACCTCCTTTTACAGTAGAGTCATCTTTCGAACTGCCTTCAGCCCTTCCAAATTACTAGTTCTATCATTAGGGATTTACAGCCGTACCATAACCTGTACCCGGAGTCAGAACCTGTGCAACGCTGACTACGGGGCCGCTGCCAACCTACGAAACTTCAGGTAATCTACTTGTAGACTTTTCCCTGTCAAATTTCAGCCTTAGCTCGCCATCCATCCTTGACATATCTGTAGGTAGGTTTTCCGACAGGATAGTTCAACAAGTAGCGATTACAAAATTGGTGTCAGAACTGGGGATTTCATGCACTCTCAGAAATCCGAACCCAGTAGGTAGGCACACGGCTAGGTTACACACGGCATCCAGAGTCTCGCGAAATTCCCCAAGTTCCCCGATCCTCCAAAAATATCACCTACTAGGTCCTGAAAAAGTAGAGTGATCCTTGGATATATTTCGTATTTTTGTTGTAGATATTATTACATTTATTGCCATTTTTCATTTGTTTTGTATGTATAAATATTGAAATATTTCCTGTATATTGGTCACATTTAGTTATTTTTGTTGTACTTGAATCACGTTTTATTCAAGTTAGAATATTGTGGAAGGGATTTTTACGGGGAAATTCAGAAATTAGCAGGATTGACCCCAGCGACCCCATTTAGGCAGAAAAACTCGTATAAAAATCCGTTACGAATACGCCGCCTGGGTGCAATTTCCCGCAAAAATCAATATCTCGTAAGAATTCCCCGAGAGTTGAACCCAGCAAGTTCGACTGAACTCATTTTTTGGACCCACAATACGGCGCAATAGGCGAACACCTGTTGCATTTGCCAGTTGAGACAGGCCGTTGTTAGTTTCATCGTAAAAGTCAAGCGTTCAATAGGACTTTCCCCTGAAGGTTGAACGAGTTCTTTCAATCCGAACCCATAACAACTTTCAGTTGACTCCATCTCAGTGGATAATACCCCTCAGGTAGACCCCACTGAACCAGCCATTGGACCCATCTCAAGCGGTAACAACCGCAAAACTTGACCACTAGAATCGACTGCCTGGCCTCATTTTTGGGTTCGACACCTGTTTCCCTCCAAAATTGTGACCACATCGTGTTATTACTGTCTGCCCGTTACTCCTTTTACGTTCCCTTGTTAGTCGACATTGACCCTAAGCCTTTCGCTTTTGTGTGGACATTCGCTGTATTTCCTCGTGTTTATTTCCCCTTATCCTCGGACGCAGTTGTATTACGTCTCGAAACCTTGAGAGGCGCCATTTTGTCCCCTTGTTGTTGTTCCTCCAACTTCACCGAAAGTTGACCCTTATCCTTTTATAGTGTTATTCTTTCGTATCAACACCTGCCTTTCGTCTTTTTACTGCGTAGTAACCTCAACTCCGTCTCAAAACCCTGTGAATCGCCATTTTGTGACACAACTTTCGCAGTCTCTATTCACTCCTCGATTATTATTTTACCGGCACTCTCGCCGATGTTGTTCTTTTCCCTTTCCTTGTAATAGATTTTCGTTCGCGTATATTGTTCCATTCATTCTTCTTATTGTTTAGTTGAAATAATTCTCGTATATTCTTGTTTTAATAATTACTTTTCGATTTTATGTTGTTGTCTCTGAAATAATTTTTCACTTTAGGTTAAGTCCGTACATTCTCAAATTTTATTTGTTTCTTGCTTAATTATTGTTCTTTCCGTTTCTTTGCTTTGGAATTAATTTCGTTTGTATTGTTTTATTTGTCATTTTCCGATTTTTGCATTTCACTTAAGTTTCATTTTCGATTTCGTGGTTGTTTCGCAATTAGTTCGCGTATTCTCTTATTTAGATTTCATAGGTATTATCTTATTGTCGTTTCCCTGTCGTTCATCATTTCGTGTCTGCTTCGCAATTCGTCTTGCGTATTTTTCTTGTCTTTTAGTATTCTGTATTCTTCTGGTTATTATTATTATTCCATTTTTATTTGTAAAATCGTTCACACGCCTCCACTCTCGCTTAATTGGTCAATATTCCGTTAGTGATTGCTACTTCCAACCTGATGGACAGCGAAGTGGGGAGTGACGACCCGGACTTGACACCAATGGAGAGGTCTGTACTGGCTTTAGGCCGGATCATGTTAGACTCACATCGTGAGGTGATGAGCGAAATGAAGGCCCAAGAGCGCCAACCTCAGAAGTTCACACGCACCATGATAGACTCTCTATCCACCTGGGATCCGTCGGACCCAGAAGCCCTACCCCTCTCCGATTATCTCGAATTGATAGAGGATGCGACACCGGACATGACAGAAACTGAAAGGGCCGGACTCCTCCGAATTAAGCTCAAAGGGGTCGCATTCAACTGTCTGGTCAGCCACCCCGAATGGCGTCAGGCCGCTGCCCCCTATAGCATAGCCAAGGTCGGCTTGTTGAGATGGTTCGGAAGGGAAAGTACGGAGATGCTCTCCCAGCGCTTGGCTGAATGCCGGAAAGAAGAGTCCGAGTCCCTAGTCCAATACGCCGATAGGGTTCGTCGCTTGACGGGACGCCTTGTTCGCGCCACTTACCCCGACCGGGAAGTAGGCGTGCGACACCCGACGATAGAAGATCGTGCGAAGAGAGCATTCATTCGAGGTCTTGAGGGACACCTCCGAACGGCAGTTGCCAGTAATTGTCCCACCTCGTTTGACGACACAGTCACAAGAACACTCGATCTGAGTGAAACCTTGTCGTCAGGGGCCGGTTCTGAGGAACCCTGGAATGTGGGTGCAGTGTACTCAAGGGGACAACTCAGAGACTCTCGAAGCGGTAGCGGCTGTTACATTTGTGGCCGAACTGGTCACTTTGCATGTGATTGTCCCAATCGCCCTCCGCCGAACCCCACGGGGGTGAACCCACAATATGCACTCCGCCCCACGGACACGAACCCAGCGTACGCGCCACCGGTCCGTGAGTTCCCGCACCAATACTTACCTCGTCCCGCTTCACCAATTCCAGTCAAATGCCGATATTGCGGGGGGTTTTCGCATTTTGCGGCCGAATGCCCCGATCGTCCGGGGGCCAGGCACTTTACTGGGTGCACTTATTGCGGTGCTGTTGATCACCCAGAGCGTGACTGTGGTGTCATGCAAAGACACATTCGGGAAACCCAACCTGGCCCAGCACCCACGCACCCCTATGGACCGGGATGGAGGAAGGCAAACCCAACCCCGAACCCCCCGATGAATCAAAATGCGAACCCAACCGAAGCCCCTCAGGTTCAAAGCGTCGCTGAACCCAGTGACCTCCTAGTCTCTGGATGGAACCCGACCCCAGACGTGGCCCCGGACAGAGTGGTCCCCGAAGATGGACCCCACGGAACCTGTCAACCTGCGACGGGGAATCCACCCGCCACGACGAACGGAACCGACGAACCACCACAATGGATGGTCCAGAACCCGTGGATAACTCCCGTCACTGTGGAGAACCCTGGACCCGCCATCACAGTCTCCGTCCTCCTGAATGAGACGCCTCTGACACTAATGGTCGACACGGGTGCGCAGGTGTCCTTGTTGAACCAACATATACCCGGAAGCACGATGAGGCCCGCAGAACGGGAAGCCAGAGGCGCCAGAGGGGAACCCATCCGGTTCCAAGGGACTCAGACACTTAGGGTTCGAGTAGGCGCACACGACTTTCCCCACGATTTCCCCATTTTACCCGCCGCTAGCCAAGGCCCGAACTTGATGGGGCTAGATTTGTTGATACGGGTACCCATAGACATCCGGACCTCAGAATTAGGCGTCCTCGGCCCGCCCGTAAGCCGCTGTAATAGCGAGAGGGAGAGGAACCCACAGAGGGTCGGACGAATTCCCAGCGCCTCGAGACAGATGGTCAGAGCAATGTGCGCGGCCGTCAGTCACCAGTGGCGCAGTCCCCACACCCTATTTGAGAGAGGAGTTGTGCACTTAGGCCAAGTGGAACCGCCCGCCGACGTAGTGCGGAAGCATTGGCGCCCTTGGATCGGACCCCTCCGCGTAATACGGAAGTCATCCGCTGTTGCTTATGCCACCTCTGACCTCGATGACCAAGAACTGGTTGCGCACATAGGCCACTTGAAGGTGACCCACCCGCCGGATTTAGACACAAGGACCCGCCACCTGTCCGCGAAGATTTACGAAGAAGGACAGTATGAAACCAACTCGGAAGAAGAACCCAACGGGCCCTTCAAACGGAAAAACACTGACCCCCCAAAGGAGCCTGTTGACCGAATCGAGCCAATGGGTGTACCCACTGATGACCTTAGACAAGGAACCCCACCAGAATGTAGCCCTCCGAGGCTCGCCGTTGTTTCCCCCTTAGCGACAACCATAGGTGTAGGAATGGGTAGGGCAGTCGATTCCCCAAAAACCCCCTATTGCTTCCAAACCTGCACCCCTAGGAAGTTTCGACTAGGACTAGGAGGGGAAAACCATCCCCAACCCCGATTTAGGCAAACCTCACGCCAGGTAGTAGTAGGAATTGTCGGACGGATCCCCGTTCGCCTTTATGCTCTGGTGACCAATATTGGGAAAAGTAGGATAGGATGTATCGTTGTGGAACAACAATTCCCTGATGTGCTTTCTGGTGGATGTGGTATGTACCGAGAGCTGAGGGAATGGTGTTGTTTGGGTAATAAACGTGAGCAGGGGAGAATTGAAGTCCGTTTCTCTTTTGCCAGTCAGACGATTGGAGCTAGGATGGATCCCCCGGCCCCCACGGGTAGCGCACAGGAACCCCATTTCCTCATTATGCCCAATCCTCGTAGATGCGACATGGCTACGGTCACCTTTGGTTTTTGTTCCAACTTCCCCACCACCTCGACTATTGGTCACCAAGAAAGAGGTGCCCCGACACCAGGAGAACCCCGAGTGTCTACAGTGACAATCGACTCAGCCGCATTTCCAAATCACTGCATGGGAACCCCACAACCCTCCGCGACCGCAAAAGACCCCACTGACCCCAGCGACACGTCGTCCCCGATACCCACGCCGGTGTATTCGCCCCTAACGCCCCGACCCGAACAAGGACCGACCCAGACTCGACCAGCGGACCCAAATTCCCCGCCGCCCGTAGTTCCGTTGACACAATACACGGAGCTGCTGCAGAGGGTCGCCGCCCTTGAACAAACTGTCGCCAGTTTGACTCAGGAGGTTGCGACATGTCGCGCCCACCAGGAGGCCTATGTTTGGGCTGACGCCGCGGTCAGGGAGACCCAGGGCAAACCTCCGACCGAACCCATTGACCCCGAACTAACCCCGCCGGAACCTAGTGGGAAACCCCTCGCGAGGTACAGCTCCCATGCGGGAATACCCCTCGCCGACAAACCCTGTATCCGCGACTGGCAGCGCGCGGCCCAAGAGACCTCACCATGTCGTCCACCTAAAATTACGACCCAGTTGGTGCCTGAGGAGAACTACCACTGCCCTAACGATGATGAGCAGAATCTGCCCACCCCCAAAAAGGGCGTCTGCGCATCTTGCTACCGAGACCACATGCGGCTGCAAGGAAATTTCTACGAATTCTGCCGCACAACCGCCAAACAGCTGAAGGATGGGGATGCTGCTGCCCTGCCACGATGTGAGCACCCGTTGGGCCGCCCCCGCCTATTATGCCATGGGTGCGTGATTCGTACATACGTATTACGATACAATAGGAGGCACCCGACGGAGCCCCACCCGATTCCCCTTGGTCCAAAGCCACAATCACCGACCCCAGCTTTGCTCCCGCAAGCAGCCACGACGCAGTCCCCACAGCAGACGGACCCCTAGACCCCTTCGCAGTCAGCGATGTGTAATTGTTTTCTCGTTGGCCCGTTGGCCCCAGCTGTAACTATATCCTATAGTTGATCCCTAGAATAAGAGTTTCCGCCCGTTGGCAGAGTCATTATATATTAATTGTGAGTTAGTTCAGTCAACGTTATATTATTCATGCGTAAGTTAAGTTAGAAGTTATTTTGTACTATTTGCATTTTTATTCTTGTCAGTCAATTGTATAGTGTACCAGTAGTCGTAAAGTCCCTGTCAAATCCTCTTTTTCGTCAGTAAATTTCTGGTACTGTTGTCTTAAGTTTATTTTTAATATTGTCTGTCAGTAGTCCTCGTATCTGTCTCCGTTAGACATTTTTTTTATTTTCATTGTTAACATGTACCTACCTACCAATTGGGTTAATATCCGTTTATTCCGCGATCTGTTAGAAAATTTAGTATTAAAGTTCGTCAGTTAGGTTATTCTCCGCATGTGTCCGTTCATTTTTTTATATGCCAGTTCTCCTTTTGTGTGATCCAGTCTAGTGTTAATAGTCATAGTTATGTAGTCTGCTTAATGAGCCTGTACGCCGGCCCTAGTCAGTATAAGTCAGTCAACCCCCTTTGACGTATATTGTGATAATTACAAAAGTAAATTTTTCATCAGTATCCTCCAACAAGTTCGCCCAGTCAAGTTGTGAAGTAATGTTAAGTTGTCAACTATTAGTCCAGTCAGCCTAGTCCAATTTGTCCAATTTCCGTAAAATTAAGTTAAGCTCTCCCTCTGTCAGTTGAAATTTTGGTTTAGTAAAGTTAGATGTAAATTGTTAAAAATTTTTTTTAAAGTCAATATAAAAAAAATGATAATTTTGAAGAATCAAGTCAGCACCCTGCAACCACAACGTCATCCCCTCAGGAACCCTGGATGCAGGAAGTAATTTCAAGCCGTCGAGGACAACGGCTTCTTTTAAGGGGAAGGTGATGTAATCAAAATTATCACCCTCGAAAAGGCTTCCTGCGAATTTGACTCGGGCAGTCTCTCCCCCTCGCCTCGGGCGGTTGGACCGTGAGGAGCTAGGTCCTTCTGCGCCTCTCCTACGCGCAACAAAGGGGGGAGGTTATAAATATCCCCGCTCCTCGCCCCAGCGAGACAGTTCACCGAGATCTTACCCGAGAACAGACCTGCGACTTTTTGTTTTAGTTTACCGAGAGATTTGAGTTAGTTGAGATAGTTGTGTTGAGAGAAGTAGTTGAAGTGGTTAGAGAAGAGTTTAGTTTCATTCCCCCCTTACGATTGACCCCCTTTGGAAGAAGACGAGCGGACCAGGCGAGGAAACGGCTTCAATTGGGATACGAAATATAACAGTCGAGCAAGAGAGAGAAGGCGTAAGAACCCATCCAGAAGGCACGTCTGAACCCAGACGTGTACTCGAGTACTGCCGTGGAAGTCTGTGTTACAGGAACCCTGCTGCCCAGTATCACAGCCCCGGAGCTCCAGAAATTCATCCCCTGGACCAGAAGCCCGGAAGGACCATCCCTGGACCATTTGGACCACCGTTCCAGCGGAGGTAGGAAACATCACCTTTCTTACTTGTCTTTATCTAAGCGATACCATTCGCGTAATAGCGCTCTTCAGGCTTTGTGCATCACACATCCAATACGAGAGTCACGAAGGGTTTATACCCGTTTGTTCCAGAACTCTCTCTACATCTTGACCCCAAGAACGTCCCTTATCCCTCGTACCATCGAACGCCTAAACCCAGCATTGAACCCTCGACTCTGGTGCCACATTTCACAACATTGCATTACAAATTATCTGATATACTTACCTTAATAGCTTCTCTCCCCACTCTTGTAATTTCCGTAATTCCCGTTCATTCAATTTCATCACGTAATTTCTGTCATTTCTTTTGCGCCTTCGCGACCCCACTTCATGTTATTATACTTCGTACAATAAATTCAGTTACCTATACGTATTTAGATTCTTTCACCTCCTTTTGCGAACAGTAGAGTCATCTTTCGAACTGCCTTCAGCCCTTCCAAATTACTAGTTCTACCATTAGGGATTTACAGCCGTACCATAACCTGTACCCGGAGTCAGAACCTGTGCAACGCTGACTACGGGGCCGCTGCCAACCTACGAAACTTCAGGTAATCTACTTGTAGACTTTTCCCTGTCAAATTTCAGCCTTAGCTCGCCATCCATCCTTGACATATCTGTAGGTAGGTTTTCCGACAGGATAGTTCAACAAGTAGCGATTACACCAATGTGGTGATAAACCTTTCTGGATTAGCTCACCTATTACCCGACATCTCCAACTCAAACCTCACCTTCCCAAACCTACCTAAAACTTACCATCACCATATAATTATGCTGTTTCAGATCTATTTCTCTAAATTATTCAAATTTTCAGCTTTATTCTTAACATTTTTTTAAACTAGGCTAACAATACACGAACAATAAATGAACAATATTAACCTATTGAAACTTTGTTATTAAATTAAACATTCAGTTTGGTTTTTTTTTTTTTTTTTGCTTGGATTTAAAAGAAAATGCGTTAGTGAGCTTAGGTAGAGAGGAGTAGGGAAGATTTCGAGGTCCCTGAAAACTTCGGAAATCTAAGGAGCCAATTTTTGGTTTACTATTCTCTGAATAATACATATAATAAATAGAACATATTATAATGAATATAGACTATAATTTATTCGCTCAGCAAACATTTTTTATTACACCCCCTCAAATTTTTTCTTTTACGTTTCAAGGTGCATAGATTCAGAAAATGCAACGTCCGTCTGCCATCTCATCCATATCTACTTTATTTTCCGTCTAAAAAATTCGTTCTTTCGCACACATGATCCATCTGGGCCCTAGTTGTGTCCCGAAACGTTGCAGAAAAATGGGTGTCAAGTAGCTTTTTTTGTGTTCTATTAACATGACTAGTGATGTATTGTTTTACATGTTTTTTAGACGAGGAGACCGAATATGAAGATTTTGACCAAAAAGTGGAAAACTGAGGTTCTAAGAAAATTTCAGCCTTAAATTTACATTGATTTTGGTCTAAAACCGCCGTTCTACCACACAAATTTGGGTCCACCAAATCTGGATCCTAGTTGTGCTCCAAAGCCCGGCAGCCAGAGCACAGATCGGAATATATACATGGGTGTTATGGGGTATAATTGGGCCTAAAAATAGGGTTTGTCGATTTTTTTTTTAAGGTTTTATAGAATTTGAGCTTGTGAAGTATCGTTTTGCATGTTTTTTAGTCCGAGAAGATCGAATACAAACTGATTTTGACCAAAGAGTGAAGAATTTATGTTGAAACAAAGGTTAAGCTCCCAAAATTCGTTTTTATGAGTCAAAAACCTGGGAAATTGTCTGAAATCTTATGTCTGAAATTGTATATTAACACTAAAAGTAGTATTAAAAAGTGAATCAAGACAAATTATCTTTGATCATTGATAGTGCCATTTAATTATTAAATGGCACTATCGATGATCAATCATAATTTGTTAAAAAAAAAAAAAAATAGGAGCCTAATTCGTGTTTATGGGGTCCACAACTGGTGGAAACCATCAAAAATAGCTATATGCCAATTATGGTACACGAAAGAAACAATAAACGAACAGCCAACATTTCTGTAGGTATCCAGTAAAATAATAAACTCATGTGACAAGGACTTCGCAGCGTTTTTTCGTTTATTATTTTCAATAACGAACGTTTCTAATCGAGCATGAAAAACAAATTTAACGCCACCTCAAAATTTGAAGGTTTTCGTTTCAAGGTACGTAGAATCCGTAAATGCAATAAAAAATTTCTGTCTGTCCGTCGTACGGCGTACTTTGCACTTTTCTTAGTTATCATGAACCGAAATTGATGAAATTTGGTTTGTAGGTCCCGTTTGGGGTCTAGTTGGTCCGCGAAGCTCGGCTTTACTATCAGTAAGGGGTGAAAAAGACGGGTTGACATTTTCAGAACGCCGTAGCTCGAAAACTTTTGATAGAAAGGTATGGTTGTTTTTACTTTTTCAAATTGATCTTGAACTACAGAATTTTTTGAGACCACCCGGAGCATTGCAGACCAGCCGTTCGTTTACACCGAAAAGCTTCGTCAACATGATCGTGAATCAAACGGTATAAATCCGGCCCAGATATCATCGCTAGGGAGCACCTGATTATAAACACGGATGGCTAGGTATATGAAGTTGGTTGTTATGTGATAAATATTATTCCATTTGAAGAATGATGGCTCTTTTGGATTTTGTCCATAGGTACCTACCTACTTTTCCAACTTGAAAAAACGTTGAAGTATTATTGGGTAAATTATTACACAGCGGTTTATTATACTATCTACGCAGAAAGGGCATCTATACAGGTAAATTTTTACACACCGGTTTATTATTTATCTTATGCGCATTTGTATAATCTTTAATTCCCGGGCCGGCTCCAGCACTCCATTTAGGGCTTTCCTGGAGGGTATTGACCACAAAAAACAGTTATCTACGGAGAAGGGGCATCCGTACAGGTAAATAATAAACCGTTGTGTAATAATTTGCAGCGTTATAATTCAATGAGCCGATTAATTTAAAGAGGTACCTAGGCATCAAAAGTTGAGTGGTGTGTAGCGGTTTTTTGCTAAGCAAGGGTGGGGGGGGGGGGGGGGGGCTCGTTATCAGATTGTGTGAAAAACCATAAAAACCATTGATTAGGTACCGTTTCGGGGACTACTAGAGGAACTACCTAACTAACCCTTTATGAAACATCAACATCACATTCAGGACGAGGGCGGCCTCGATACCTACATCTCTGCCTAAGCTCTGCATTGTCGCCGAATCCTGACGTGAGCAGCGAAATGCGTTGGAGCTCGTCGGGAGGCCCTGCCCGCGGCTGATAGCTCACCCGAGTGGCAAATTTCAACTTTACCCGGTTATTCCGTGTTATTTAACCGCTTCCCGGTTATCCGCTCTCGAGCTTCGAGCGAGTTTCCACCTCAAACACCCGATGGGGAGGATTTCTCAAAGATCCCTCAGAGCCTGGCGAGATTTTGAGAAAAATGAGTCATGATTGCAGGACGAGTAGAAACCTGAACAACTATGTAGTGTTGAGCTATACCGTTGGGGAGAGGGGGGGAGGGACAAAGCTTTCAGCAGGTACCTACACCTAACAAATTCTGATTCCTACAACTTCCTGAATCCATCTCAAGATATTCTGAGAGTAATATCGAAAATTCAATCATCAAAGTACCTACTGATTCCGGAACTTGTAGGATGTTATCCTCAATCATGCATCAGATGAATGGTGACTCGGAAAATGATGGGATACACAGAGAGGAAGCAGATTCATATCACGCACTGAACATTGCATGAGTCCAACTTATTGAGAGAGAAAGGTTTGAAATATTTTTCATAAAAGTCCGTTTCAGAGCATTTGGAATCTATTCCTACATTGAAAAAACTCTGCAAAGCCCTTGTCACATGGGTTTATTATTCTACTGGACATACGTACAGAAATTTCGGCTGTTCATTTATTGTTTCATTCATGCGCTATTATTGAAATAGATACTTTTGATGGTTTCCACCAATTTGGCCCCCAAAAACACGAATTAGGCCCGGCTTTTTTTTAAACAGGTGATTTTTTATCATTGATAGTACCATTTTATTGTCATGATTCACTCTGTTGATACCTACTACTTTTAGTGTTATTATACAAATGCAAAGTGATTTCAGAAAATTTCCCATATTTTTGACTAATAAAAAAAAAACGGACGGTAGACCTACGGTTCTACAGTCAGATTTAATAAAGATTAACGTTTGTTTCGCCTAAATTTCCGTAATTATTTTTATCGTTTTGTGACGCTCGCAACCACCGTAGTTACTCGCACCTTTGGTTACTATGACTACCTAATCGGATGTTTTATTGATTTTATAATTTTATAAATTGAATTTTATAATTTGGTCGCACCTTCGCGACCGATCGTCACGTTTACAAGTTCCGCGATCGATTTTCACGACCGTCACGTCACGATATAATAAAGAGACGAGATTAGGAGCAACTCAGCTGATCCGGGGCCTGGGGAGTGTCAAGTTAAAGTCATAAGGTGCCCACATACCAAATTACAGCTTCATAGAGTGAATAGCATAGAAATTAGCTTTAGGTGCCACTCAGCTGAGCCGGGGCCTGGGGAGTGTCAAGTTAAAGTCCTAAGGTGCCCACATACCAAATTACAGCTTCATAGAGTGAATAGCATAGAAATTAGCTGTAGGAGCAACTCTGCTGATCCGGGGCCTGGGCAGCATCAAGTTAAAGTCCTAAGGTGCCCACATACCAAATTACAGCTTCGTAGAGTGAATAGCATAGAAATTAGCTTTAGGTGCCACTCAGCTGATCCGGGGCCTGGGCAGTGTCATGTTAAAGTCCTAAGGAGGCTACTTACCAAATTACAGCTTCATAGAGTGAATATCATAGAAATTAGCTTTAGGAGCAACTCAGCTGATCCGGGGCCTGGGCAGCGTCAAGTTAAAGTCCTGAGGAGCCCACATACCAAATTACAGCTTCGTAGAGTGAATAGCATAGAAATTAGCTTTAGGTGCCACTCAGCTGTACCGGGGCCTGGGCAGTGTCAAGTTAAAGTCCTAAGGAGGCTACTTACCAAATTACAGCTTCATAGAGTGAATATCATAGAAATTAGCTTTAGGAGCAACTCAGCTGATCCGGGGCCTGGGCAGCGTCAAGTTAAAGTCCTGAGGAGCCCACATACCAAATTACAGCTTCGTAGAGTGAATAGCATAGAAATTAGCTTTAGGTGCCACTCAGCTGATCCGGGGCCTGGGCAGTGTCAAGTTATAGTCCTAAGGAGCCTACATACCAAATTACTTGTTTTCTCGATATCGTTTGGCTCACTCGGCAGCGTTTTCTCGCACTTTACTTATGTCTGCAGGCATAACGAAACTATTTTCCTGGCCTCTTTATTTATATCGTTTTGTAACACTCGCAACCACCATAGTCACGTGACGCTCGCAACCAACATAGTAACATATTATGTTGGTTGCACATGTACATAATATAACAATATAGTAACGATATGTAATTTCAATGGTGCAATTTCATGAAGCCGTGACGCTCGTGAAAGGTGGAAAACGTCCTGTTAATCATTATTAAATGATAAAATGAATTTCGGGAGCTTAACCTTTGTAGGCCGCCGCCTTCCCGCGGCAGCGCCACCGTCCGGCCTCGGGCTTTTGAGGGACTATTTCCTATCACCCGGTCGTCCCCACTCGCAAACGAGGGTGTGTAGTCCTCCGCGCTGGCCCGGAGTGGAGGGGAGACACCCCAGCTCAGGGCGTCCGTCCCCCTACTCCTGGCCAGTCGTCTTTCTGCCAGCGAAGTGTTCAGTTGTTCTCAGACCGAAGTATTTTTGTCACGAGTGAGAGTTGTAGGCTTCTATGCCCTGTGCGAACGATAGTAGTAACGCGTTTCCGAATTGTTGGAGTAACGGAGTGTGTGTTTATCCCGAAACTGCAGTTATACCAGTTTCCCATTCCCCCCGAGACAGAGACTCATTATTAAATCTTAGCAAGTCTTACCTTCGGGCGACCTCTGCGAAAACCCCCCTGGTGAACTACGTAGTGACGCGCAGTAACGCCATTCAAGACGCCATCGACGCCAACAGGTCACAATCCTTTGTTTAGTAACGCATTTTCACTTATGTATGTTTTCGATCCGTACTCAGCAAATTCTTTCCTTTTATTATTCTTTTTGTATCATACTTGTACATATCACCTCGTAACGAGTCTATAACTATACCGTAACACTAAGTGAATTACGTCAATATCTCTTACCTTGCATTTCCTATTTCATTAGTATTATTATCTATTTCTCATTGTATATATGTGTATGAAGTAACGTCCCTCCCAGGCCTTCAGCACCCTTATCTTTTGAAGTAACGAATAACGTAACGTAACGTAACGTCTTTGCCATCAGCCTTTGTTTATCCTCGAATAGTAACTAGTAACGTCGCTTGGCCTTCAGCATTCGAAAACGAGCACCTTCAGTGAACCCCAAAGAACCCCTTCAAGTTGTATTGATGGTAACGTTTCCATTCTGCTTCCTTTTAATTATACTTAATTACGTAACTCAACTGTACCTACGTGTTCTCTGTTATCCCGATTCCCTTCAACATAAGGTGGTCTCTGTGTATTTTGATAAACCCCCGAAACGATCGTACTGGTGCCTCCGTAATTTCAGGCCATCAGCCCTACCAAAAAGCCAGTAACGTTTCGTATCAACAGAGGGGGCTTACAAAATTGGTGGCAGCGGTGGGATTATTGTGCGGTTCGCCCCACACGTATCCACACGTAAATAATAACGCACGGAACCACAGTTGAAGAGGGTCGGTAACGAAAGAGTAACGTTACGATAAGCCCACAACACAAAAACCTCAGGTGCACGTACATAGTAAGGGTCTTCAACCCAGATTTTGAAACGCATTTTCGTAACCCGTAACGGTCATAATGGCGGAAAAAACGGAGGGCGTTTGTGGGATGATGGAGCAATTGGAGGTGTTGTTGAGATCATTCAACGATCTCAGCATGGAACGGGACCGAAACAGGGGCACGGAACCGGACGTTCCACGTTCTATGTTTTTGGAAGTAGAGTCGTGGGATCCCGATGAACCAGGTGCCATAACGGTGTCGGCATTCTTCCATTTTTTCGAGGACGTCGCTCGAACGTTATCTCAACAGAAACGAATGAGGCTTTTGCGCGCCAAAGTGAGAGGAACAGCAAAACAATTCCTCATAGATAACGCGCAACTAAACGAAAGCGAAACGCCTTACGATGACGTCAAAAAAGCCATGTTGACATGGTTTGAACGTGAAAACCCGTCGAAGGCCGCTGCACTCCTGTGGTCGGTCAGGAAAAACGCGAACGAAACGCTTCGCCAGTTTGCGGAACGGATTCACCGTTTAGCGCAATCTGCCGCACACGAGGAGGGTACAGAACTAACACAAGAACAGAAGCGTAATTGGGTGAAACGAAGAGTACTGAAAGCCTTCGTAGGTGGCATACCTAAAGAACTACGATCACACCTGATCAATAACGCACCCGACACGATTGAGGACGCTCTAAAGCGAGCTGAAGAACTCGAGGAAACGCTCGAAACGTCCGAAGAACCTGAAGCGAAATGGGACCTTGCCGCCGTAACAGCAACAGAGGGACGATGTTACGAGTGCGGGGTGACCGGACACTATGCAGCCAGATGTCCACGGAGGAACGGTCGTAACACCCCCGTAACGACTAAGGTGTTTTCACGCCCAAGCCCCCGTTACCCTTGCATGTTCTGCGCGGCAGCGACACATTTCCCAGTCGACTGTCCCCAGAACCCTCAGAAAACAATATTCTGCGACTACTGCGGAGTAAGAGAGCACCTCGAAACGGACTGCCACAAGAAAAAGCTGTTGACTCCGGTTTCCCACCCAAACCAAAACAAGATGATAACGCAGTCCACTGAGATCGAGTTGCGATCTCCAATGGGGCACTTGCCGATAGTGGATTACCGCCTACAGAGACCGATGCGAATCCCAGCGAAACTAAACGGCGTAACGCGTGATCTAATACTAGACACAGGAGCAGCTGTGTCGGTATTGACAACGCCTATCCCTGGCACGCCCCTACGTACAACCAATGCTGAAGCATGGGGCGCGGACGGCTATCCGTTGCGATTTCGTGGTGAACAAGAGGTGTTGTTGGAGATACCAGGAGCTGCGGTACGACACACCTTCTTGGTATTTGAACGGGAAGGGACTGGACTCGATTTGTTTGGTCTCGACCTTATGAAAAAAATACCCCTTATCATACGCACGGATAAACGCGAAGCCGTACTGCAACTCGAAGGGACAAAGCAATGCATCGTAGTCAACCGAATCACTACGGAACCACACGAGAACGCCAACGAAGCTCACGAGCAACAACCTCCGACCTCTGCAGTAACGCTCCCCCGTAACGAAGTTGAATTTTCCCCCAGTAATAATAGAGTCATACCCCCCAGTAACGGTTCAGTAACGCTCCCCCGTAACGAAGTTGAATTTTCTCCCAGTAATAATGGAGTCATACCCCCCAGTAACGGTTCAGTAACGCTCCCCCGTAACGAAGTTGAATTTTCTCCCAGTAATAATAAAGTCATACCCCCCAGTAACGGTTCAGTAACGCTCCCCCGTAACGAAGTTGAATTTTCTCCCAGTAATAATAGAGTCATACCCCCCAGTAACGGTTCAGTAACGCTCCCCCGTAACGAAGTTGAATTTTCTCCCAGTAATAATAGAGTCATACCCCCCAGTAACGGTGCAGTAACGCTCCACCGTAATGAATTCGAAATTTTCCCAAATGACAGTACAGTGACTAACCCTGACTTAACGAACACGCATGATCGCGTCGCCGCAACCATCGACCTCGCCGTACCCAGGAGCACCACCGAAGAAGAGTCCCCATCAGATGAAACCGTTCCACTACCGGGCGCGTTGCCCGTGTGGACGGATGACGGCCTGGACGACAGAGAGCTCACTCCTTCTGAGGGATGGCCGCGGGTACCTCCCGATATCTGCGACGCCCTGGAGGAAAAGACGGTCCACCTCCCTCACCCGGAGCGCCGCCGCCTTATGGAGCTCCTGGCAACGTATCCGGATGTGTTTAACCCACCGGATAAACGAGGATGCGACCTGGAAGTGACACACGAGATCGAGACCGGTGATGCAGACCCTATAAACCAAAGACCCTATCCGATTCCACATGCACTGAGAGAAGAAGTAGAGAAACAGCTACTCAACATGTTGGAGGACGGAATTATTGAACCCTCGGAGAGCCCGTGGAGTGCTCCGGTTGTGCTGGTAAAAAAGAAGACCCCCGAAGGCGAACCCCAGAAATGGAGGTTTTGCACGGACTTTCGTGGACTCAATAAAATCAGCAAGTCGGATGCATATCCTTTACCCAATCTGACCGATACCCTAGCCATGCTGGGTCAGTGTCGTTATTTTACAAAGTTCGCTGAGGCCTATGTAGTACCAGATACTACCGCCGACACAGTGGTGCGCCAATTGGTTCGACATTACATCCCGACACACGGAGTCCCCCAGCGTATCGTTACCGATAGGGGAACGGCCTTTACGTCAGCCCTGGTACGTGCCCTATGTGACAATTGGGGAATTAAGAAGGTGCAGACGACGGCCTACCATCCACAAAGTAATGGTGTTTGCGAGAGATTCCACCGTACCTTCGCAAACATAATGTCAAAAATAATTACGAAGACTAAAGAATGGGAGAAGGCGGTCCCAATAGTGCTGGCCGCTTATCGAGCAACTCCTCACAAAAGCACTGGTTATTCCCCTAATTTTTTGACATTCGGTAGAGAGCTTCGACTGCCCAACCACATTGAATGGACCCCAAATGAACGACCCGACATGGACCATCATTTAGCTCTGCTGGAGAGGGCCCGGCGACTCGCCGCCCGTCAGCTGGAGAAACGATGGAAGCAACAGCACGACCGCATCAACAAGCGACGGACACCCCGAAGCTTTGAGGTGGGGGAACGTGTCTACCTCAGGGCCATGCAACTCCCTGAGGGAGTCTGCAAAAAGTTTTGGAGCCCCTGGACTGGGCCATGGACGATAGTCCAACGATTGACCGATGTAACGTATCGCATTCACGATGCCCTACAGCGACGACCCCAGGTGGTTCATATCAATAGGTTGAAACCCGCTTCCGTTAACGGAATACCGGACGACGCCTTCGCAGAACCTCAAAAACAGGATCCACCACCAACACGACTCGTGCCGCCCGCTCCCTCAGTGCCAAACGACGACGACGGCTGGAGTACGGACGAGGATGAGGCGCCACCCGTAACGCAACGCATGTCAACACCTGCACCACCCGAACCCGAAACCCCGGGTGAAACAGAAACAATAGCGCCTCCGACGGCTCCTTACAGCCTACGCCCACGTCCTCCGCGCGATTACCGCAAGTTGCATCGCAAGGGTTTTGTAGCTAGGATCGGTGCGTGCACCAGGGTTGGGTCCAAAAGGAAACTGTAATAAAAAAAAAAAAAAATCTATATATAATGTTAATGTTTTCATGTATGTAAATAAAGTACTTTAGTTAAATTGTTCATTTGTTCAAATGTAGACCAGAAATACTAAGACTGAGTACGGACGATAGGTAGGTAGAACCCAATGTACACTTTTACCTGTTGTGACCAAATTCGACATGTTGGCTAACAGCATTATACTTCAACCAACAGGCCATGGCGATGCGTCGGTCACCTGTCAACGAGAACCCCGTTATGGAAGAGGAGGTCGAATGCCCGTACGTGACGAGAATTCGCAAGCGATACGCAGAGGCAACCGGCGTACTCCTGGAGCAGGCAGCTATTCCCGGGAACGTTGGCCCCAAGCACCCCGAACGCAAGGCACTTTTTTTATTGGAGGGTGTGGCAGAGATGCTCCACAACGCCGAAAGAGCATCCACCCTGCCTTGCCGAAGATTGATATGTAACGGCGCTGTAACATTGGCAGAGCAGCTGGCGGACCTCCTGCCGGAAATGTTACGCCTCCGTCTGGAATGCGAAAAACTTGCCCAGGAGCGTGACCAGGCACAACAAATCATTGCCCAAACCGAAGCGGAGTGCGAGCGATTTAAGTACCTCGCCAGTGAACTACAGAAAGCCCGCATGGACGAGCAGTTGAAGTCCCGAGTGCGAGTGCGCCTTAGCGAATCTGTCAGTCCGGAGAAGATTCGCCGCAAAGTCCCGACTCCGGCTCGCTCTCCGACGCAGCCTATCTCCGTCAACGCCTCAAGTGACTCCGATTCAGAGCTGGAGATGGAGGAAGACGCGCCTACTCCTCCTCGACCACGTCCTCCTCCCCATGTGGCCCCGTTGAAAATAGTGGCAAACCACTCGACCACCCGGACACGCCAGGTGATGCATACACAATCCACCTTGGAGTTACAAACCGTGGGAACTCCTACAACTCAAGACGACCAACCCACACCGCCGAAGCCGCAGCAAGTCTGTCCGGTCTGCCAACGCCCCGCCCAGCGACTCCAGCACTTTCGCTGTTCCTCGTGCAAGGAGTTTTGGGCTCGGCTGATCAAGAAGTACAAGAATGGAAAGTTGAGAACCTCCTGCAACGGACCTCACCTGGACGACGACCCCGCCTGCATTCATTGCCGAAGAAGACAGTACGAGTTGCATCTAACAGTGGCATACCCGACGAAGCCACTCCCCATCCCCAGTCTCTTCGGGTGGAGTCCCGCCGCCGAGGACGACGGCTTTCAGGAGGGGGAAGGGTGTAGGCCGCCGCCTTCCCGCGGCAGCGCCACCGTCCGGCCTCGGGCTTTTGAGGGACTATTTCCTATCACCCGGTCGTCCCCACTCGCAAACGAGGGTGTGTAGTCCTCCGCGCTGGCCCGGAGTGGAGGGGAGACACCCCAGCTCAGGGCGTCCGTCCCCCTACTCCTGGCCAGTCGTCTTTCTGCCAGCGAAGTGTTCAGTTGTTCTCAGACCGAAGTATTTTTGTCACGAGTGAGAGTTGTAGGCTTCTATGCCCTGTGCGAACGATAGTAGTAACGCGTTTCCGAATTGTTGGAGTAACGGAGTGTGTGTTTATCCCGAAACTGCAGTTATACCAGTTTCCCATTCCCCCCGAGACAGAGACTCATTATTAAATCTTAGCAAGTCTTACCTTCGGGCGACCTCTGCGAAAACCCCCCTGGTGAACTACGTAGTGACGCGCAGTAACGCCATTCAAGACGCCATCGACGCCAACAGGTCACAATCCTTTGTTTAGTAACGCATTTTCACTTATGTATGTTTTCGATCCGTACTCAGCAAATTCTTTCCTTTTATTATTCTTTTTGTATCATACTTGTACATATCACCTCGTAACGAGTCTATAACTATACCGTAACACTAAGTGAATTACGTCAATATCTCTTACCTTGCATTTCCTATTTCATTAGTATTATTATCTATTTCTCATTGTATATATGTGTATGAAGTAACGTCCCTCCCAGGCCTTCAGCACCCTTATCTTTTGAAGTAACGAATAACGTAACGTAACGTAACGTCTTTGCCATCAGCCTTTGTTTATCCTCGAATAGTAACTAGTAACGTCGCTTGGCCTTCAGCATTCGAAAACGAGCACCTTCAGTGAACCCCACTTCAAGTTGTATTGATGGTAACGTTTCCATTCTGCTTCCTTTTAATTATACTTAATTACGTAACTCAACTGTACCTACGTGTTCTCTGTTATCCCGATTCCCTTCAACATAAGGTGGTCTCTGTGTATTTTGATAAACCCCCGAAACGATCGTACTGGTGCCTCCGTAATTTCAGGCCATCAGCCCTACCAAAAAGCCAGTAACGTTTCGTATCAACAGAGGGGGCTTACACCTTCGATAACGACGATTTTAGACCAAAATTTAACGAAATATAAGGCTGAAACTTCGTTAGAACCTCAATTTTCCACTCTCTGGTCAAAATTTACTTCGCATTCGGTCTTCCTGTCCTCAGACGCACATGCTACTAACATGTTGCTAAAACAAAAACGCTGCAAATCCCTGCACAACGGTTTATTATTTTGTATAGAATACCCTCCTGTTACAGATCACAGCTCTATGTATAAATAACCCTTCTATATAATATGATATGTACTATTCTATTATATACATATTATGTAGATCGCAGACCCTCCGTAGGTTAGTACCTCGTTACTAGGTACCTACCTAAATCACGAGTTAAATGTTGCTAAAATAATTCTGCCGATGACAAACAGTACCTAACAAAAAGAAACGCACATAATGAAGTTCTGAAAAGAAATTGTTGATGAGGAGTGAAAAAAGTTGCAAAAGTACCTACCAACAAACTCCAGCCCCTTCTACGTAGATGGTATACTGAACCGTTGTGTAATAATTTACCGTTGAGTAATGATTTACCGTAGTAATAATTTACCCATCAATAATACTTCAACGTTTGTTCAAGTTTCACTACCTACCAACAAACTCCAAAAGAGCCATCATTTTTCAAGCGAAATAATATCACAGAACAACCAACTCGACTTCATACTCCGCCAATATAATCAGGTGATCCCTACCAATGATTGGCCGTATTCACAAATTCCTATTGTGGGCGCGTCTCTGGTTACGAGATTTGGTTTGAATTGTATACAATTTCATTCACACTGGAGTCGAAAATGCCTGTCGGTGCAAACTTCGGGGCCTTACTGTGAACGAACGGCTGGACGTACGATGCTCCGGATGGTCTTAAAAAACTCGCAAGTTCAAGAACTATTTAAAACCGTAAAAATATTTACGTAAAAAAATAGTATAGGCGTTTTGAAAATTTCAACCCCTATTTTGAACCCCTTAGAGATGACTCACAGTAACGTCGAGCTTCGAGGACCAACTAGACGCCGAACGGAACCTATAACCCGAATTTCATCAATTTTTTTTCATGGTAACTAAGAAAAGTGGCCCGTACGGCGTACGGCGTACGGCGGACAGACAGAAATATTTTTATTGCAGTTTTGGATTCTACATACCTTGAAACGTAAACCATCAAATTTTGAGGGGGGGTAAGAATTGTTTTTTCATGCTCGATTCCAATGGTTCATTATTGAAAATAATAAACCAAAAAGTTCCTATTTGTATAACCATTTTCACTCATAACACCCCTCGGTTCCGATCGGGCTGCAAAGTTTCGGGACACAACTAGGGCCCGAATGGAGCTTGTGTGCGAAAGAACGAATTTTTTAGACCGAAAATGAAGCCGGTACACGTGATACGGCGTACGGCTGACGGCGTAAGGCGTAAAAGAACAACGGACATTGCATTTGGTTTATTATTCTGTGAATAATACACCTATGTATTCGCTCAGCAAAAAAATAACACCGCCTCAACATTTTTTCTTTCCTGTTTCAAGGTGCGTAGATTCCAAAAACGCTGCAAAGTCCTTGTCACATGGGTTTATTATTCTATTGGACATAGGTACGTCTACAGAAATGTTGGCTGTTCAGTTATTGTTTATTTCATGTGAAATAATTGAAATAGCTATTTCTGATTGTTTCTACCATTTTTGGCCGCTAAAACACAAATTGGGTAGGTACGCTCCTTTCTTTTTTTTTCAAATTATCTTTGATCATTGGTAGTGCCATTTAATCGTCTTGATCCACGTGTTGTTACTACTTCCAGTGTTATTATACAAATCGATGGTGATTTCAGACGATTTCCCAGGTTTTTGACTCATAAAAAAATCAATTTTGGGTGCTGAACATTTGGTAGAACTCAATTTTCCACTCTTTGGTCAAAATCGACTTCATATTCGGTCTTCTCGTCCCCAAAAACATGGAAAACGATATCTCAGAAGATCATGTTACCAACATGTTGCTAAAACGCAAAAACGCTGCAAAGTCCTTGTCACATGGGTTTATTATTCTATTGGACATACCTACAGAAAGGTTGGCTGTTCATTAATTGTTTCTTTCATGCGTAATAATCGAAATAGCTACTTCTGATGGTTTCCATTAATTTTGGCCCCCAAAACACAAATTAGGTACGCTCTTTTTTTTCTTTTTTTTTAAACTATCTTTGATCATTGGTAGTGCCATTTAATCGTCCTGAACCACGTCTTGACACTTTTTCCAGTGTTATTATACAAACTGATGGTGATTTCAGACGATTTCCCAGGTTTTTCACTCATAAAAAATCAATTCTGGGAGCTGAACATTTGGTAGAACTCAATTTTCCACTCTTTGGTCAAAATCGACTTCATATTCGGTCTTCTCGTCCCCAAAAACATAGAAAACGATATCTCAGAAGCTCATGTTACCAATATGTTGCTAAAACGTAAAAAGTACCTATTTTTACACACATTTTCACTCATAACACCCCTGGGTATATTCCGATCGGGCTGAAAAGTTTCGGGACACAACTAGGGCCCAAATGGAGCATGTGTGCGAAAGAACGATTTTTTTAGACCGAAAATGAAGCCTGTACACGTGATACGGCGGACGGCGTACGGCGGACGGCGTACGGCGGACGGACATTGCATTTTTGGAATCTATGCACCTTGAAACGTAAAAGAAAAAAGTTTGAGGGGGTGTTATAAAAATTTTTTGCTGAGCGAATACATAGGTGTATTATTCACAGAATAATAAACCAAAAGTACCTATTTTTACACACATTTTCACTGATAATACCCCTGGGTATATTCCGATCAGGCTGAAAAGTTTCGGGACACAACTAGGGCTCAAATGGAGCATGTGTGCGAAAGAACGAATTTTTTAGACCGAAAATGAAGCCTGTACACGTGATACGGCGTACGGCGGACGGCGTACGGCGGACGGACATTGCATTTTTGGAATCTACGCACCTTGAAACGGAAAAGAAAAAAGTTTGAGGGGGTGTTATAAAAATTTTTTGCTGAGCGAATACTTAGGTGTATTATTCACAGAATAATAAACCAAAACACTGCGAAGTCCTTGTCACATGGGTTGAATATTCTATTGGACATACCTACAGAAATGTTGGATGTTCATTTATTGTTTCTTTCATGCGTGATAAAATTCATGCCCTTAAAATACCAATCAGGTACGCCCTTTTTAGCATGGAACATGCTTTAGCCTTGGACTAACTAGCCGAAAAATGTCATGCGGGATGGGTGACGCGGGATGGGTAACGCGGAAGTGTCACGAAATTTTAACGATGATTTTCACGTACAACCGAGTAGTTGCTAGGGAAATGAAAATTCTTTCATTTTCATAGGACAAAAATCGTTTTCCATTCGTTGGAAAGCTCTTGATTTATCACGAATTTATTTCGTATTTGTTCTTGGTATTTATTTCGTAGTTTCATACTATAACTATATAAATGGATGTTATAAATGGATAGTAAACAATGACGCTTGTTTGGTTGTCACTTGGTTGTATCCTGGTGACGAAGTGAAATCATAACAGTGCGGCTACAGAAGCATAATAAGCGCGGCTAAAGCATGTTCCATGTTTCTTGAATTTTAGCCGTAGGCTCTAAGCAGTAAGCATCCGGGGGTCTTGCCCCCTGGCGAGGCGCGCAGCGCCGAGTTTTAATATATTTTTTTGGTTTATTACTTTTAAAACTATCTTTGATCACTGGTAGTTTCATTTAATCGCATTTATCCACGTGTTGACACTTTTTCCAGTGTTATTATACAAATTTATGGTGATTTCAGACGATTTACCAGGTTTTACACTCATAAAAAATGAATTTTGGGAGCTGAACATTTGGTAGAACTCAATTTTCCACTCTTTTGTCACAATCGACTTCATATTCGGTCTTCATGTCCCCAAAAACATGGAAAAAGGTATATCAAAAGCTCATGTTACTAACATGTTACTAAAACACAAAAAGTACCTATTTTGGTTTATTATTCTGTGACTAATACACCTATGTATTCGCTCAGCAAAAAATTTTTATAACACCCCCTCAAATTTTTTTTTCTCCCGTTTCAAGGTGCGTAGATTCCAAAAATGCAATGTCCGTCCGCCGTACGCCGTATCACGTATCCCGGCCTCATTTTCGGTCTAAAAAATTCGTTCTTTCGCACACATGCTCCATTTGGGCTCTAGTTGTGCCCCAAAATTTTTCAGCCCGATCGGAATATACCCAGGGGCGTTATGAGTGAAAATGTGTATAAAAATAGGTACTTTTTGTGTTTTAGTAACATGTTAGTAAAATGAGCTTTTGAAATATCGTTTTCCATGTTGCTGTGGACGAGAAGACCGAATATGAAGTCGATTTTGACGAAGGAGTGGAAAATTGAGGTAGTACCACATGTTCAGCTCCCAAATTTGAATTTTTATGAGTCAAAAACCTGCGAAATCGTCTGAAATAACCATCAATTTGTAGAATAGCACTAAAGTTTCAACACGAAACGATATCTCAGAAGATCATGTTACCAACATGTTGCTAAAACGCAAAAAGTACCTATTTTTACACACATTTCCACTGATAATACCCCTGGGTATATTCCGATCAGGCTGCAAAGTTTTGGGACATAACTAGGGCCCAAATGGAGCATGTGTGCGAAAGAACGAATTTTTTAGACCGAAAATGAAGCCTGTACACGTGATACGGCGTACGGCGGACGGCGTACGGCGGACGGACATTGCATTTTTGGAATCTACGCACCTTGAAACGGAAAAGAAAAAAGTTTGAGGGGGTGTTATAAAAATTTTTTGCTGAGCGAATACATAGGTGTATTATTCGCAGAATAATAAACTAAAATGCAATGTCCGTCCGCCGTACGCCGTCTGCCGTATCACGCATTGATTTGTGATGTAATGTTGTTGATGCGTCGAGCTCCGGGACCGGCCGAAAACGATATCTGGGGTTGCATTAACACGTCGGCGGTTACCGAAAAATGTTGTGATTATTAGTGGTGGGAGCTTGAAATAAAATGCGTGAATGCGAGATTGTTGTCGCTATAGCAACCACGACCGGGCAGCCGCGAGGCTTCAGCTGATCAGGCCAATCAGAAAGGTCCATTATTTCAGCCTAAATGCATCGCGGTATATTCAAACCGAAATTCGCCACAACACATGGCACTTACCTGTAGAAATGCTGGAAATGCATTTATGTTTCTTTCATGTGCAATCATTGAAATAGATATTATGGTTTCCACCTATTTTCACCCCCAAAAACACGAATTAGGGTTCTATTTTTGACATGTTATCTTAGATCATTAATAGCGCCATTAGGTTTTTGACTCATAAAAAATGAATTTTGGGAGCTGAAGCATCGTTACAACCTCAGTTCTTCACTCTTTGGTAAAATCAACTTCATATTCACACTAGCACTAGCAGTATCAGCAGGTGAATTAAGACAATTAAATGGCACTACCAATGATGAAATATAATTTGAACAAAACAAAAAACGCCGCAAAGTCCTTGTCGCATGAGCAGGGCTGTGGAGAGAAAATCTGGGTTCGGGGGCTGAAAGCTTCAAGGCTCCCCAAAAAAAAGAAAAAAAGTTTTTCAACTTGTTAACAGCTCACTCAATTTTTTTCACTTCTTATCAAGTTCCTAAAACACCCAAAAACCTCCGTAACCATGTACCATAAATAAGCCATTTTGAGAGGGAAGGAAAAATCAGTGGAAGGAGGATGGATTGTACAAAATGAGGAATGTTCATGTTCTTACAGATTTATATAATTATGTATATACCGGGTTGTCGTGAGTTCCTCCCGGAACTACAACTAGCATACTTTAGTTCTCGCAAATATCTTACAAGCCAACTTTAGTTCTTACCAAATAAACGGTACGAGTGGGGACACAGGCCGCAGGATCCAGTGCACAACCTGGAGCCCCTCCATCCTCTCCCAACAGGGGGATGGTAGGAGAAGGCTTCCGGGTCTATATAACCCCGGATCCTGCGACTTTTTCGTCATTCTACGCTTCCTTTAGTCGCTGACTATTCTCTCTCTCAATCTCTCTCTCTCTCTCCTCACCTCCTCTCTCTCCTTATGCCAAAAAGATCGGTGGAGGTTCGCCCTTAACCAATTTACCAGAACATGGTGGAGGTTTCGCCCTTAACCAGAACTGGCAAAACTCCCTAAAAGATCGGTGGAGGTCCGCCCTTAACCGCACAACACCAAATTCTCTATATTCCATTTTCAACCAGAACATGGTGGAGGTTTCGCCCTTAACCAGAACTGGCAAATTCCCAAAAAGATCGGTGGAGGTCCGCCCTTAACCGCACCATACCAAATTCTAAATTCCAAATATCCAAACATCCAAAAAGATTCGGTTACAGTGGAGGTGCGCCCTTAACCAGATGCCGACACACTCCTAGCTCGCCTCTCATGGTGAATTTTGAGCCAAATTTAAATTCACCATACGGGTGTTCAGTTTAAGAACAACGAAACTTTCTGGGATCGATTCTACAACTACTGTCCAACAAAAAGTGTCTAGAGTTTTTTCTGTAACCCCTTGTTTTCGAGAGTTTTTTCACTTCTAAGATTTTGGACATGAGGTCCAGATGTTTCATCTGCCTTCTCTTGCAAACCTGATGTAGGAGTAAGATCCTGAAGACTCGGCCACACCCATTCACAAACCCGACATGGAAGGTGACGTCCTGATGTCTAGTTGTCATTATACGGAAAAGCTGACATGGTACGGGGCTCTATGATCTCTGCATCGCGTCCTGCAATCCAGCAGGCAGAGCGTGAGGTCTCGTACCTACGCATTCCCCCTCAACCTTGCGTAGGATGCGACTTCTTGAAGTCCTCTCCCCATCTCCCCGCAAACCCGACGTTAGATACCAAGTTCCGGTTCCAGTATGCACCCTCTCGCAAACCTAGAAGTCTCTTCAACGTTCCACCGCAACTTGACATTGGGACGTGAGGTTCACCCCCCACCCCAAACACACACCTGTCTTAAGCCGCATCCCAAAGTTCTCAATCTGGAATTAGGTGAAAGACCTAATGAAAGCTTAGTGGAGGAGGCGCAGAGGGCGGCCGAGGTCTCTTTTATTAGGGGACTGGGACCCGACGCGACGCTGCGGTGATTAGTAGGTTTTCGAAGGAGGAATTTCCGCTTAGTTCGCCTTGTCTTCCGCCAGGTTCCTGAACCCCCCTCACCCATCATCAGAGGTTTCGCATAATGTTGATCCCACCGAAGGTTTTCCCTTTAAATTTCCTCCCGGATCCCTCAGGAGTTGAGCTCTAAAAGTCTAAGCCACCAAGTTCGGTGATGAGTTTATGAGACTCGGGAAACCGAATATACCCGTCCCCAGACGCTGAGCTCATTTTGATTGCTTTTTAGCGAACAATCTGTACCAATCCTCAGGTACACAATCCTCAGTACTGGAATTTTTGAAAATGTTTCAATACTTACAAATCTTGGTTTATTCCGTTTCCGTCGCTATAGAGTACAATCTCATTTCTCGTAGGTACTGGGCATCTCCATTAGCTCAATAGCCGATACCGAGATTAGAATCCTATTTCTGACCTTTGCTACGTGTTGTCGCCAAAGCTCGCCAGCCCCTTTCTTCAAGCTGATGGTACGGACATGAGTAGACTAAAGATGCCAGACGTGCCTTCCGAGCTCCCACTCGAGAGAAGACGTGAAGACCTATTCCTTGTTTTGGTTTAAAATTATTTCCAGTAATGAAACCTCTTCAATCGAGCGTGAACAAAATATTTTTAACCCCCCTCAAAGTTTGATTGTTTGCGTTTCAAGGCAGGAAGAATCCAAAAGTGGAATGAAAAACGCTACAAATTATTGCACGATTTATTATTTTGACTGTAGATATTAGATACCTACTGCTTCTGCGTAGATAACTGAATTCCGATTAGCGCAAGACTAGTAGGGTCGTTTTTTTTTTTTTTTTTGCGGTTGATACCTTCCTACCCACGCACGCACAAACACAAACACAACTTTCCACTGATTTCGTCCACAAATTTGAAACCTCTTTTGCCCCCATTCGGTTACGTTACCTATAAAAATTGTTGAGTGTTTCAAATTACCTACCGCCTTCCACTATTTTTGTTAGTTCACTGAATTTATTCTAATTTTGAGTAATTTCTGAATAAAACATCTAGTAACAGTCTTGGTTAATTTGACTTTTCGAGGGTAAAAAAACCAGTAAAAATGGATATAAACCATCATAAATTATACAAGGCTCTAGCCCCATTCTTGACTACTGCTGAAGGGGTGAGGGGGGGGTCTCCTCACTGCCAACTTCTCAAGGCACATCTTGAACGCTTTGAGGCAATTTCTGCATTACCTGGCCTTTAAACACTGGCCCTTGTGTTGCCAAGAATTATAAGTACGACATCTTCTCTTTGATCGTACTCCTCGCCTTCCCTAACGACAGCGCCCTAGTTCGTGCTTTTGGTTGCTACGATCGAGCCCATGTCGCGGATTACTTTCGAGCCCAGGCCAGAACAAGGTGAGTGCTATCGGAAAGAAGTTTCCACGGCGCGGCGTTTCAGGATTTATTCGAGGATTGTGATTTCATCGACAGAATACTCGTGTGGTTTATATAGGTGGTTGCCCTCATGTTTCTTACCGTCCCATGTGATTCATAATAAGATCGTGAAAATTTATGTCCAATCTTGAGAACGGAATGGCTTTGTTAGAAGCGGGTTTGAAGATTTCACGACGGGTTCCTGGGGAGCGATGAGATTCATCGCCAGACTAATCGCTCTGAGTATTAGTGAGCACACAGTATTAATCATTTTTCCAATGAACATAAATATATGATATAGACACAGACAAAGACGTATGAAACAGGTTCGTATTAAGAGAAATTTGTAAAACTGCTATTATCAAATGCTAATTTTTCGTGGCTTTTGTTCGATGCTTACCACCGCTCTAGAGCTAGTTGTATTTAGGATTTTTTGCTAGTATTATATAATCGCCGACTAAGATTTACCTGAGCTCGAAACCCCAGACTTGTCAACCTCCCCAGAGAAGCCAACCTGAGCTCGACAACCGGCCCTACGATTGACCTGCTCAATATCTCCCTCCTTTTCCTTATTGATTCTTGCACCACTGGTTTAACCTTTCAGCCAAATTTTAAGCAGTTAAAAGCGATTTTTGACACATACAATCCCGAATTTGACCCACTTTTTGAGAAAACATCCGAGATATTCTGTCATGGTGACCTTTCCATACCATATCTGGTGAATTTGGAGGTATTTTGCTGATTTTTTGCAATTTTTTCCTAACAATTGGCTGTAATATTGAAGACATCAAAGAAACTTCACCGCTCATACAGAAACACCTGCTACAGTCAATATTCCGTAGAGGTCGCCTTTGGAAGACAAAACTGCCTAGGGGCTCCAGGAAACTTCCACAAGGAACGCATACTGGCCCAGATGAGAATGGCAACTACCAACCCAGAAATGGGAAGCAACAGGTTCTGGCGTAAGAAAAGCAGATACCAACTGGCAAATAAGGAAATGTGTTCCGTCTGCAACATGGAAGTATCGGAAACCCGGACACATTTCATGCTGGAATGCCCGCTATATCAGCCCTATAGCGGATGTGGCTGCGCTGTTGGACACAGGAGATGACCACGGGAGGATGAAGCACCTGTACCAATATACCATCAAGTCACTAATCGTAAGGGCCTTCGCTCGTGACGAAATGTAGGTATTCAGAGATTAACGTGCGGACTTGAACATTATTATTGTAAGGAATGATCGAAAACATAATTGTAACATCATGTATACGATTATACAAATACACACTTTGATTTGATTGATTGACTGATCGATACATAAACATGGATCTTAGTTGACCGATGGGTTTGAAAGTTCTGTGGTAGCTATATGCAGTCACCGATGAACAGAAGGTTTTAAGAAAATAATTGAAATCAACTTATAGCTGTGGAAATATATAGAGAAAAAGTCTACCTTCGAAAAGTCCTACTTACATAGCGGAGTCAATAACGTTAACTTGTATTAGGAGCTACTAAACGTGTTTCAGTCGTTAGTGGTAAGACAAATTCGGTTACCCAGCAAATACCGCAGCCCTCGCTCCAATCAAATAAAATATTTACGTCACGTCCCAGTAGAAGGTATATGCCCGCTAAATGGATCGTTTGCCGTCGAAGTCATGAACATGGAAATTAATGGGAGTACCGGCTTCGTGAAAGATAAATAAACAGATCGAGACCCCCCCACTCAAAGGATGCCGTGTTTGCGTCGGATTTACCTACTCAGGTAGGTCTGCAAATAATGGAATCGCAGAAATGCGGATGTGAGATTTATATGAAGCGTTCGATCAACATCTCCGATTAGAATGCGGTCGAAGAATCCGGTCTAGAAACAGATAGCTTTTCACTTCCTCTCAGGCTCGTTCCTCGTTTTGATCTTCATCGCTCGAGCTCACATCAGGCTGATGACATCATACGCAACTTCCACATCTATGGAGCTATTTGCCGTCAGAACAGGAGTTGGAAATATAAAAATTTCCGGTCACGTAGCGTGACCATATGGGCGAATACTCGAATTAGTCACGTAACATCAAGATTTGTTTATTTTCAATAGCACGGGTGGAAGCCCAATTACAATAGTAAGGATTATCGAACATTAATTTTTTTAACATGTTAAATGTTTTAGGGCTGGGGGTCATTCTGTGAATTCCGACACGCAAATATGCAACGTTTTTCATTGGTTACTACACAGTTACTACCTTCTGTTGTAGCAACCATAAAGAATATCGCACTCGAAAGAAACAAGAGTCAATAGCTACGTTTTTCATTGGTTACTACACAGTTACTACCTTCTGTTGTAGCAACCATATGTTGATGGCGAGTTCTATAATAAGTACAGTAAATGCAACATTATACTTGTAGAGTTCAGTGAAATTGTGGCTTTCATTTTTTCTTGACATTAAAAAACTATATCTAATTTCTCCCTTGCGAGGGAAAAACATTAAACATGATTTAATGTTTTTCCCTCTCAAGGGAGAAATTTAAATTTATAGATTATACCGTATAGGTAGGTATGTTTGTGTAACGTTTTTCGAGTTATGTGCCAGAGTAAAGACATAAAATGTCAAAAAGGAGCCTAATTTGTGTTCTTGGGAAACAACAAATGAACAGCCAACATTTCTTGTAGGTAAGTCCAGTAGAATAATAAACCCATGTGACCAGGACTTTGCAGCGTTTTTCTCTTTTTTAAGTAATTTTTGGGCTTCGTTCAAATTGTATTCAATTTGTTTTGTACCTATATACATAATAATATATAAAAATAAAATAATTTTAGAGTTTCGTTCAAATTGTGGTAGGTTTCAAATTGTTTTGTACCTATATACAATCATGTGAAAATAAAGTAGTTTTGAAGTTTTTCAAACAACATTCAGTTCATGTTGTACCTACGTCTTCAAAAGTTTAAAATCAAATTTTGAAGAAGGACGGTTATTTTGGATTTTGTTGATAATTAGGCAGGTTTTATTTTATTTTATTTTATTTTTTATTTTTTAAATAATTAATAGAAGAATAGAAAAATACTTTTGCGTTAAACTGAACCTTAATAATTACTGTCACCTTGATACATCATGATATATATAATAATGATACAATGATATATAATAATGATACATGATATATAATGATACAAGCAGGTAAGCATTATAATAGAACCTGTACAGCAGTTTATGTAGAGAATGCAGTAAATATAGATATTAATAGTTCAATTTATTAAGCAGTAAAAAATACCTTATAAATAATACCTAAGCAGTGTTCATACTATATCGTCCCCTGAAAGGCAGAATAGCGCATTTTTTGCGATTTTGACTTATCGTAACCGTTGGATTCGTCATAAAAAGGCACATCTACTATACTATTATTTATCGTAAGCGCCATACGCCTCTAAGGCATTCAAAAACAGCCTCAAACTTTTCGAATCGTAACCACCAATTTGGTAAAATATCGTATCCACCATTTATTCAGAACGTAAGCGCCACGAGTCGAATGTAAATACCGAGGTAAAAATTTCCCCTTTGTCGTAAGCGCTCATTCCCACTGTAACTTACGATAAAATGAAAGTATGCTAATATTATGCCATCTATCGTAAGCGCCAGAAAGCGACGTATTGTATGCACCTATCGAATCTGAGCAAAGTACATATCGTGAACGCCCCTTCCCGAGTGCGCGCGAGTGGAGATACGCTAGTTTTCCGAATAATTATTTTCCAGCAAGACATCAAGAATATCGTTAAGTGCCGAAACGTTTGTCGTATCGACAACTATTCTCCCAGTTCTTCTAAATAGCAAGAATAGCGTAAGCGCCTTTTTCTCGAAAAAGTACTACCTATTTCCCCGGGCTTTTTTATGCATTTTTTTTAAATAAATCGACAGAAAACGGTCCAATTTACGCTAAAGTATCATGTTTTAACGGGTTAGGCAGTAAAAAGATCCCTCCACAGTTTTTCGCATCTCCTGTAAAATTCGGAAAATGGCGCTTACGATATTTTGCCTTTCAGGGGACGATATAAAGATTGTGGTAACAGCAATATGTAGAGAATGTGTGTACATTGTTAAGATCTAAGGCCTAAGTCATAAGGTCGGTCAATTCGAGTAGACAGTATAACTTCCTCACTTGAATCACATGAACGCAAGAGTAGTTGGGTAGGTTCATTCGGAGGACAGGTGGAGTATCCATGCATGGGTTAATGACTGTACGACTCAGGTCACATGGACTAACAGAATTAGTTGGGTAGGTTTCAACGATATTTAAGATAGTTATGGGCGTTTCAAGTATTTCAAGTTTGGGCATGCGCAGAGGAAAGTTACGGTACGATTTCAATGATTATGATGTGGGATTATCTGCGATCCAACCCGCGTGCACCGTCAAAATTTCAGCTCTCCACGTCTATTTTTCCCGAAGTTAGAAGCGTTACAAGGAAATGGTCAACACTTCAGACGAAAGTTACACTACGATTCCACTTAAATTCATATGGAACCATCAAAGTATTATTCCTAATCGACCCTCCAAGTTTGAACTCTTTTCAACGATATTTAAGGTCGTTATAGGCGTTTCAAGTATTTCACGTTTGCCCATGCGCAAACGAGTTACAGTAATTTTCCAATGATTTTGGTATGAGACCATTTGCAATCCAATCCGCACTTGCCCTCCAGATTTCAGCCCATTTCGACCATTATATCGGGTAGTTATGGACGTTACAAGGAATTGACCACAGACACGGAACCAAAAATGATCCTTGATGTCTGAAACGCGAAATGGCAGAGGAAATTTTCATTTTGGAGGACATTTTTTTTAAACTCAATCACGAATCCAAGGCTTCCCTACCTTCCGGTAGTGAGGAAACAAAAATGGCACCAGTGGCAACGCTGATCATCGAGAAAATCATACCAATTAGGCGTTTGTCCTACCAGTTGTTACGGTTTAGAGTAGTTTTGTTCTAGCGAATTATTCAGTGGTTCAAGTACGAATCAAAAGTAATTTCATTTTACAACTATTAATTATATCATGGTGATATAATAACGCTGGGTCATTTGAAATTGATACTGTGGGTAACCCCCCACACCTATTAAGGAGACATCTTCTTTTTCTTAGATGGTCGCTTCTTTCTTGAATTCGAAGGTGAAATTGTGGTACCCGATACTTTTTTTCTTGTTGGGTTCCACATTGTCTTGGTCGGAGCTCAAAGAGGTGCTGGGTATCATATTCAAGTCGGGAACAATCAGCATTTACTGTTTGTCACTTCTGAGAATCACGTGACATCCATCCTGTCGGTTTTTGAACACTAAGGGAAGAAGACATTTTCGCTTCTCGCTCATTTCCTTTGAATAGAACAGACTGATGTTGTACCCAGTACCATTCAACTTTTTTAAGTTACTCATAATTTTTTTTTAAATGTAAATATTGCTAACCGTGATTTTTATGGGCCTATTATTCCTGCCGTCCAACCTTCCAAGGCGGCCTGCGCATTTAATGTCTTTAACATCGAGATTGATCATTAATCTTCCATTCGAGAATTTCACATGGCAACAATTTTACATCTTAGAAGTTTTCGCTATTACATCCTCGGCAACATTGTGTAAAATCAATGAGAGGTGATGGTCTGTCTTTACCAGTTGTCTAAATAAACATTCTTGAGTCGCGGGCGAATCCTCAAGAGCTTCAATTCTTCTGAAATGGATCTCAAGGGCATCATCACTGGATATCATGGTTACCTCTAGTTCTTGAAGAAGCTCCAGTATGTGAATGGTAACCTGTTCATCTAGGTGGGATATCTGCAGTCACTAGCTTCACAATACGAAGCAGGGCATCGAACTCGCGTTGGTTGGCTTCCATCGAAAATGACCCGTCAGCGTGGCGTGGAATAAAAACGAGTATCGAACTAAAAGCTTGAATTAGGCTCCTTTCTCGTCCGAGCTTGGACTAAGGCTTGATAAGATCTAAGATCAACTACTACTTACAGCCTGCTCTAATAATAGAATTTAATTGAAAAGCGGCAGCGATATGTAAAAATACTCTATCGGGAGAATAATAAATTGTTGTTCATATCGAAGGTTCTGAGAAGTGTTGATCGAGTACCTAGTTAAAACGCTGCAAATTATTACACAAAGGTATATCATTCACCTGTACAGATGCCCCTTCTGCATAGATCACGGTTTTCTGTGGTCAATACCCTCGAGCTCCCCCCAGGAAAGACCTAAATCGAGTACTGGAGGCGGCTCCGGAATTAATGTTTCCTACAAATGCGCGGGATTCAATAAATCAATAATTTTTATTATTTGTAGTTATTCATGAAGCGTAAGGCAAATAATAAACCGCTGTTTAATAATCTACCAGTATAGGTGCCCCTTCTACGCAGCTAGCATAATGAACCGTTGTGTAATAATTTGCCCATCAATAATACTTCAATGGTTGTTCAAGTTGCAAAAGTACCTTCCTATCAACAAAATCCAGCCCCTTCTAGGTAGATGAACCGTTGTTTAATAATTTACCGTTGTGTAATAATTTGCCTTTGCGTAATAATTTACCATTGTGTAATAATTTATCCATCAATAATACTTCAACGTTTGTTCAAGTTTCAAAAGTACCTACCAAAAAATCCAATAGATCCATCATTTTTCAAATGAAATAATATCACAGAACAACCAACTCGACTTCATACAGCCATCCTTGATTATAACCAGGTGCTCCCTAGTGATGATATCTGATCGGAATTTATACCGTTTGGTGCACGATTGTGTTGACGAAGCATTTTGTTGCAAACGAACGGCTGGTCGTACAATGCTCCGGGTGGTCTCAAAAAATTGTGGTTCAAGATCAATTTAAAAACGTTAAAAAAACCGTCCCCTTCTGTGAAAGTTTTCGAGCTACGGTGTTCTAAAAATGTCAACCCCTATTTTTAACCCCTTCGAGATGACTGACAGTAACGCCGAGCTTTGAGGAACAACTGGATCCCGAACGGAACCTATAACCCGAATTTCATCAATTTATTTTCATGGTAACTAAGAAAAGCGCCAAGTACGGCGGCGTACGGCAGACAGACAGAAATCTTGGTTCATTATTTTTTTTTTTTTAATTAACCCCCCCCCCCCCCGATAATTACTGCAATAATTCACCATTGTGTAATAATTTACCTATCAATAATACTTTCAACGTTTGTTCAAGTTTCACTACCTATCAAGAAACTCCAAAAGAGCCATCATTTTTTAAAATGAAATAATATCACACAGCAACCAACTCGACTTCATGCTCCGTGAATATAATCAAGTGTTCCCTAGCAATGATGTTCTCGGGCCAATTCCCGATTGTTAGCGCGTCCCTAGTGATGATATTTGGGCTAAATTTATACAATTTCATTCACTCTGCTGTTGAAAAAGCCTGTCGGTGCAAAATTCTGGGCCTTACTGTGAACGAACGGCTGGACGTACAATGCTCCGTGTGGTCTCAAAAAACTTGTAAGTTCGAGCACTATTTAAAACCGTAAAAAAATTCGAGATAACGGCGTCCTGGAGATTTCAACCCCTATTTTTCACCCCTTAGGGATGACTGACATTATCGCCGAGCTTCGAGGACCAACTAGACCCCAAATGGGACCTGTAACAGTGTGGGCTGTTCTCGATACATTTTTTCTTCCGGTTGAAACGGGATCGGTTTGGGGAAGCCTAATCCTGTTCTTCAAGAAGTTTGATGTACAAAGCTATTTGATTACCTAATTGTGTAGGTACCATAACGATTTATACCGTTTGATTCACGATCGTGTTGACGAAGCTTTTTGATGCACACGAAAGCCTGGACGTACAATACTCGGGGTGGTCTCAAAAAATTGTTTAGCTCAAGACAAATTTAATAACGTAAAAAAAATATACACCCTTCCATAGATAGTTTTCGAGCTACGGCGTTAATTTCAACCCCTATTTTGAACCCCTTAGAGATGACTGACAGTAACGCCGAGCTTCGAGGACTAACTAGACCCCAAATGGGACCTATAAACCAATTTCGTCAATTCTGGTTCATGGTAACTAAGAAAAGTGCGAAGTACGGCGTACGACGGACGGACAGAAATTTCGGTTTATTATTTTCTATAAGTAATGAACCTTTGGAACCTAGCATGAAAAAAAAATTTTAACCCCCGTTCAAAATTTGATGGTTTTCGTTTCAAAGTAGGTATGTAGAATCCGAAAATGCAATAAAAAAATTTCTGTCCGTCCGCCGTACGCCGTACGCCATATGAGCACTTTTCTTAGTTACCATGAACCAAAATTGACGAAATCCGGTACATAGGTCCCATTTGTGGTCTAGTTGGTCCTCGAAGCTCGGCGTTAATGTCAGTCAATTCTAAGGGGTGAAAAATAGCGGTTGAAATCTCCAGGACGCCGTTTTCTCGCATTTGTTTACGATTTTAGATAGTTCTCGAACTTGGGAGTTTATTAAGACCACCCCGAGCATTGTACGTCCAGCCGCTCGTTCACAGTAATGCACAGAAGTTTGCACCGAAAGGCATTTTCAACAGCAGAGTGAATGAAATTGTATAAATTCAGCCCAAATATCATCACTAGGGACGCGCTAACAATCGGGAATTGGCCCGAGATCATCATTGCGAGGGAGCACCTGATTATAATCACGGAGTATGAAGTAGAGTTGGTTGTTCTGTGATATTATTTCATTTGAAAAATGATGGCTCTTTTGGAGTTCTTGATAGTTAGTGAAACTTGAACAAACGTTGAAGTATTATTGATGGGTAAATTATTACACAGCGGTAAATTATTACACAACGGTAAATTATTAGACAAAATAATTAATTATTGAATTATTGAATCCCGCGCATTTGTAGGAAACTTTAATTCCGGGGCCGGCTCCAGTACCCGATTTAGGGCTTTCCTGGGGGGGGGGGGGGGCTCGAGGTTATTGACCGCAGAAAACAGGAATCTACTCAGAAGGGGCATCTATACAGGTAAATAATAAACCTTTATGTCATAGTTTGCAGCGTTTTTTATTTCATTTTCGGATTCTACATACCTTGAAACGTAAACCATCAAATTTTGAGGGGGGAGGGGGGGGGGGGGGTTAGATTTTTTTTCGTGCTCCATTCCAAAGGTTCATTATTGAAAATAATAAACCAAAAGCGGATTTACTTCCCAGCGTAAGAAATGATTTATCAAGGACAGCATTGGTCACACGCCTCCGTCTTATTTGAATCCAAAGGTGTATAGATCTTTTCTTGGGACATTATTTCTGCAGAACCGAGACGTTTATGTGGTGTCATCACCGGGTACGGACACCTCTGCATCCACAGAATCAAAAAGACGAGAAGGTAGAAAATAATATAAATCAAATTAAAACCTAAATATGGGGAGTAGCGTAATATTACATATCTAGGTACTGGTACAACACTTTCATAGTTGCGATATCAATCTACAGACCTTGCTGATATGAATGCGATGCCCAAGAAAGGGTACAATATGGGCTTGGGTAGGTCCATGGTCGACAACAAGGAGGAGTTTCTACAGACGGAACAAAGGGATATTTAGATGGAAAAGGGCGCTGGCTTCGCATTTTGTGTTCCACTGAAATGTGATGCCCCCTCACAAAACAATCTCTTCTGTCTTCTGTACCGGAGAGCTGTGCGATGGGGGGTCTTCTGCCTTTAGAAATACGATATTCCTTGGAGCTCAGCTCCAAGGATTGCTATGGATTATATTTGTGGTTCGCATCTACGCTAATGTAGAGGTGGAGGAGCACCGTTCTCCTGTTACGCCTGATGTGGTTATTTCTCGACTGTTGAAATTTGAACTCTTACTCATTCAATCTTGAAAGGAAGTTATATGAAATTTCAGCTAACGGACAAACATGGATAACTCAAAAGATCTGAAACATTCTTTATTACTAACTAATATCTACCATGCTGAGGGCCTTGTTTCAAAAGAAGGTGCCTTTAGTTATTACGAATGATGTTGTAATCGGCCAAGGAAAACTACTTTTTAATCGGACGCAGCACAGAGGAGAACTGCTCACAGGTACTTTAGTGATACCATCGGACAGTTTTTACAGTCTTCTCGTGGTGAGAATATTATCTCCAATAAATCAAATTTCGTCTCGCTTTCCAGCTTCGAATGTACCTATTTATGAAAAGAATGAGAAACCATTCACTCGATTCCAGATTATTGAAACCATGACAAAGGACGTATGTGATGTGCCCTTTTCTGTAATTTCGATCCATCTAATTCAATCAATTAACCGGTTACTAAACCGGTTACTATAATCACGGATGGCTGTATGAAGTCGAGCTGGTTGTTTATTTCATTTGGAAAATGATGGATCTTTTGGATTTTGTTGATAGGTAATTTTTCAAGTTGAACAAACGCTGAAGTATTATTGGGTAAATTATTATACAACGGTAAATTATTACACAACGGTAAATTGTTACTCAACGGTCAATTATTAAACAACGGTTTATTATACTATCTACGTAGAAGAGGCACATATACAGGTAAATTATGACACAACGGTTTATTATTTGCCTTATTAGGGGTTAGGGAGAGGGGGGAATTACCAAAAATTCGAATAAACCACTAATTGTGGTGTGAGATGGTGAACCAAAATGTAAACTATATTTTATAATAAAGTGAACCATTCCCAAGTACTTTAAGGGGGGAGTTTTAGGGGACACAAAAAAAGAGTAATAACGGCCAAAATTGTCAAAAATGCATATAAATTCATGAATGGTAACTGTGATAGAAAAGCTCATTTTTAAGGTGTGTGATCGCCAATAACTTTTAGGGAAGGAAATGGGGGTTTTAGTGGTCAAAATGGGTAAAAATCACCAAAATCGAAAAGTTGCATTTATAGCCATGCTGCATAACTTTTTTTTGCTTCCGAGCCCACAGAATATAGTTGAAGCATCAACGGATATGGGACGACAACATTGCAACACTAACAATAGGCCCCTATTGTTATAGTAATTTTCCCAACTGTCGTTCGACCTACCTAATGATCCGAGCTTCAATCTGAAAGCGGATTTGGATTTGGATTTTTTCCTACAAAAGTACTAGTTGTTTTTTTTTTTTAGTTCAAATTAAGTAAAATAATGTCAAAAACTACATGAAAAAAATTTTAAAATTCAAATCTGAATGTCGCCACTTGAGTTGCTTATAACGATTACAGAACATTTTACAGATTGAAAATCGGTTGACCCGTTCAAGAGATAAATCTAATATTGGATTGGCTCATTTTGAAGCACAACGTGGTGGCGGTTCTTGGAACTAAACCCGTGACATTTACCCTTCCTGACATTTACTCTTAACGCTAATATTATAAGACTAAATGATACCACCTACATACATACGTACTTACATGGTCTAGAGAGGTTAATCCTGCTAAATGTCAAGAATTTGTCAATTCATTCAACTTTCTATCTCGATCAAATTGCAATAAAACTGGGATTACTTTCGAAAATGAAGTCAAAAGCTGAGGCATACTAAATGACAGAAAAATGAGCTGAAATGGACAAACAACATCACTGTCATCAAATTGGTCTGACTTTTATTTTGCCCTTTTTCGGTTATGCTGTCTAGCTCGATGTCACCTCACGTGTGAAAAAGTTACCATGTCACAAAAAACGCAAAATGCAAGAATACAACACTACGTTTCATTTTCCAATTAAAATTAAACGATCATGTGATGGGGTATTATCTATTACCTACAATTGAAAGGTTGAAAATAGTGGAGCGCCATGAGCTAGTTCTAAGAGCAGTCATGTTCAATATTATAAAATTCATTAAACCGGTTTATTTTAGTCGAAATATTCTGAAAAGAACACAAGTACACTTTGTAAATCCGCACATAACACCCTTCAAATTCTCTCGTTTACGACATAATTTTTTGGAAAATCCTTCACAGCACAAGGAATTAAATTAAATTATACAATTAAAACAGAGTTTACCACTGACCGATCTGTTGTCGCATTGAAAAAAAGTGTTACAGAAAAACTGTTGGCTAGGTACGTTTATCGACAACTAAGTATATCAATATCAATAGTAGTGCAAGAAACCCTGTTCTGTCATTTAGTCAACATTTCATTTAGGTAATGTTTTATGTATAGTAAGTGAAACATGACTCGAATTAATGCCTTAATCTTAAGTTTTCTATATGTATTTGAAGACGTTGGCCCTCTGGCCCTAAATGTGTACAGAATCTCCAATAAATTAGGTCAGTCAATCCCCCCTCCCCCTCACTCAATCACTCCAAGCAACTATTAATTAATTCGCAATACTAACGCTTGATACAGTAACATGTCGTGCTGTCCCATAGTTCGCTCACGTTTCAGAAGGATTAGTTTTGGGATTAAGGATTATGTCGACAACTAATATAGATTAGCGGGGAGAGAGGGAATACAACCCCCCCCCCCCCCACCATAGGAGCGGCCGCTCAACTAATGACATCGCCAATAACGGGGAATTCCGGATAATACGGCTAATTGGACCATTCAGCGATCTACCCGCATCCCAACTTCATCCCGAGACTCTCATCCTTTTCTCTCTTCTTCATTGAAAGTAATATCGAGAAATTATGAAAGATTCTCCCCTTAAATATTTTCCCTTCATCCAGTGAATTATGAGACGCCGTTCGATTGGGGTCAGTTTTATTAAGCCATTTATCTTTTCATTATTAACAATACCGTTTTTCTTGTGGCGGGACGTGAAATATTGTCGTCGGGACGGTACGTGAGGGCGAGCGAGTAAAGCAATTCTCCTACCTTGCATATTTCACAACTTGATGCGGTTTTGGTTAAAATGATCACGTTCCCAATCAAATCAATTTTGATCGCAGTTAGCACTTCACCTGTTGCTACGTCCTATAATTAATTATTGAATTTAATTCAGGAACATATTTATTGAAAATTATGAATACATACCTATGTTTGCATGTACTCTGTTGAAATACCTTTTCTTTTAACGTGGAACATGTTTTTACGGGAGTAAATCAGGCTCGAAAACATCCGCGTCCAGTCCAGTCCAGGGGAACATTTGGATGGTAGATCAGTATAATACATGGATGGTTCCGTATGAACTTCATTGGAATCTTACTGTAATTTCCCTCTCCGCATGCGCTAACATGAAATGTTGACCGTTTCCTTATAAGCTTCTAACTACGCGAAAAATAGTCGTAGAGAGATGAAATTTTGAGGGTACACGCGGGTTGGATCGCAGATGGTCCCGCATCATAACGAACCTACCCAACTAGTCTATACGTTCATGTGATCCAAGTGAGGAAGCTATAGTGCCTACTCGAATTGGCAGACGTTTTTCTACATATCTCCATATCCTCTGTTATCATGTACCTATTCGAAAAACATGTTCCATGTTTCCTTGCTTTGATCCTTGATCTAAACTGTTATAATCCGGGGGTCTGGGGGTGTCCCCCAGATTTCATTCGACAATAGACGTACCGTCATGAACACAAACCACTGGCGGCTAGACGCCCCCTACGGCAACGCATTTTTTTGTTTTTTGTTTTTTTCATTTTATTGAACAGTATGACAAAAGTGCTAAAATATACATGGAAATATTTCAAATTCCAGTTGCCATGAAAGGCTGACCAATAAGTGCAGTTTGAGCTGTCCTTTAGTTGTGGAAGGTAAGTGAAGGTACCAGGTAGAGGTGAGGTTGCAGGATTTATGGTTTGCTTGAGATGGTGCCAGAGAGGTAGTGGTTGAGGTTTTTTTCCGATTTGGCAAAATTTATTTCAATACCATCATAAGTATAATATACCTTAATGAAATAGTAAGTAATACGGATTGATTCACAATTCTAGGTGCCTTCAACATGGTGAAGAACACATTTTTAAAAATTAATCAAGTTTCAGCTGTCCAAAATGTCCCGAATATGACGCGGCCTTCTACAGACATGGTAGTGTAAATTCTGTAAATCCATCGTTCACGGTTTCATTGAAATGTTCAGCATTTCGGCGTACCTTTCTTTGATAATAATTACTAACATTTTGGGGGAATTTTGAATTCATTATCATGTTGCCAATATTAGATATCGTCTGAAGAGACACATAAATAAATACAAGACGACATACATTTTGGTTAAAATCTGAAGGATGGGTTCAGAACACTCTTAAACGAATGTGTATCGTATTGTATCTGAAAATTCGCTAAAATGATATCGTATCAATATATTGCCATTACAGTAGGTACCCGAATATCTATCAAGAAAGTTCATTGTGTCTCTGAAACTTCAAGAACATTCAGGCGCATGAGAAAGATTGTAGTAATATTTTGGACTCCTGGCTATTTGGAAATGAAATCAGTTTGACACTGGTGGATGGCGGGTGCACGATTGGTTTATTATTACAAAACCGGTAATAAAGTCCCCATTAGTCGGTTTTCTGTGTTATCAATATACAAGGCCACTTGTACTGTACAGACAGGTACAATCCTAAGCAACGCACGGTTCACGTTGCAGATAGATATCACCAAGTACACTGTATCCCCTACACGGAAGGTTGCTACAGTTTCAGTCGGCAGTTAAATCGGAAATGACGCGCAGTGACGTTATCCACGTGAGGGGTTTATTAATTCTTCTGACGATTGACGGGATATCAGATTGTGTGAATCCACTGTCAAATATAACTTGTACCTATTCGTTTGAGTTGTCGCGTTTGTCGTGTTTGCTGGAACCATGTCAGCCAGTCATATTATATGTTTTAGTCATAGTCATATTCATAGTTTTAGTCATATTCATAGTTTTATTATTATATGTCATAGTCAATGTTGTAGGGTCTGTTTTAATAGCGAATTTCCGAGAAAAAAATAACTCAAGAAAGTAGTTAGTACCTACATATTTATTTTGAGACTTTGAAGGGTTTGGAGACTAACAAATTGTACAATTTTGGATTTGAGAGCTTGTAAACAGTAGGAAAAGTTGAATAGATATACAATAATTACACAGGTTGATAGTTAGGGTTGAAAGGAATTAAGTTACTGCGAAATCAGTATATTATTAAACCATGATGCATAGGTGGAATTTCTGTTTAAATAAGGTTACAGCTAGAGGGTCCGCTGACGAGGAGCCTCACTCGATCATAAGAACAAGTTCGAATCATGCAGCATGACAATATGTGCGAATTTTCGAAGTACATACCACCCACCAACACTACTGGTAATAAAAACTCAAATTTCACCTCATTTCACTTTAGATCAACTTAAATTCGAATCACTGTTCATAAATTCAAGTTCTAGAAGTTCCATCTTCACTAAGAACTGTACCGCGGATTCCGATGGACCCTTTCAACATTCTTTTCAAGTCACCACACCCATTCTGAGGGTCATTTTTCTCGAATAGACACAGAAACGTTCGGCAAATGGTGATGGCAAAGAGGCAGACCTGAACATTGATCAAAGCGTTGAGAAGCGCCCGACTAATAAAGTAGACTAATTAAGAATACCAGTCCACATAATTTGATCTTCCCCGAGGACACCCTTATCACGCTAGTCTAACAAATTGAAAGGACTGTGTCAGTCTAAGGTTTAATGTTCTCCATACCTATCTAATAATTTATTAGGAAGATAGGGAGGGATTCATGGCCCTCAATTCCTCAAACCATTCATCGATTCTGATGAAGCCAGTTATCATATTTTCTATTTACCCCGCTAGAATCTCTGGGATATGTTTTTCTTTTTGATATTTTCAATATCTAATAGACCCCAAAATGGGATCTAGTTGGTCCGCGAAGCTCGGCGTTACTTTCATTCTAAGGAGTTAAATGTAGGGACTGAAATTTCGCCGTAGCTCGAAAAACTTAAATAGGGCGTTTTTAAATTCATCTCGATCTTGTGGATTTTTTGAGACCATCGGGAGCTCAGAGCGTTGTACATTGTAATGGATGAGGAGGTGTAACTTCGCTGCCCATACAGCGGAGTTTCCCCGTCTCCACTCTCAAGAAAGGTAGGGAGGCAGTGTGACACCTGCCCCTGGAGACACTGGTGTTATGGTTACGCAATGCCTCCAGGAGTTGACGATTTGTTTTCGCGAATCGACCGCCCCATCAGCCCCGTGTCAAAAAGATCGGGAAAAGCCCGGATCCGATATGGACGGAATTCCCATATACCGTCACAACATCCAGCCGTTTGTTCACAGTAAGGCCTGAAATTTGGCATCGTTAACACGAGTGTGAAGGATAATAATGAGAATACGGTATAAATCCATCCTAGATATCATTGCTAAAAAACCACAGTCATGCAGCATGGCTATAAGAGCGAATTTTCGAAGTTTTCGGCAACTTCCTCCTCCGCCTAAAATTTTCTGAAAATTAATTTTCGGTCAATGTTTTCCCAACTTGATACCATACAAAATTAAAACAGGAGTAGTTTTACGCAAAGTAAAATTTGGGGTGGAAGGAGGGGGAGGGGGAAATCAAAAATGTTTTGAATACCAGAAGAGTAGGTATTGGGTACGTAGGTAACAAATTTCTTGTTCCATTTTTTGCCGAGTAACACCTCGGTTTGTAGATTTTCCAACGCTGAACACGATGGTGAAGTCAGAATTGCGATATCCCATTCCGTTATCAGATTAGAGCAGACGAACCAGGAAGAACATCTCAAGAAATAACCACGTTCCTTCATCTTCAAAGTGCTCCAGTTTGAGAACGGAATGAGATATCGCAATTCTGATTTCACCATCGTGTTCAGCGTACAAAAACCTTTAAAATGAGGTGTCACTTGTCAGACTTTTTCATTTTGGGAATTTATGGGTAATTTTCCCCCCCTAAAACTCCCCAAAACGCCCCCTTAGGGTGACCCGATTCTGCCCATCTTCGAACTTAGCCTGTCGATTGCCAAGACAGATTTTTCGTGCAAATTTGAACTTTTTAGCGAATTTTCAAAGAAAATGAAGCTATTGCAATGGCTTCGAAATTTAAATAATATAAATTTTTGGAAATTTTCTTCATAGAAATCCGTTTCAGACCATTCTAAAACGATTCCTGAAATTTAACACTTTTTTATATGTATATATATATATATTTATTTATATATGTGTCACTCCAGACGATAACTCTCGATAGAATTGAGATAAACAGCTCAAATTTGCACAAAAAATCTATCTTGGCAATCGAAAGGCTAAGTTCGAAGATGGGCGAAATTGGCCTACTCTAAGGAGGGTTTTGGCGCATTTAAAGTGCGCAAAAATTACCCAAAAATCCCCAAAATGTTATTTTCCAACAAGTGACCCCTCATTTTAAAGGTTTTTGCACGCTGAACACGATGGTGGAATCGGATTTTAGATATCTTGATCCGTTCTCAAATTAGAGCATTTAAAGTGCGCAAAAATTACCTAAAAATCCCCAAAATGTTATTTTCTAACAAGTGACCCCTCATATTAAAGGTTTTTGCACGCTGAACACGATGGTGGAATCGGATTTTAGATATCTTGATCCGTTCTCAAATTAGAGCATTTAAAGTGCGCAAAAATTACCCAAAAATCCCCAAAATGTTATTTTCCAACAAGTGACCCCTCATTTTAAAGGTTTTTGCACGCTGAACACGATGGTGGAATCGGATTTTAGATATCTTGATCCGTTCTCAAATTAGAGCATTTAAAGTGCGCAATAATTACCCAAAAATCCCCAAAATGTTATTTTCTAACAAGTGACCCCTCATTTTAAAGGTTTTTGCACGCTGAACACGATGGTGGAATCGGATTTTAGATATCTTGATCCGTTCTCAAATTAGAGCATTTAAAGTGCGCAAAAATTACCCAAAAATCCCCAAAATGTTATTTTCTAACAAGTGACCCCTCATTTTAAAGGTTTTTGCACGCTGAACACGATAGTGAAATCGGATTTTAGATATCTAAATCCGTTCTTAAATTAGAGCATTTAAAGTGCGCAAAAATTACCCAAAACTAGGATAATCTTTAAACTCTTACCCCCCCCCCCCCCCACCCCCTTAGAGTGGTCAGATTGAAATATGTGAGAAGTATTAATTGAAGACGAGAGTTCGAAGCAAAAAAGGGGGAGGCAAACGATTAGTACAACTCCTTGAATTTACCCACAGCGATCAAATAAATAAGCACTTAGTACAATTACGTAATAAACAAACGGTAGAATCAGGATGGACAAAACGTACAAATTAAAATAAATACGAAGAGAATATACATAGAAAACCAAATTTTAGACCGAAGTTTTCCTTTATTCAAAACCATAGCCATTAATTCGAATATTTCTTTGAAAATTCGCTCATTAAGTCATGCTGCATGACTGATTTTTTTATCTCAATTCTTTCGAGAGTTATCGTCTGGAATGACACATACATATATAAATATATAAATATATAAATATATATATATATATACATATAATTTTTGTTGTCTTTCGGCAGGGAATTCAGGATGGTCTGAAACGGATTTTGGTATAAAAATCTTTCGGAAATTCGAGTTTTAAAAATTTTGGACCGAGAACAATAGCTTCTTTTTCTTCGAAAATTCGCTAAAAACTGCCGATTATAATTTCGCATGGCTGTATGAAATAGAGTTGGTTGTTCCGTAATATTATTTCATTTTTTAAGAATGATGGTTATTTTAGATTTTGTTGATAGAGGCCTACCTTTTTATGTACTTGTTGACAGATACACTTTTTTTATGTACTTTTGTAACTAAAACAAACGTTATGCTTCATGAACAACAAAAAATAATTAATTATAATGTATAATTCTAGAATTCACCGCATACCTACCTATTTGTGAAACTTTAATGGGGTATGCGCACGTATTTATTTTATTATCATTTTTTTTAAATGAAAGTAGATTCCATCCTGCACATTTTAACACCAACCACACTTTCCTACGATAAGTAGTTCTTTTTCTATGATGAGGGTAGGTAAACCACAGGAAACATTGATCAACGCAGAAGAGTCATCTATAATACAGGTAAATAATAAACCGTTGTGTAATAATTTGCAGCATTTTTCATCCTGCGCCGATAACTGTTGGACCCTGACTCCACTAATCAAGCATCTGGTAGCAAGTCACCTGCTTTGAATCTTGTATTTTGTGTGATATAATATATTAACTTTGCCAAGTCATATCACGAATCAAGTTATTTCAAGTGGCGACGAAGGAAAATCCAATTAATCATTTGCGAAATGTCTAGGAGACATGATTCACCAACTTCTGGACAAGGAGATTGCGGGAGTTATGCAGGACAAGCATTAGGGAAGACAAAGTTACACATTTGCCAGTTCGACCCTGAAGAGGAAGACCGGGAATATATTACTTCCAGTATTTTGAGCTAGGACAGAACGCAGCGGGGGTAAACGGGGAAAAAGAGGTGCGAATGGCTTTGCTAACGAAAATTGGGTCTAAAACGTTCAAGCTCCTTGTCGACCATTTCCGACCTCGCCGAGTTGGTGAGTGCCAGTATACCGAACTAATCTCGGTGATAGACAATTATTATTTAGATGTGAGGAGTATCACAACCGACAGAGTAAAATTCTCTCTTAGAAAACGAGGTGAAGATGAGAAGGTGAAGCGATTCATAAGCGACTTGAAAGCGATAGCGGGGCGTTAGGCATCTCACTATCTGAAAGAGTACGGAACCAAATTATATAGGGGATTAACAATACCTCCTGGCAATACGAGTTTTTGAAATCGTTCTCTGGTAACTCGCACACCTTAGCAGAGGCTTTAAAGTTGGAACGCGGATTAAATGCTCAATCCCAGTGTGAAGTTAACAGCAGGCAGCTCAATCACGTTAATAGTGCCCCAAATCATAGGCCTCCAGTCAAAAGACGTTCTCCACTGGTGCTGATTGTCGGCCGAAACTGTCTTGCATGTGGGGGCAAATGAAGTTTGTAAGGCACTAGGTAAGGAATGTTTTTTGTGTCGACAGAAAGATCACATTGCAACGGCTTGTGTCAAACAAGGAAGGGCCAACGTCAAGTCAAATGGCAAACAAGATGCAAGAGGACAAGAGCGGGCGAATCAACTTCAGGCCCCAGTAGATCTAGAATATTCAGAATCCGAAATTGATGGAGGATCGGGGCTGGGATGCCGACAGATTTCGAAGAACGGTTCAAAACTAATGCTGAACGTCCTGGTCAACCAGAGACCGCTTCGAATGTTGTTTGATTCGGGTGCCTGCCAGTCAGTCATTAGTAAGAGAACTGGAAACACATAAGTAGACCGGCCCTCGAACCATATCCTAATTTGCGCGCATATACGGATTTAGCGGTGGAAACTTTGGGCGTAAGCTGTGTCACCGTCGAGGCTTTTGGCGCTAAAATGGAATTACCGGTTATTGTGGTGAACAAGTATGATACGCCGTTGTTTGAAGTGGGCGTTGAAATTCTACCTTCCATTGCCGCCAGGGGCAGAAATTTGTTCAGTGACGAGTTCGGAAGATAGACCTGCCAAGAAGGAAGGAGCAGAGGAAATTCCTGTTGAAATTAAAGAGTTGATTGGAAAATACCCATGTCTTTTTGATAACGCAACTGGCACTATCGTAGGGCACAAAATTGAGATTAGAATGAAGCCAGGAGCAATACCAAAATTTTTTAGGCCAATAACTATTCCATTTGCACTGAAGGCAGCAGTGGAACAAGAACATAAGAGGCTGTTAGCTGAGAGGATCATTGAGCCAATCGACCCAGCAACAGCGCCTGTTGAGTGGGCTTCGCCATTAGTAATCGCCCCAAAGACTAATGGGAAGATTAGGCTATGTGCTGATTTCAAAGTTACAATAAACAATCACATTGTTACAAATATGCATACTCTACCCACGTTCGAAGAAGTCTGTGCCAAGTTAGCAGGTGGTGAGCAGTTTTCTGCAATTGATCTACGAGATGCTTATCTACAGATGGAGGTTGAGGAGAGGTACAAGCAATATTTGGTCATCACAACACACAAGGGGTTCTTTAGTTACCGCCGTACGCCCTTCGGCATCTCATCTGCCCCAGCCAAATTCCAGAGAACGATGGAGATCATACTTCAAGGAGTATCTGGGGTCAAGTGCTACCTTGATGACATAATGATCACAGGTAAGGACAGGCAAACTCATTTTGAAACGTTAGAGACTGTGCTGGACAGTTTAAACAAGGCAGGAATGCGAGTGCAAGAGTGCGTTGGAAAAATATAAGTGGTTACAAGATTCTGTGATATATTTGGGACATAGATTTGATAGGAAGGGAATACACCCCACTGAAGAGGGGATCAAGGCAATGAAGCAACTTCGAGTGCCCACAAATGTCAAAGAATTGACATTTTTGGGGTGTATTAATTATTATCAATGGTTCTTGCCAAACTTACAAGGAGATTGTGCTATTTTGCATAATCTGTTGAAAAAAGACGCCAAATGGGTTTGGACCAACGAGCGCCAGCAAAAAGTAGAACAGCTGAAGACAATGTTAACATTCTCAGACACTCTGGTGCATTATAACCCAAAGCTTCCACTTGTTTTGTATTTTGATGCCAGCCAAACAGGGATAGGGGCCGTCTCGTGTCACAGGATCCCTGATGGGGGTGAGCACCCAATTGCCTATACATCTCGCACTTTGAATGTAGCAGAAGTGAAGTACTCCGTAATAGACAGGGAGGCTTTGGCTATTATAAATGGAGTGAAGAAATTTGAAAGGTACTTATATGATAGGAAATTCGTACTCTGTACAGATCACAAGCCTTTGGCCTACTTGCTTGGCGAAAATGCTGTCCTTCCCAGGGTCGCCTCAAGTTGAGTGAGTAGGTGGGCCTTAATGCTTGGGGAGTTTAACTTCTCTGTTGAATATATATCAGGCAAAATGAATTGTCCAGCAGACGTCTTATCGAGACTGCCATTGGACGAGATGGGGCCTGGAGAAGCCGATTTTGGGTTGAAGATAGCGTTCACCAGACTTAGGGACATTGCAATATCGAAGAAGCTCTTAAGGATGCGTTCAACAGCAGATTCGATAGTAGGGAAGGTAATGCGGAACGTGCAAGAGGGATGGCCGCAGAATAAAGCCTTGGACAACGAACTTCACACATTACTTGAAAAGAAAGAGGAGCTGTCGGTTGAAGAGGGGATTTTGCTGTGTGGTGTGTTTGTTGTTTTGCTGTGCTTGACTCAACCTCGTTACGAGAATTTTGCATGAGAGCCACTCAGGTTCATCTGCAATGAGGTCTGTCGCAAGGTTGCATCTGTGGTGGCCGGGAATGGATAGGAAAATCGAGGACTGCCTGCCAGCAAAATAGACCCTGGGACCCTGAATCACCAGTATATTCGTGGAATGTACCTGCAGAAGTGTGGTCTCGCATTCACATTGCAGAGGCATTTGAAGGTCATAGTTGGCTTGTAGTTGTGGACGCTACTAGCAAGTGGCAGGAGGTCGTGGCCATGAAACAGCCACTGTTAGAACCACAGCGACTGGAGGAGATGTTTGCTAGGTTTGGCCTCCCCAGAGTCATCGTTTCTGACAATGGGCCACAGTTCATATCTAAAGAATTTGATGAATATTGTTCCAGCTATAATATCAAGCACGTCACGTCAACCCCTTACCATCCACGGACAAATGGCTTAGCAGAAAGGGCTGTGAGAACATTCAAGCAGAGAATGGCTTCATCGCGAAATAAATGCACCTTGCAGTCACGGGTGCAGAGGTACCTTTCTTCTTATCGGGCATCCATTAGTTCTACAAACCGCTCACCTGCAATGTTGATGTTTGGACGTGAACCTCGAACCCGAATATCCCTTTTGAAGCCAAACCTCGGGGCACAAATGGAATAGGCCCTACAAAACCAGCAGCGCCACGGATATTGCTTCAAGGAATTCAATGAGGGGGAGGATGTGTGGATAAAACGGGAGAAGGAAGAGAAAGCATTCACTAGGGCACTGAGAAAAAACGCACTGGTCCCTTGTCCTACGCGGTACTACTAGATGGCCAGGAGTGGCGAGTTTACGCAGACCAGATGAGGAAGGCGCCACTTCCGGGTGGAGGGGGAGGAATGTTGGACCCTGACTCCACTAATCAAGTATCTGATGGCGAGTCACCTGCTTGACAACCCAGAAATGTTGTATAGATCAATCTTGTATTTTTTGTGGTACAATACATTAACTTTGCCGAGTCATGTCACGAATCAAGTTATTTCAATAACCTTAATAACTTGTCAAGAAAAAAATCCAACAACCTACACACAGGAGATCGCAAAAGTCGGAATCAATCATTTTCAACTCCCCTCCCTCTCATCGTCACAAGCCACCCCGACCTGAAACTCGTTCGAGAGGCTTCCAACAATGCGCGGTGACAGTATCTCCTCAGACCACTCCAAACAATCGGGCGTAAACAGCTACCTCCATCATCGCTTTCTGTTTATTCACTTCGACGCGGGCTAATATTTTACTTGCATTATCATCTGAGGGAGGCTTGTTGTATTCCTGTTCTTGCGCACATTTAGCTATCCGCGTCTTGTTGATTGTACAAATTTTCAAGGGAGATCCTTCGTTTGCAAACAAGAACCGAGTAAGCTGCACACTTGAAGAATCAAATGAAATCATACTGGTTAGGTAAAATCCGCTTTTTCCCCTCAAAATAATGAAAATTTTCTAGTTTAAAAACTACTTGGGTTTATTTATCCTTGTCACAGGGGTTTATTATTCTATTGGACACACCTCCAGAAATGTTGGCTGTTCATTTATTGTTTCTTTCATGTGAAATAATTGAAGTAGCTATTTCTGATGGTTTCCACAAATTTTGCCCTCCAAAACACGAATTAGGTAAGTACGCTCCTTTTTTTTCAACTTATTTTTGATGATTGGTAGTGCCATTTAATCGTCTTGTTCCAAGTGTTGACACTTTTTCTAGTGTTATTACACGCTATTAGACGCTACACGCACCACAGAGATCGTACACGCATGTGGGATTAAACACTTAGAAAACTAATTGTAATTTTTGTAAATTGCTGCGAAATAAAATATTATTTAATTAGTAGTAGAATATTGTTGCATTAATAAAATATTATTGAACTAGCCTACATATACAACTGAACTGTGAATCCGATGCAACGCGTCGGCAGGTGTAATAAAATCCTACTCAAATGGAGATAAACAGGAAATACCTAAGTCAGCAGAACGTCTTAAGGGCAGCTCAATAGTCAGCGGAAAATCAGCGTTTCAAGTTCCGCAAATTGGCCAGCCACGATATCCTTCTTCTGCCAGGCGGACCCACGTTTTCCCTCAACCTTACCCTGGATAATATTTTGTGGTAATCTGTGGTTCTGCTCATTACGAGTGACGTGTCAGAGATATTCTAGCTTCCTCTTCTTCACCACTCCTAACAACCCAGGCTCAGGCTCGGAGTTTATCCTCTGAAGAACGCTGATATGAAGTAAACTCCAGTAGACCCACATCTCAAATGCCTGAATCTTCTTTCAGTGTCCTTAGACAACGTCCAGCTTTCTACGCCTTACAAAAGTACACAGTTAACGGAGCATTGTACGATTCAGTAAGGCTGAGGTCACGGCAACTCAGAAATGGCCCCATGCTCATGAACATTTACTCCTAATAGCCTTTTCAATGCGAGACCGATACACTGGTTACCAAGTATGTATACCTGCTGTCGTGGTACCCCTCAAAATTCTGCTTTTACCACTCCTATGCAATAAGGTAAAGATTTAACCAAATAAACGAGGGGAACGACGAGCTGAGCGACGCCTTGGGGAAAGTAGAAGGGTCCCCTCCATCGAACGCCATCGCCCCTCAAGAGCCATAACGGCCGTTTGTGGTCTCATTGGACCGACCACTCTCCGACTTATGACTTCTCTCTCGGCCTCCTAACGCCCTCTCTCTCTCGCCCTCTCTCCCACCCATCCTTGCACCTGCTGTAGTGGCAACCGCGGGGTGCTTCCTTTTAGAATACTCGCTGTATGATAATCGTGGGGTATTCTCCCTCTTCCTGACATCTGCTGTGGTGATAACCATGGGACGCCTCCTTCTCACCTAGCACCTGCTGTGGTGATAACCGCGGGGTGCTAGTCTCGTCTTCCAACTACCGCCTGCTGTGGTGATAACCGCGGGGCGTTAGCAAAAGACTCCTATGGAGCACCTCCTTCACTTATCCAAACCAACCCTACCTTCGCCAAGGCTTACAACACCTGCGAACCCTTTCAATCAACTGGCCGTATATGAGAAGATCTTTAGACGGGAACAAGATTTTGCTGATGGCCATAATTGTGTTCCAGTACAAGTTGATGTATACAGAATCAAATACCAGTGGAGTGGTAGGAGGAGGAATCTTCCCGCTTTGATGGACCCATGCACAAGATAACAATGTTTTCGAGTTTTTACGTGGATACTATCCTATAGGATATATTCATGCAGTAAAAATTATATGATAAATGCATATATGTAAACACACACATACATCTATGATTCGATGCAGTAAATTCTGAAACGGAAAAGAATCGGAAAACATTTCAAAAATGCAAGAAATATCAATGTTGAACCAATTATAATATCTTATATTCTTCGAAAATTTGTTTTTAAATAAAATCTCATGACAAGAATCATATGAATCCGGAAGTTCTTCGACACCCAGACAACAGCAACGTCACCCGGCTGCTTTATAGAACAAAACCTCTCGACCTTGTGATGTGACAAATGGAGTGATTGAGTGTTCTCTTGAGTTACAGCCACTTGGCTAAAAACTCTACAAACAGTTGATTTCATATTTTAGCAAATTACCTTTATGGGCCAAGCTCAGTTGTTATGCCACTGATATAACGAATAGGTACATCGACTATTAAAAACGCTGCTAAGTCCTTGTCACATGGGTTTATTATTCTATTGGACATACCTACAGAGATGTTGGCTGTTTATTTATTGTTTCTCTCATATAAAATAATTGAAATAGCTATCTCTGGTGGTTCCCACCAATTTTGGCCCCCAAAACTCGAATAAAGTACGCTCCTTTTTTTTAACACAGAATGTGTTTTAGCCATGGACTAACTAGCCAAAAAAGGTAACGAAATTTCGTAACGAAATTTCGTAACGAAATCTGGGACGCTGTTATGAAAAATTTCTAATGATTTTCACGTACAACCGATTTTTTCTTAAATAAATTATCTCTGATCATTGATAGTACCATTTAATCGTCTTGATCCACCTGTTGACACTTTTTCCAGTGTTATTATACAAATTGATGGTAATTTCAAACGATTTCCCAGGTTTTTGACTCATAAAAAATCAATTTCGGGAGCTGAACATCTGGTAGAACCTCAATTTTCTATTCTTTGGTCAAAATCGACTTCATATTCGGTCTTCTCGTCCCCAAAAACATGAAAAACGATACCTTAAAAGCTCATGTTACCAACATGTTGCTAAAACGCAAAAAGTACCTATTTTTATACACATTTTCACTCATAACACCCCTGGTATATTCCGATCGGGCTGAAAAGTTTCGGGACACAACTAGGGCCCAAATGGAGCATGTGTGCGAAAGAACGATTTTTTTAGACCGAAAATGAAGCCTGTACACGTGATACGGCGGACGGCGTACGGCGGACGGACATTGCATTTTTGGAATCTACGTACCTTGAAACGGAAAAGAAAAAATTTTGAGGGGGTGTTATAAAAATTTTTTGCTGAGCGATTACATAGGTGTATTATTCACAGAATAATAAACCAAAAAAGAAGGGAAAAATATAAGAATGAGGCGTCAAAAGACGTTTTGGAAAGCCGAATTGAGAATTGCTCTCGTTTTACGAAAAATTTGGTGACCAAAGAACAGCGGAGTTGTGGAGGGGCAAAAAAAGCGGACAACGAAAAGAATTGGACTGTGGGGGGGTTCATGGAAAAGCTCTGGGGGGGGGGGGGGTTGAAGGGATGCTCTTGAGTCATCTTTTTAATTGTACTGTCAGGCGCAGAATTCACCTCTTCATTACCGCTACTCGCACGGGTCATCCTCAGAGGGGTCGATAAATTCCGTCGCTCCTCGTTTTCCTCATCTTCAGCAATAGGGAATTTTCAACATTTTTCAAAAATATTGTTTTCCATGTTCCCCTTGAAAGTATGAATAGAGGTCAGAACACGACCTGATGCAATTAAAAACGCCGTATTATTTAAATAGCCTCGTTTGAAAATGGTAAGTAATCAAAAATCATACCGCTTTATTCATGGACCGAAATTATTGAAATTCGGCACGAAGCTCCGAACTGAGGATTCAGAACGGCCGCAGATAATGAGACTGACCGTCGCAAGCATCGCTTTCATCTTCAAACTGTCTCTCATCCGGCGGACACTCATTCAACCCCGAGTATTCCTCACTTCCCTCCACTTGAAATTAGAGGTAATCTTCGTGTCCTGTGAAGGGTACCTACTCTACCAGTCAGAAGTGCACTGTAGCTTGCAACAGAAAAACAATGTAGCACCGCAACATAAATTTATAAGACCTCGCCTGGTTGGAGATGTGGAGCGTCCCTAGAGAAAGGTATAATAAGGTTACACTAGAGCCAATAACCATATACGTATAGTTGATTATGAATAAATCAATATTTTATGGCAACATACTGTTACAGACTGCTGTTACTGTTTTTCACATAATATCACTTCGATTCAAACTATGAGTAATACAGTAGAAAATGAAATAAATAAAATAAAGCAGTTTCTTGGAATATAAAATTAGGTTAAATATAAAATAAATTTGTAAAACCGAATTACCTGAGTGGCCAGCCTCTCACAAAACTTAGAATGAAATTAAGTAGGTGCTAGTTCTTACTATAGATATCTAATTTGTGATATCTTTGTGAGTTTGTGGATAAGAAAAATATAAACTGTAATTTCACTCAACGGAACAGGAACAGATAGGTAGGTGATTCTGATTAATTGTAGGTGCTTGGGTATATGGTGAGGTCCGAACAAAATCAAGTCAAATGTAACGGGCATGCCTTATAGGTAAGGATTCATGGAGGGTGATTTTAGCGAATTTTCTAAGAAAATGAAAGTAGGGGTGTTCTGGGTCACTTCTGACCTTGATCGTTATCTGATAACACTGATAACACGGCCGCTGACATCATGAGCTCTGACCTGACGGCCTCTGACGTCAGGTCCACACAGCTGTTGAGGATTCTTCCTCCCCCTCCCCCTCCTATGACGTAAATTCTCCCGCATTTTTTACCCGCCAATTTTTAAAAAAATCGCTGCCCTCTTCCCCTCCCGCCATAGATACATTATCCATTGTTATCAACACCCCTCGCCAGCTGATGTGAAGCCACACCTCTTAACGTCAGGGTCATGGATGCTATAAAGTGATTCATGCCCATGGGTGATGTCAAGGTTATCCAGCTCCATGTAAATTCCTCCCATGGAAGAAGTAGAGACTTCTCTACTTCTGCCATCATTCCTCCTTAACTGGTTCCCACCAATTTTTCAAATGCTCTTTCCCTCTAATTTTCAAATATCTCCCCTCCTCCCCTCGTCAAAGCCATGCATAATAGGTTAGATCTGCTGGTAATCAATCTCCCACCTTATTTAACCGCCAATTTTTGAATTTCTCCCACCACGACCACTCCCCCTCGGGAATCAGCTGATGTTCTATTTCCCTCCAGTTTCAATCTTCAGTAATCCAAAGTCTTTTCCCTCTCTCATTTTCAAAATACTCCCCTTCGTCCCCTTGAATTAATGACATAAGACCAGCTGTTTGCCAAATTCCCGCCTTTTCAAACTGTCATCACCCCCCTCCCGCCAGCCTGATCATACGGCTTTCCCTCACATTATAAAATACCCCGCCACCCACCCATCAATGACATAAGATCAGCTGTACCCATTTCTCCCACCACGAGCACTCCCCCTGAGGAATCAGCTGATGTTCTCTTTCCCTCCAGTTTTTAACCGCCAGTTTTCAAACATGACTTGATAATAATAACCAGTACCTACGTTTTCCCACTCCCTTTTGTGGAAACCCCACCATCCCTCTCACCTTTAGCACAACTTAGTTCAGTTCATGGATCATATAATATATAAATTATGAGGTCCATCCTTTCCACATATCTTTTCCATGGCCTTTGGTTTTCTTCCCTCCAATATCCAAAAATTATTTTTCCCCTTCCCTAACCTCTCCTTACCTAATGTTTTTATATCGAATTTTCAATTTCCCCTTCCTCTTATCATATAACCAGTTGAAGACCCACGCCTTTCTATTATCAAACAAGAGACCAGCTGTTGTGGCGTCAAGCCCCTCTTATTATTATTTTGGGTGTTATCTTTTTGGTTGGCGCTAATTTACAAAAACTGGTTCCCCTCCAAATTACTCTGAAAAGGATGGTGTGTGAAAGAGAATAGGGGTTTCCCGCAAACTTTTAAAAACACGTGGCTTATCCCCATCTTCAATATTCTGTCTGCAGATTTCAAGAACCTGGTCCGATCAAACTGTTGTTAGGTGGCTCCTTTCCCCAAATTTAGGGAATTTACTCGAGCTAAACCTATGTAGGCTTGTTGGGGCTCAAAATAAAGTGCTTTTTCTGGGAGAATCGACATCTATGGATGAACCAAATAGTAAGATGCTGTCCTATTTCGGTGGTGGTCCTCTATTTGACAGGTGCTGGATGTGAAGTAGGTAGGGTCATAGCTGTGTAACCCCTCAAACGAAAGCTCTTTCAGTGGACGTGACGAATATAGGAACCTCGAACCCCTTAAAATCCCCAAAATATACTTACCAAATTTCGAGAAAGTAGTACCTACAAGAAAGGATTGAGATTTATAAGGAGAACAGAAACAAGAAAAAGCTATCGGTAGACTTAAATATGGAAACACGCGAGGAATACCTCGGTTAGCGTTGAAGGAGAAAAAATGGGTGTAATATGAGGCGCTACATCGGCAAGCTGTGGGAACCTCGGGACTCGTCCGTTTCGCCGTAAGTCGATGCAGTCGATAGAATCAATTATCTTCACCATCCATCCTTTGAACTTCCATCAGGTACTAAGGTAGATAGATGCGTACTATATTGTGAAATATATCCATACTGCGAAATAAATGTACTTAGGTTCCAATGTTTGAAACATATACCTACACCAATAATAATATCATAAAATAATCATCAATTTCGTAAGTACAGATTTTCCTATCACCGCAGCCGAAAATATTTTATAATCACCATCATTCTGTGGAAGAAAGGATTTCAACACAAAAATTCAAACATGTGAGTAAAAAAATATATCAGGTATATTTCCTCAATAATAATTATTCATGTATACAATACGATAGGTAGGTGCCTAGAAATGAGTTCATACAGATTTGAATGCTATGGGGCCTTTACATTCTACTAGGCACTTACAATAAAAATAAATAAATGAAAGTATAAAAGTCACATGGATCATATATTATTAAAATTCGGAATAATTTATTTTTGAACCGATCTGCGGAATCAGTAAGGCACGTCATTCACAATCACTGGAGTCGTTCTCGCCAAAAAGATCCAAACAGTTATGAATGTAATAGTCAGAGCTCTTGCATACACGCAACAGATTGATCCCTTGGAAAATGGGTTCCGGTAAAATCCACGTTTCACCAGTACTGAAGCATCGACGCTCATTTTGGTTCCTTTAAATATCAAACGACGTGTTATAATGTCCAGTAAATTTGCTTGTATTTCATTTTATGAAAACCACTTCGATAGGGCATGAAGTTTCACCATTGAACACGAAGGGTAGTAGAGCTGAACAAGGATTTTGCAACGATGAAGCGTGTAGCGCAGTTAATTTGGGACAATTAAATTGACCCAAATCATGAATCATCCTATTATGAGAGAGGAACTCTCTTAATATTTCCAACCCTTTTGCGTAAAGATATGATACCCTTGTTGCATCCTGTAGAATTTCAGCCATTTTATCGTAAGACGTATTTCCATCTTCCCATGCTAAGCCGTGGATGTTCTTGCGACAATATCTTGATTGGAAGGTGTCTCCTTTGTTGAGGGTTTTTGGAGGCAGAAAAACGAAATGTTTTATGACGAATGCAGGTGGCCCATCGTGAGCGATTATTGACAACTCCTTGATGACTCGCTCACATAGCAAAGTTAAATCGACTATAGAAGAAGACATTTTGCTAATGATTACACTGCAACGACGTTTAAGTAGCTACTAGCAAGTTCCAAGGCCTCCTTCCCAATAGGAGAACTGTTTGGTCAGCTATAATACATGTACCACCATGAATAATAAGGTTGCTCACCTCAACAGATACCTATTTGTATCCCTTCCTACACAATCAGGTCGCCATGGTGGGGGGTTTATTCTAATAGTTTCCCTCGTTTTGAAAACTAATTCTGTCGTGAGAAATCAGTCTAAAGTTTTCTTCTCTCTGTTCAACTCCACTATCATTACAAAGTAGTTAACACGGTCATTTTTTTCTTCGGATTTTAGGTTATTCATATCCTTCAATCTATCAGTGGTTTTTAATAATAATTTACTTTGTACTGCCCTACAGTAAACCGTTGAAGGAAGGGTCGACGTTCATCAAACTACTTGAACTCTGACGCAATCTTGATGAAAGAAGACGCCATGTAACTAAAACCTGTAGAAACAGATTTTAATTCTGCTGCTGAGAGAATAAAAACATTTAAAGACTCCCTCGGATAAATTTACCATCCCAGCCCTTCAGCTAATGGTCAACGCTGGTTTCATTTTTACACGTATAGACGTTATTGTGTGTCCGTTTTTTTCTTTGAAGCTCAACAAATAGACGGAAGAGGATGAACCCATAGCTGATCATGAGTGGTGGCGACCTAACCGTCCCCACGTGCGAAGAGTTTTGGATCCTAATGCTAAACCCAGATTTTGTTGCTATTTACTATGTCTTATCGAACCAAGATCTCATGCAGATGGAGTCGCATTTTCTCGTTGTAAATCATATAATTATTGTAGATACAACTGTTTAACTTTTGATATGATCAAAATGCAATTAAACGAAAATTGAAATACCTCTGACACTTCGTCTATCTATACACTTACCAAACTTTTGAACCTAAGTAAACATTCCTTGCTTGTTACCTATATGTAGAAAATTCGAGTGGTTCATTGATTGTCATCATATCATTAACGAAATCATTAACTCATCTAGATGCTATACAGCTGTATGATTGCCTACAGAAGATTGACGTACATTATTAACTTTGTGTGATGCAAGGAACAGGAGTTGAAGTTGCGAGGGAGCGTTATTGGTTAACACAGCAGACCCTTACACGTTTCATCAATCCAGTGTCTTTGAGAATCCTCAAAATGTAGAAGTCACTGACCCCCACAGCAGAGAGATTTGATCTAACGAATCAAGATTAGACTCACATATACTTACAAGGAGGTAAAACAAATTATTCAAAGAGGATACGAACCATTGCATGGAGAATTTTTTATGTTAATTATGGCTCAATACGTATGAACCCTATAACGAACGCTGCTAAACATTAACATGACCGTGAAGAGAAATCTTGCCGAAAAGCTGCATAAACCTTTGGTGATCGGCTGCTCCCTAACACTATGTAAATAGCGTCGCTTGCATTATAATCCGCGTCTAACGGCTTCCCAGAGCGGGGTTCCCCTACCCCTCTCTGGGGATGTATCAAGGGGTATAAAAGAAGCTGTGAACTGCCAATAAATTGTCATTTGACCACACAAACCGACTCAAGTAGTCTCGTGTACTTATTCCTAGCTATAGCTCCCGCTGGATCATCACACTGGTCACCCCGACGTAGAACACGCACCTTCAACTTCACCTTCGCATCGCCTTCTCGCCTCTAGCGACGGCTCAACACGCACCTTCGCTGGTTTCCCGCCTTCAGCGATCAGCGCCCCGCCTTCTCGCTTCCTGCGACGGCTCAACACGCACCTTCGCCCCGGCCTTCTGCGAACGCAACACCGGTGATGTTAATACACCTCTCGCCCCGGCTTCTCGCCCTCTGCGATCTTCAGCCTACGGCGACAACTCGGCGTGAGACACGCACATTCGACCCGGCCTTCTACGAACGCAACACCGGCGAAGTTGATACACCTCTCGCCCCGGCTTCTCGCCTCTTGCGATCGACAGCGAACCGCCTACGCCCACCACTCGTCAGATCCACGACCAACCAGCTATCGTCTCTCCAGCGAACCAACCAGAGAACATCTCGCCGTTTCCGCTGCCTACTTAACGAGAGCGACCATCAACGGAGCATTCATTCCTCGGATTCACACCTTCAGGAACATCAAAGAAGAAAATGGAGACCAGAGCTACGAAGACACCGGAACCGCCTCATACCCTTCTCCATCCTCCTCGTGTGGCTACCGTCAACGAGGAGTTGCAGGTGATCCAGCACCACCAACAACCGCGGCCTTCAAGGCAGCCTCTCAATAGGACCACCGTCTACAAAGACCTTCCAGTAGCTTCGAGAGATATCGAGGAACATTTTACACACGTAAAATTACTACTCGATACTCTAACAAAATACGGCCTCCAAGTCAACAAGTCGAAGTGTCAACTAGCCCGCACCTCCGTCGAATGCCTCGGCCACATCGTATCACCCAGCGGCCTTACACCTCTACCCGAACGAACGGCCCTCATCGCCAAGTTTCCCCGCCCATAAGCGACATAAACGCCTACTCCACTGCTCTCACGACTCCGAAGCCGCCTTCGAAGCAACGAAACATGTCCTCGAGAGAGCTGTAACACTGGCACCGACTCAGCGCCCCGGCCGTACTTACCTACAGCTCTACAGCGCCTGGTCTTCCGTCACAAACACGGCCTATCACACCCTGGGACACAGGCCTCTCCCGACACCGTCTTCACTGAGACCCAGGCACAGCCGTTACTACAGGCGCGTTCAACGTCGCCTGCTCCGGCACCTCCTGCCTCGCCATTCAAGCCGCCTCGGAAGATCACCTCTTCCAGCCGCCCGTTCCAGCGCTCTCCGAGACATCGCCCTCGACGCTTCCAGCTAGACCGCATCCCACACCGCAGCCGCCGCTAACACACGACGGCAAGACACCACGAACTCCTCAAGCCACCCACCTACACGGCAACTACACAGCTCACACGCAGCCTCTTTCACCAACAACGACGCCTCATCAACAAGATTCATCGTCATTTACATAATTGCAGTATTTAACTTCAATTCTGGGGGGAGCAGTGTGGTGATCGGCTGCTCCCTAAAGGCGGGTTTAGACGGCGTGCACCCACTCGCGCACCAGCCTCACTTCCGACTCGACTTCAACTCGCCCGGCAATAAACTCATCCTCGCCTCACTGTTTAGACGACACGCATTCACTCGCACGGCGCGAGGTTAGAGACTGAGTGTCCTTTGATGCGCGACCAAAAACCGACAGACGACGGCTCACCCCGAGTTGGCCTCACTGTGAGTGGCCTCGAGGGGAGGGAGGTGTTTACATTGCGCGAGGGACCGGAAGTGAGGCTGGTGCGCGAGTGGGTGCGCGCCGTCTAAACCGGCCTTAACACTATGTAAATAGCGTCGCTTGCATTATAAGCCGCGTCTAACGGCTTCCCAGAGTGGGGTTCCCCTACCCCTCTCTGGGGATGTATCAAGGGGTATAAAAGAAGCTGTGAACTGCCAATAAATTGTCATTTGACCACACAAACCGACTCAAGTAGTCTCGTGTACTTATTCCTAGCTATAGCTCCCGCTGGATCATCACAAAACCTAAACAGTGACATTACCACCGGTCGAGGCTTTTGGTAAAACATATTCTCGATGACTTATGACAAGCTGACTTGATCGATTTACTTAACTAAGAATTACACTGATAGAGGGTTCAAAGTATTTTTATTGACAGTAATTCATGTTGGATCAAAAAAGACTCTTGAAGTCAAGTCGGATACCGGAAAATCTACATGTCGATCGCGGGAAGGAGTTTTACAAAAGCTTTTACTATACATCACCCACACGGAACTGAAGGATTCGGTTGTGGAGAGATTAACTCGTACGGATATACACAGAATTCAGTGAGCAAGGTAACAGAAGGTGGGTAAAATTGATACCTTTCTATGCTTCTTGATCGCTACAATCGGCGGATCCATTCTTCAACAGGTATGAAGCCTGCTAATGTGGAGAAGAAGGATAAAAAAAACTATCCATGCACGTCAGTTTCAAAAGTACCCCTCTTCTCTTTCCCACACCATCCTTTTCACAGTAATTTGGAGGGGAACCAGTTTTTGAAAATTAGCTTCAACCAACTGAAGTGGTACTGATAGGTACCTTCTTCACTCCAGCCAACACATCACAATTACCTAAGTGAAACCTGTCAGCACATCTGCTTGTAATTTACTTGTGTAAATTGTTGTAGATCACAAAAAAAGTTTAAAAAAAAGCTTCAACCAACAAAGATAACACCCAAAATAATAATAAGAGGGGACATGACGTCACAACAGCTGGTCTCTTGTTTGAAAAAAAAAAGGCATGGGGTCCTCAGCCGGTTGGACCCAGAACACCCTTTTTTCTGATACTAATGAAGCTATTGCAATGGGTCCAACATTTTCAGATCATGAGTTCTTGAAATTTTTTTAAAGGAAGGTATGACGTTGGGTACATGATAAAACTTCCAAACTGTGCAGCAGAAAGTTCTGCGCAGTCCCTCTAAAGCGTAATGCGTTCAAGCGGTTTTGAGTTCATACAGTGTTTGGCTCGAACTGTGTCACCGCGCGCCGAGTGATACACAGAGTTCATGTACTTCCTGCACTCTTCCAACAGCAGGTACTTGCACTGAACTGGAAAGGTAGGTAACCGCCCTCTGTCATGAGCAACCTCCCTAATTTTCATTTTTCTAGTGATTTCTATCTTGACAACCGTCCCACACCCGACAAACCTACATCAGCTCTACTCGTCAGGTCATTACCGGTATTGATTTTCACGCTAATACGTACCTTGCGCTGTGTATCGGAATATAGCATAAAATTTCACGCACTGATAATATTCTGAACTCGTCCCCACTTTTTTAATTCATGCATTGAACTCGTGCATGAAATAATTTTAGAGCTGGAATGTAGATATCTAGTCATTTTATAAATCGTAATAAATTGTTTAAGGAGACGTGAGGTTTGCCTAGCAAACACCCAGTGGCCGATTTCAATTTTTTTTGGACAATGTCGCAGTTATTTGCAAAAGTCAGGTCTCGGGGTACGGCTTGGAATGTGGAGGGTGAAACCTGTAACACCTGTGAATGTTCGACTCCATTACCACCGGTGCTGGTAATGGCGCTAGTAGGAAGAGTGCGCGTTGATAATGTATTTTCTGGATTGTGTTGAATTTGATAACGTAAACTGTCGAGTTGTATTTGGTATCGTTTTTTCTGGGTATACGGGATGGTAGCTGTACGTAGCAGGTGCTCTTCTAAGCTCCTAAAATTAGATGAGTTTATTTCCCACCAATAACCTCCCATCGCTACCAATCGACTTTCACATCTCTCTCCTTAAGTAATTAGAAGAAGAAATCATCGGGTGGTCGAAACTAAAAAGAAAAGTCGTCTTTCCCGTCCGGAACTTTACAATAACGATTTGGAAATTTTTTTTCAGTGAAGCCTGACTCCTGACATCTTTCCCATTTTTCCCTCACTGCTTTCCCCGATTCCTTTTTCTTTGCTCCCGCACAGGCGAAGAAAAGTTTGCAGTGAAGTTTTTATTGCATCGTAACTGCTAAAAGGGAGAAAATGACGAGGACTGAGATAGCTGCCGATGAGGAGGGTTCCGGATTCTTCAGGAAATTATTTCTTTCCTCTCGTTAGTGAGCACTAAATTTTATATTGAGGGCGAATGGAGAGCTTGACTGTTGCCAGGTGAGGGAGGGGGACGGTAGATCATTGAGGCTCAGAAGAACAGTCGGAACGGAAAATTACGCTGGCAGCGGACAAGAAGGTAGGTAGGTACCTACGAGTATATCCTGCCGAGATAACTGGCTGATAGTTATATCAGCAGTCTGAATGTCAAGTCAGTTATTTTGGTATGGTCGGAGCGTATTGGGGAAAAAAAATGAACATCACCACGTGATTCATTGTGAATAAATATATAGCAGAATTGCAATCTTACGGAAGTTTTCAATCCCATGGGAATTTCGGGATTGGTTGGTAGGAAAAAACGCTGCAAATTATTGCAGAAGGGTTTACTATTTGCAGTATAGATTCTCCTTCTGCGTGGATCACTCTGTTTTCTGTGGTCAATACCTACCATCGTGGTCCCCCAAGGAAAGCCCTAAAATTGAGTAACCGCTTAGAAATTGGAACCGTACAGTGGAATGGCGGATGAGGTTGGGAATTGGATAGAAGAAACGCCCCGTTGAGAAATAAAAGCCGACGCCTCAACGCGAAATCCAAGCTATTCGGAATGGCAATCAAAATTTCATGTTTGCTGATGCACAGTAGTCATACAATGATCCAAGCGCTTTGAAATTCTGCCTTTCACCACCTCCACCATTTACAACACTCCTCCACACATCACAGCAGGCACACAGACAAGTCTATTATTCCCCACAACAATCCCTATGGGAACTTTGTGAATGAACTGGTTGATTGACTGATTGAAATTCATTGCCGACCATATTCTTCCAATTATCTTATGCCAATTTATTAAAACCTATCCATTTCCGGTGGCCCAAAGAGTAGGTACTTACCTGATTGGGCCAATAGGTACTTACCTGATTGGGCCAATAGCTATTGTCGTGGTATCCTCCCAGAATACCACTCAAAATGCACATACTAAGATTGTCCTAAATAAACCGAACGAATGGAGGGCCTACGTGACTCAAGTGGGATAGGTCTCCTCTCGCTACATCGGTCTGCCAACGGCTTCTAACGACCGTCGGAAGACCAGGGGAGGGTGGAAGAGCTCCTATAAAACTCGCTGTTCTCACCCAGCTCGCATTCTACGCTCAAACCTCAAGTCGATGACCTCTCTCTCACTCTCTCTCTCTCTCTCTCTCTCTCTCTCTCTCTCTCTCTCTCTCTCTCTCTCTCTCTCTCTCTCTCTCTCCTCATACCTCCTTACCTTTCTCGCCTAAAAGAACTCGGAGCGGTGGAACTGGTCGGGTGATAACTGACGTGGTGGAACCGACTGGGCACAACTCCCAGCGTTTCTAGTGGTGGTAACCTCCCTGGCTTCGCCATAGGTGTAACCTTTCAAACGCTAGGTAGCCAACCCTCATTCTTCTATCACCACACCTATTGGCAACGAATAACCTCTATATCCATTGAAGACCATGGAATGTCCAAATAACCTCTATATCAATTGAAAACCATTGAATTCCATTTGAAATCCAATTCCAGGTGAAATTCAATTCCAATTGAAATCCAATTCCAAATTAAGTTCAATCCAATTGAAATAAAATTCAATTGAAGGCGATTGAATTCCCAATAACCTCTCCATTGACCCCCCCTCCCCACCATTATTGGGACCCATTAAAAACATTCCTAATATTGGGGACAATATAGTTGCGGCGTCCCTAGCAGTGATATCTGGGCTGAATGTATACCATTTGATTCACCCTCCTGTTGACGAACCCTGTTGGAAAACTTCAGGGCCCTACTGTGAACGAACGGCTGGACGTACAATGCTCTGGGTGGTCTCAAAAAACTCCCAAGTTCAAGAACTATTTAAAAACGTCTTAAAAAATCGAGATAACGGCGTCCTGGACGTTTCAACTCATATTTTTCATCCCTTAGAGATGACTGGCATTAACGCCGAGCTCCGCGGACCATGTAGAACCCAAATAGAACCTACAAACCAAATTTCATTAATTTTAGTCCATGATAACTAAGGAAAGTGCGAAGTACGGCGTACGGACAGGTATTTTTTATTCCATTTTCGGATTCTGCATACCCTGAGAAACGGAAACCATCAAATTTTGAGAGGGGGTTAATTTTTTTTCCATGATCGATTCCTAAGGTTCATCACTGAAAATAATAAATCAAAATACAGAGAAGAAAAATTCGGTGGATCGGCTGGAGGGAAAATTCAAAGAAAAAAAGTCAACGGTTTCCTAATAATTATCAAAATTGCATTCAGTCCTGAAAATATCATCAAAACTATATGAGAGAATTAAGGTGTCGAAAATAATCTGGTCATGCAACATGACCATTTACACGATAATTCGAATCTCACGGGAAACTGAAGAGCAGGAAACAGTGAAAAGAAAAATTGCATCAATTTGTATAAGCAGAATGTGAATGGTAAACTCAATTATAGCTATAACAGAACGTGTTGAATTTTTGAAGAACTGTAATATCATGTTAGCAGAAGCGGACGTTATATGAAACAAGGAACCTCAAATTAAAGAGAGGAGGAAGCAACTGAATTTGAATAATATTGTGTGGTTTTGTCAAAATTCATGTACCTAATAAACATTTTGGACCAGCAATAGCTTAGGTATTTTTCCTGAAATTTGCTTAGTTCACAAATAATTATTATTGCTATTAAATTACGAAAAACGGTGTAGGATGGATGAAGATTAATTCAGTAAGTGTACAGTAATATTTTTGCGCGAAGATGTTCAAATTATCAGTCAGTAGGTACCTGCGCTATTGCAGAAATTCTCTGATTAATGGTCATGCTGCTTGACTGGACCCCATTTTTCGTTATTTTTCGCCTAGGGTTATGACAATTTTCTAGGAACACCCATGCCTATGTTTAAGTTCACACACACACTTGGCATACATTTGGTAAGGATATAGATTTTCTAAATTATAAGTTACAGGAAAATTCATGAAGGTTTAGACAGCCTCATGTAGGATATGTGGTTATAACTGAAGTTGGATAACAGGTGCTGGAATACCTTACGGGGTCTACCCAACGTATTTCTTTCTGTCTACCACAGAGAACCCAGTGATGTTTGATATTCCAATACCAAGATGGTGAAATTAAACTTTAAAACGCGTGTCACTCTCGCGGTGTGCGCTCCCGCTTGCCGCTAAAATTCTGCGAGCTACTTTAGTTCATGTAAGTTCAACTCCGAGAGAAGTTGCTCAAGTTCCTCTTGAGGTAGGGAAATGAACTGTTAGATGTCTAATATTTAGGTCCTTTATATGGATGTCTAGTATTATTCCTTATCTCGCAGTCTAGACAATTCTAGAACCTAGTAAGAAGCATTTGAAACGAAACGTTCATTTCCGTCAGTATCTCCAAACGTCTGACAAGTGGGTATAGGCAGCATACCTTCCTCACATCGTTAGTATCCTCACATAGCTCAGCTAGCTTTTATATCACGTATTTTTGCTACAGCTAACCTGTGATGGGTACCTAAATGGATAAGGCACTCTCCAACTGTGACCTCATCAAATTATTTGATCCGCTCAGTGTTAACTTCTTAAATAGCGCCTGTTGCTCCGATCCCCGGAAAATGCATAGAGACGATCTGAGGCCCTAGGTTGTATTTCCCCCCTATACCCATACCAGGAAATCCCTAAATATTTCAGAATACAGCTGGCGTCACAAGAGCGTCGGGATTCCATGTTTACGCATGTGCAGACGAAATGATGTATTTATATGGAAATGCTGTTAGACCAACCAGCACATACTGCTAAAATTTCAGCTCGTGCGGTTGTAAGTAATTGCGAAAACACACACCGAAACTAAATTTTAGTTCCTTGCCGTCTAAAATGCGAAAGGCAAGCAGAAATTTAGACTATTGAGGACAACAATTCGTGCATACCTTTGGTTGCAGGGAAGCCAAAAATAATACTTAGTTGATTATCTGGTACATCTTAATCAATAAGCAGCTATACATTATTTACGTACGTAAGGTAGGTACATAACTTTTGGTATTACTATTATTACTACTATTAATAGTACTGCTAGTACTATTATCTACTTAGCTACCAGTACGATTTGAATTAAGTTCCAGTGATTAGACTATATCTATATGACTGAATTAGGTACCTACTCAATCAATCCTTCAATAATATACTGCATTACCAAAAATATTTTCCACCTTTTCAAGCCATAAAGTAATTGAAATTGACCAACTCTTCGCCTTCGGAAAGTTAGGTAGGTATATTATAATCATATAGGTACTGAATTACTTACCACCCTCCCCTACCGTAGTTAATTTTATGGAATTTATTCAAATTATGGTCAATGTATGATCATATGGAAAAATAGCTTTGAGAGGTGGAGGTGTGAGTGAGGGAGGGAGATAGAGGCAGAAAAAGACTATTTCTGTTAATAAAAAATTTCACACATAAGGTGCAATTTGGAACTCGTGACTGTGAGAGAGGGAGAGAGAGGCGTACGAGATCAACGAATGATGGCGTTTCAAAAGACCGCCTGTTGTGTTCGCTGTTATTTTTGAAGTGCATTCATCCGTATGACGTCCCCTCCATTGTTGATGGATAAAAGTAGAACAAAGTTTGCCAGCGATGGCTGGGCCCCAATAAAAAATACAACGAGTCGGTTTCCCAGCACATTACCAGGTCAAGGGGTAAACATTTTCGTTCCACTACAGCAAACTCTACATTCACATGAATTCACATGAACATACACATGAATATTCACATTTTCAATTCACAATAGTATTCATATTCACAATGGTTTTCTCGCATTTTTGAATAGTGTGATTTTTTTCTGAATTTTGAGACCATCCGGAGCATTCTACGATGCTGCCATAAAATTGAATTTGCCCTAAAGAGTAGCGTGTATGCAGGCATCAACCTGAATTGAGAACACGCACATCATATACTTGTACCCTTGTGCCCCGTAGCTCAGTGGGCTAGGAGGTCGGAATCCCACGCTGAAGGTCGCAGGTTCGAATCACAGCCAGGAGCAAAAAAAAATTTTTCACTCCACATCAACAATTTACCTTCAGGGCTATGTCTGAATTTTGCCATTTTACATAATGGTTTTTATGAAACTGTAATATCCGGGCCGGGAGGTATTGGCTTTCCTGGGGGGAGGTATTGACCACAGAAAACAGTGACCTACGCAGAAGGGGCATCTATAAAGATAAATGATAAACCGTTGTGTAGCAATTTTCAGCGTTTTAGTGGTCAATACCTACCCTCGTGCACCCCGGACGAAAGCCCTAAATCCAGTACTGGACCCGGCCCGGGAATTACAGTTTCATAAAAATGCGCAGGATTCAATAATCCAATCATCAATTATTATTATTTGTTGTTATTCATGAAGCATAACGTTTGTTCAAGTTTTAAAATTACCTATCAACAAAACCCAAATTCTTCAAATGAAAAAATATCACGGAACAGCCAACTCGATTTCATATTATAGCCATGAGTGACTATAATCAGGTGTCCCCTACGGATGATATCAGGGCTGGATAAACCATTTCATTCACGATCATGCTGACGAAGCTTTTCGGTGCAAACGAACGGCTGGACTTAAAATGCTTAACAAATTCCGTAGTTTGTGATCAACTTATAAACGTTAAAAAAAACCATACCCTTCTATCGAATTTTCGAGCTACGGCGTTCTGAAAATTGCAACCCCTATTTGTTCACCCCTTACAGGTGACTGACAGTTTATTTATTCCATTTTCGGATTCTACGAAGTAACTTAAACGGAAACCATCAAAGTAGGGTAGTTTACAATTCTTCCCCCCCCCCCCCGCCCCTGCTCGATTCCGAAGGTTTATTATTCAAAATAATAAACCAAAAATTCCAAGTGGGGGTAGAATTTGGAACTTGTGGTTGAAAGGCGGAAGTGTGAGTGAGGGAGGGAGATAGAGGCAGAAAAATACTGTAGTGATTGAGGAGTTCAATAGACGAGTCGATCGCTTGATTGAGAATGGTTATGTATTTGGTTGCCCCTGGCTCTTTTATAATCCCCTGACATGATCAGAGGGGGGTCGGGGGTCCCCACTCTGAGGTACATCATGTTGGAACAAAGACATGAGTTGTGGAGGAGCAGCCGATCACAACACTGCACCCCCAGAATTTAAGTAACGCATTTAATTAAATTTTCGTTGTTTCGCTGTGGCAGGTGCCGGGCGTGGGAGGTGCGTGTGTTGGTTCCGTGTGGGTTGTCCGTGTGGTTGCGGTGGTCGGTGTCGTGGGATGGCGGTGGGGCGGGGCCGATTAGTGGCGGTGGCGCCGGTGCTGGCGTGAAATGTCGCGCTGGTGGCGGATGGTTGCCGAACGGTAGCTGGGCTTCTGTTGGCGGGGGCGTTGCGGCGTTGGCGGTGGTGCCGTCTTGGGCGACGTCGGCCGTGCCGGAGGCGTGGCGGAGGTGGACGTGCCGAGGGGGGTGGTTTGCGTTCCCCTTTCCATTGTGGCAAGGAGGGCCTTTGTGAGGCTGCGCGCGTAGATCGTTTTGGTGGCGACGTCTGGCGAGGCTTGGACTCCTGCAGTGTGCTGCTGGGGTCGCCGTACCCCGTGGAGGCAGCAGTCGCTGCAGCTGCCAGCGTAGGGCGGGAGCTGCAGCGTGACCGTGATGTTTGGTGGGGTCGTGACGGTCAGTACTGGTGTTCCGGGCGTCGAGGTTGATGGCTGCGGTGTTAGCGGGCGGATACCCGGCGGTGGCTGCCGTTTGGGTGGCGGGCGCTGCTGCGCTGTGCTGTCCCGGGGCCGCGCGTGGAGGGGTATCGCGCCGGCTTTCGAGATGGCCATGGCCTGGCGGATCGGTATTGGGCCATACCTGCCGGGTGGCTGTGGCCGGGTTGGCTTCCTCTTTGCCGGGGCCGGAGGCGACGGCGTGACGGTGAGGTCGCGTAGGAGCTGTGAGGCGGTTGGGTTTCGGCGACATGGCTCGAGTGTGGTTGACTGCGAGTGTGGGTGCGCAGTTTTATAGCCGCGGCCGTGGGGTGGGGGGCGTCGTTCGGCATGTTGGGGGTGTTCACTGTGTGCGTTGGTGGGGGTGCCGGCTTACATCTGTCGATAGATACCGAGGGCGTTCGGCGGTTGTCCGTTAGGTATGTTATCGTTTTCCCGTCGTTCGTTAGTACTTGATGGGGGCCGGTGTAGGGTGGCTCTAGTTTTCCCCTTGGTGTGTCGACGCGGACGTACACGTGTGTCGCTGTGCGCATGGTTGTAGGCATATAAGACTGTGTGTAGTGGCGGTAAGACTCGTTCGTGCGGAGGGGCACGGTTGTCGGTGGCGGCTGAGTGAACAGATCCCCTGGGAGGCGTGGTGTTGCCGAAAAGAGGCGTTGGGCCGGCGAGTAGCCATCGGGGCCCGGGCGGTTTCGTAGGCCGAGTAGGAGGCCGCTGAGTTGTGCGGCCCAAGTGCGGGACGTGGCTGTTGCGATAATTGCGTCCTTTAGGACGCGGTGCAGTTGCTCTACTAGGCCGTTCGCTTGAGGGTGGTAGGTGTTCGTGTGATGAACCTCCGTGCCCATGGATGTGCAGTACTTGTGGAAGTCGGCGGAGGTGAACTGGGTGCCCTGGTCGGTGGTTACGTGTGCCGGGGAGCCGTAGCGGGCGATCCAGTGTGTGTGTAGGGCCGTGATTACTGCGTCGGCGGATATGGTCGAGAGGGGTGCGCATTCGAACCAGCCAGTGGCGCGGTCGATCATCGATAATATGTATTTTTTTGTTGCCGACGGTGGTAGCGGGCCGAAGAGGTCGATATGTAGGTGCTCGAGTGGCGCTGCGTCGGGGAATTCGCCGAGGGGGGCCCTGATGTGCCGTGTTATTTTGGCTCGGTTGCAGCTCGGGCATGCGCGGGTGAATAGCCGTATCGTTGAGGTCATGTTTGGCCAATAGTATCGAGCGCGGATGAGGGCTGTGGTGGCCTTAATCCCCGGGTGTGTCATCCCGTGTATGTGTCTGAAAACTGCGAGGCGTAGCGACGTGGGGATGTAGGGGCGAGGCGAGGCGTCGGTGTTTTCGCACATGATTTCGTGGCCTTGTATTCGGTGCGCTGTGAGAGTCATGGTGGCGATGTGATCATCGGCGGCCTGTGCGTCGGCTAGTTGTTGTAGCGTGAAGGGGGTGCCGTGATCCGTGACTGCGTGGGCCGTGTTGGCTGTTGGTGGGAGTCGCGAGAGGTAGTCGGCGAAGTTGTTCTTTGGGCCCTCGGCGTACCTGATGTCCGTTGTGAATTCGGATATAAATCGAAGGTGCCGGAGCCTCGTCGGCGGGGCCGTGTTTGACTGTGTCGCTAGGGAGGTCGTTAGGGGCTTGTGGTCCATGTATACGGTAAGTGGGCGCCCTTCGATTTGTTGGCGAAAATGTACGATGGCGAGGTATATAGCCAGTAGTTCGCGGTCAAATGCGCTGTAGTTACATTGAGCCGGGTTGAGGGTGCGTGAGAAGTAACCTAGCGGGCGTAAGTGCGTATTGTCGATGAAATGCAGCGCTGCGCCGACGGCGAAATCCGATGAGTCCGTGTGTAGGACGAGCGGTTGGGTCGGGGCCGGATGGGCGAGTGTGACGGAGGTTTCGAGTAAGCGTTTTGCGCGGTCGAATGCGTCAGCTGCGTCGGTGGTCCACGTGAGCGTGCGGTTGTCCTTTTTCTTCGCGTCGGGTGGTATCATTTCCACTAGGGGGCGGAGAGTAGGTGCGGCTCGTGGCATCGCTCGGTGATAGAAATTGATGAGGCCGAGGAATGTTCGAAGCTCGTGCACGGTAGTGGGTCGTGGGAATTTCTTAATGAGGTCCGTGCGTTCCGGTAGGGGTGTTATCCCGTCGGCTGAAACGTTGTGGCCGAGAAATTTGACTGAGGGCCGTGCGAGCTGGCATTTTGCTGTGTTGATTTGGAGGCCGTATTTAGCGAGGGTCTCGAGGAGCGTGCGTACGTGGGTGTAGTGTTCTGACAGGGTGGCCGAGGCGACCAGTATGTCATCTAGGTAACAATACACGAAGGGCAGGTTTCGTAGGACGTGGTCCATGTAGCGCTGCCACGTCTGCGCTGCGTTTCGTAAGCCGAAATTCATTCGCTTGAATTGATAGGCGCCGAAAGGTGTGAGGATCGTTGTCTTTGGTACGTCGCGTTCGCTGATCTTGCAGTGGAAGAATGCGCGTGCGAGGTCGAATGTGCTGTACACTGTAGTCCCGTACAGGGCCGTTGTGAAGTCGTGTAGGTGTGGGACGGTGTAGCGATCCGGTATAGTGAGTTTGTTCAGCGCTCTGTAGTCACCGACGGGTCGAATGTCACCGTCGGGTTTCGGGACGATGTGGAGCGGGCTGGACCACGGCGCTTCCGAATGTTCGATGACCCCCGCCGCTAGTAATTCGCCGAAATGGGCCTTTGCTTTCGCGTATAGGTCCGGGGATAATCGGCGAAGTTTCGCGTGACACGGGGGTCCCTTCGTGACGATGTGATGCTCGACAGGAGCATCGCATGGTGTCTCTGAAGGTTTGTAGGCGTCGAGGAGGGCTTGAAATCGAGGCTCGTTCGCTGTCGTCGTGCAGATGGACTGGCTCGGAGGTACGAGGTCTACTGTCCCGGTGATGTACCGCTGCGTGGCCGCGTTGATGAGTCGGGCGTTGGGTAGGTCAACGAGTAGACCGTGGTACGTCAAGAAGTCGGAGCCGAGGATCGGAGTTGATACGTCGGCGACTGTGAAGGTCCACTCGTACGGAGGGAGATCTGGTAGGTGTACTGATGCGGAGTGTGTGCCGTACATCTTGATCTCGGTGCCGTTTGCGGCACGTAGAGCGCTTGGACGTGTTGTTTTTGAGCAGGGTGTTCGGGACGATCGAGACGTCAGAGCCGGTGTCCACGAGGAAGTGTAGGGCGGTTCGTTTGCAGCGGATGAAGAGCCGAGATGTTGGTGGGTTGCGCACGGCCGTTACGGCTGGTCGGGCCGTGCGTTGTCGTTTCCCGATGGTTTCGGGCACCAGGTGCAGGGGCTGCGGCATTTCTGTGCTCGGGGGCCCCATGTGCGGTGGTAGAAACATAGGGTGGTCGGCGGGCGGCATGTGTTCGTTGTCGGCTGCGTCGGCGAGCGCCGTTGTCGTCTATTGTTGATCACTTCTACCTCTTCGGAGACGGTAGCCACCCGAGGAGGCGGGGCGAATGGTAGGAGGCGATCAGCGAGCGCAGCGAGTTTCACTATGTTGGTTTTGTCCTGTGCCGCTATGTGTAGACGTATGCTCTCGGGTAGGGCGCGGAGGAAGAGCTGTCGGACGAGCGGCGCGGGTGTGTCAGCCGGGAGTGCTCGGGTGAGTCGGCGAGCGAGGATCGACGGTAGTTCGTCGTCGGATGTCGGCTGGAGGAGGGCGGTGAGCCGTGAACCATCTGAAGGTGCGTGTGTCGCTAGAAGGCGTGTTTTGAGCGTCTGGTAACTACTGGTGTTCGAGGGGTTAATGTCGGCGCATAGATCCGCTTGTCGAGGTTCGAGGGCGAGGAAGGCTCGGGCGAATTTCGCATGTGGCGTCGTGAGGCCTTCGTGTGCGAGGATGATCTCGAGTTGGGCGAACCAGACGTGCGGAAATGCGGGGTCAAACGGCTGAAGCTTGAGAATTGAAGGAGCGCTCGCTTCGGGTGTCTTTTGCAGTTTCTGCTCGGTCATCTTCGTTTTCTTCGTAGGTGCCAGTCCGTTGAGGTGTCAGCAGGAAGTGTGCTCGGCGCCGGCGTCCGTTTCCTTATATAAGGATCGGAGATGGTGGGGCGAAGTAGCGGGAGGCGCTGCGATAGCCGTCGAGGCGGGCGTCGGAGTGGGGCGCCGCTGTGGCGTCGGTGGGGGCCGCGCGTGGTGGGGCTCGTTGAAGCGGAGGCGGTGCTGCGACGCTGTCAAACGGCGGGCGCTGGCGGTGTAGTTCACACGTCGGATGGTCACCAGTGTAGTGATTGAGGAGTTCAATAGACGAGTCGATCGCTTGATTGAGAATGGTTATGTATTTGGTGGCCCCTGGCTCTTTTATAATCCCCTGACATGATCAGAGGGGGGTCGGGGGTCCCCACTCTGAGGTACATCATGTTGGAACAAAGACATGAGTTGTGGAGGAGCAGCCGATCACAACAAATACTATTTCTGTTAATAAAAAAATTCACATAAAAGGTGAAAGTTGGAACTCGTGATTGTGGGAGGGAGAGAGAGAGGCGTACGAGATCAACGAATGATGGCGTTTCAAAAGATAAAGCAAACCGCCTGTTGTGTTCGCTGTTATTTTTGAAGTGCATGCAGCCGTATGACGTCCTCTCCATTGTCGATGGATAAAAGTAGAACAAAGTTTGCCAGCGATGGCTGGGCCCCGATAAAAAAACAAAGACTCGGTTTCCCAGCAGATTACGAGGTCATGGGGGCGTATACATTTCCGCTTCACTACAGCAAACGCTACATCAAAAACTCTGCAGATTATTACACAATCCCTTCAGCATATATCACTGTTTTCTGTGGTCAGTAGCTGAATAAGTAGGATCGTTTTTGCGGTGGATACCTATATGTCCACGCATGCGCGCACATGCAGAAACGAGAAAAATGCCACCAGAGTCGAAGTATGAGCTCTCTCAAGTTCAGCAATTACAGCGAAATAAATTTGCATCTCACGTAACGGTTCATTTCTGAATCAGTTCTAAACTTCATACAAACCATACCCTTGTGATGGACCATATCGTAATGGTCGCTGGTAGGACCCTCGACATATTCCCAAATTGTCACCTAATGTGGATGATTCGTTTGGCCTGGAACAGCGAACGCAATTTCATAAAGCAATTCGTGACTATAATCAGCTATTCCAAGCAATATCTGGGTTGTATGTATACCGTACGATTCACATTGAACTTGAGAAACCTTTCCGGTTGAAACTTCAGGTAACAATTTTTTCGCCTTGATCGATCCCAAAGGTTCGTTATTGAACATTATAAACTAAAAACGCAGCAAATCTTGTAAAAATGATTTACTCGTCTATTTCAGGGCGGTTTCAGAATTGTTGTGGTGGCAGTTGCGTGTGGTTCTACCACCGAACTATACTATGTAGGTTCTACAGGTTTAAATCAAACTCGACTCACGGCCGAACTATACCTACAGAACGTGTAAGTTCAAACACCAAGCATAACCACAAACATTTTCCACAATTTATTTTGTAGATGGGATGAAGTAGGAAAAGAGTTTCATCTGGGATTTTTCTGTAGGCGGCGACCACGCTGTCAGTATGAGGGTTTAATAGGCAGCTAATTGGGCTCTTTCCATTAGAACTGGTGACAGGACGTTGACAGGGAAATATTCAGAAGGTATTGCCTCTTTATTTCATGCTCTGACATCATCTTCCCAGATAAGCAAAGCAAAGAAAACCTTGTTGCAAAGTGAACTCGTGGATCCCAGCACGATTCGAAAGTAGATCATCACTACCCTAACTGACATTAATAATTAATTCAGAGCAAATACATCGCTTATTCAGTGGCAGAAACAATTCGGCATATCATCCTATTACAATATGCGTGCGTGGTGTGTGTGTGTGTGTGTGTGTGTGTGTGTGTGTGTGTGTGTGTGTGTGTGTGTGTGTGTGTGTGTGTGTGTGTGCGCGTGAGTGTGTGCGTGTGCGTGACGTTATTATGGCGAAACGGCTGAACTGGTCTTCACGATTGAGGTATCATTGTGATCAGCGAGTTCCGGGCCACGTTATAGGCTATCGCTCGATCCTCCAGACCTCTGATCGTATTCCTGACCGTCCCTCGTTCGGACGGCTGCGTCCGAGTTCGTGCTTTTGGTTACTACGATCGAGCCCATCGATTCTTGTGGGACATACCGTTCAGGATTTATTTGACGATCGTGATTTCATTTTCATCGTTAGAATAATCGAGTGGATGATTTTTTTTTCATTTTAAAATAATATTTTGATGACCTCTATAACCGTTCAATACTAACTTTAGTGAATTTATATCAATTTTTGGCGGGTTTTAGCCATTTTTACAAATTTTTGACCTACAAAACTCCAGTTTGACTGCTGATCTTAGTGGTCCAAAAATATCTATCGTTGAACTCATCCTTACGGTTAGGTACCATTCCAAAAGTTTTGGCAACTTTGGAAATTCAAATGTTTTGGACATTTTACAACTTTTAGCCTTATAACATCACTATTCACCAACAAATTTTCGGATTCAAGACGGAAGATGATTCATTGCATGCTGTTTGCGATGCAACGTGCTGTGTCCATGTGAAATGTGGGAGTTTGGTGGGGCTGAACGTTCATCATCTGAAAGGCGTCGGGGGTTTGAGTATCGAGGGAGGTCGAGCAGTTGTTCCCCAGTGGTCGCCATAGAAATAGTCGGTAAGGCGATTTCCAAATCGAGGTCCTAGCACCCTCGCTTCTCCAGCTTTGGGTCGGCAAAAGCGCCCTCGTTTCTCCAGCTTCGGGTCAGCAAAATCCAAAGTCCATCTTCTACGGCGATATCCGCAATTAAATTTGCACATCCTTCAGTTGCAAATCAAGCTGTCCCTGGTCAATTCCGGACGCACTTCTAGCCGTGGGACGTACTAGAGCGGAAACCACACCTCGTGTCTTTTGGGTGTAGGAATATTGGCTCTTGCCCGAAGCCAGTTTCCTCGAGACCATTATTGCAGGTCCGTTCTGGCTCCATTGTCAACACCGACAACTTCGGGGCAGTGAGTATAGAAGTAGGTAACATCTGTACACTGTACTCATTGCTTCAGCGTCAGCGACTCAAATTTCAATTCCCGGTCAGGACAATAAACTGTCTCTTCCCTATGGTCAGAAGCTCTTCCCAAATGGTTAGGTATAGCGATTCATTTTAAATTATCATTAGGCATCAAGAACAAATAGAAGACCGTGCGGGGGGGGGGGGGGTCAAGTGCACGCCGTTTCGGCCACAAATAGTTCGCCGTTAATTAGGCACATTCAAAACACCAAGGTCGTCTGGGATGATACATAAACAAATAATAATCTCTCTTCGAAATTTCACTGATCGAATGGATTCAGAGTGCTCCAAAAATGGATTTTCATCACGTACATTTCCAAGTATTCACGTACGCAAGTACTAAATATTCTGGGTCCATCGCATAAGCGTGTCCTCCAAAAATTCGCTAAAATAAAAAATCGGTTGGGCGGAAAATGTTGCTTTTATTTTCAGATGAAAAAACCTTGAGATGGGATGGTTTAACAGAAATGATGAAGAGAAAATGGAGGTAGGAAAACCTGTCAGGTGCACTGAGTTGTCAATTACATATCCGCTGGGGCGGTGCCTTTTACACTCGCCCACTCTATCGGGCGAACCTTCCTCCTACAACAGAGAGGAGCACTACAAACCTATCCCTCCGCACTTCACTTCACTGGGACCTACGTACACTCACACCTAGCTCGGAACTGGATGTGACATTTACTGCGTGGTTAGGCCTGTCGGAGTTTGAAGTGACGGAGTGGAAGTAGGAAACGTAAAAAGGAGACGTAACTTCGAGTACGCCAAGGTAGCCGACTATAAATTAATAAGACCTAATCCAAGTATTGATAAGAACCAAACAAACTAAATAAACTGCGCTTCACAGTTAGTAAGAGACGGTATAAACTATACTAAATAAACTATTTGGCGATTTGGTAGCACTGGTACGTGATTATTAGCAATTTTTACCAGTTATAAGCAGTTTGTTGTTGATCGACAAAACTCAGATTCGACCTAATTTTGATATCTTTTGATGGATATTTTTCTCTTGTACCTACTATTCATGATGATGATTATTGAAGTTTTGATATAATTTGAACTACTCGAGTTGAATTTATAAATTATCACGGGATTTTGGGGCTATGACATGGGAGACAATCTCCCATACGGATTGCGTTCTTTGCTACTCAGGAAAATTCATCAGCATCTCAAAATTGTTGTACTAAACTTTTATGCTGAATGCGAATCTGCAACTCTCAAGTATTACAATTACGTATCTACATGCAACAGTTTATGGCGATTTTACCCATTTTTACCCATTTTTGGCCGCTGAATATTCTAATATTGATCCGCTTTCTTGGAAGTTTTTTTTTTTACTGAAGACCTTTTCCTTTCGAAATACGATTCCGTACAATTCTATATAACTTTTGATGATTTTATGCAATTAGATGTCTCGACAATTTTTACAGACTTTTAGTCAATTTTGGCCAACATAAAAACTCCGATTTGCCCTACTAACTGCGAATATTTTGGCGAAATTCCGATGTTTCTCTCTCTAAACCAAGGTCGTAATATTGTCTGGAATGAAATGTTAGTTAACATTTAAGGATGGATGCAGAATGTTCTGATACACAAAAATAACGCAACATTTTCCTATGAATTCATGTACCTAGGTAGTACAAAATTTGGGCCCATCTATCTATAGCGTATTATCTACGACAATTTGCTGTAAAGAAGTTTGATGCGGAGCGTGGTATACTCTCGTTAAATGTTAATTTAGATTCTGGGGTGTTTGCAGATGCTCATTAGATAGGTACTTACAACAAAACAGCATTACCTTAGGTTATCGAAAAACGGTATAAATCAAAACTGACAATAAGTGACAACTAAGTTTAAAAGATTCGCTCACTAAGCCACCACATTTGAGTGAAGCTTCCTCCTACCTTCACTTCAGCAGGTCTTTTTGATCAATTTCGATAGACAAAATCGGTCAAAGAGCGATTCGCACTCATGTTGCAAGCTATCTCTTCAAACACTCCTACGTTTGTGGGTAGCAAAAGAAACCACAAGTCTGTGCAAGGAGGAGATTGCTTTTGGCCTTTCAGTGATATTTCTACCACTGCACCTGTGCAGTACCACATTGTGTGTTTTGATGAATTTAATTATAAAAATCACAATTTTCGGTAGTGAGGAAGAAAAAATCTATTAACTTGAATAAGTAGGTACCGGCCAACCAAGTTTTGGCAGAATGATATCAGCTATCAGCCAGTTTACTCTAATAATAATCGCCAAATTGTATAAAACGTAAATAATAGCGTATCATGTTGTCATAAAATTATGAGCAAATTACGGAGCACTTCTGGAAAAAGGTTTTACTTTCCAATTATTGTTATGAGCATCTGGCGTCAGGCACTTCATCTACCATGAGAGGCCAATAAAAGTAAAAATCTTAATAAATACCACGGCGCGGGAGCATAAAATCTGCTACCCTTAGCCTTACATTTGAACGTAACTTTATTACGTTTTCCGGAGTGGGAAACGTAAAGACGTTGAATAATTTATTCCGGATTGTTTTTTGCCGTTTGAAAAAGGGGAAGCCAGGAAATATTTAATGTTCTTGGTTCAGAATTTAATATATCCGAACCGTTTATTACTTTTTCGCATCAGTGGAAAACCGGCCTCCCTCGAACTTCGCTCCTCGAAAACTCCATTCCTTTACCCTACTATTTGCGTTGAATCTGAAGTAGGTAACTTTTGGTAGATTAAACAAATTTTCGGAGAAAATCAAGCAATTTAAAAATAATAAAAAGTGAATGTTTTGTTTACATTTTGGGGTGGCATAATTCGCTAAAAATATTTATACTTAAACTGCTAAAATCACCAAAAAATTAGGTATATAACTTCACCAAAAGTGGTATAGAATAGTAAACTGAACAGAAAAAGACTATTTCAATGAGTTGGCCTCAATCCGGAATTTTCTCATATGTTCATGCTCCATGACTGGAACAGTAGGTTTTGCCGAAAACTGTGGGAAGGCACTGCAACGATAGACAGCAAAAACTTTCAGTCTCTTGGAGTAGCTACCCATAAGTACCTGTATTCGTAGTTATACGTATATATACGTGCATACATATATGTAACGGGGGTGGGGGCGTTGGATCGAACAAGAGAATCCCCGAAAGGGAGGCCGCGAGAATACTCTCATGGGTGGTGGAAGGAGGGGGGGGGGGGGGGGGTACCCCACTCAACGGGGTCCCGACCGACGTAACGACCAAGCATTACCATCCGTATCGTAATGTTCCTTCATATATCCGGACATCTCACGGGTAGGAAACGAGGATTCGTGGGGTAGATATGGAATAAAATTCTGCCTTTGGGATAGGTAGCACTTGCGGCCTTGCGGGGGAGGTGATTGAGGGTCTTCCTTTATCCCGATTGGAGGGTCGAGACCCGAAATCTATTGAATTTACCAATAAATATGGACGTATATTTCGCCTAAATGAAGATGGGTGAGTCGTGGGTTGAAAGTGGCGAGACGAAGCAGCAGGTACTCCCGAAACGAAATGCATTTCACAAACCTCAATCCAGAACACATTTTCTTTGCACGTCCACAGTGAACAGACAGGAGAGAACGGCTGCAATGATTGAGAACGCGCCAGAAAATCTGGTGAACACGATGTTACCAAAAGAGAAGAACTGGGTAGAAGCTACAGCTTGCATAGTAACTGCTGTCTGAACACCGAGATAGTGACAGGAGAGTAAAAACGCTGCAAATCCCTGCACAACGGTTTATTATTTTGTATAGAATACCCTTCCGTTACAGATCACAGCTCTATGTATAGATAACCCGTCTATATAATTTATGATATGTACTATTCTATACATATAATGTAGATCGCAGACCCTCCGTAGGTTAGTACCTAACCCCGTACACGTTACTAGGTACCTACCTAAATCACGAGTGAAATGTTGCTAAAATAATTCTGCCGATGACAAACAGTACCTAACAAAAAGAAACACACATAATGAAGTTCTGAAAAGAAATTGTTGATGAGGAGTGAAAAAAGTTGCGAAAGTACCTACCAACGAACTCCAGTGCCTTCTACGTAGATGGTATAATGAACCGTTGTGTAATAATTTACCGTTGAGTAATGATTTACCGTACTAATAATTTACCCATCAATAATACTTCAACGTTTGTTCAAGTTTCACTACCTACCAACAAACTCCAAAAGAGCCATCATTTTTCAAATGAAATAATATCACAGAACAACCAACTCGACTTCATACTCCGCCAATAGAATCAGGTGATCCCTAGCAATGATTTCATCTCCGCCAAATTTCCTATTGTGGGCGCGTCTCTGGTTACGAGATTTGGTTTGAATTGTATACAATTTCATTCACACTGGAGTCGAAAATGCCTGTCGGTGCAAACTTCGGGGCCTTACTGTGAACGAACGGCTGGACGTACGACGCTCCAGATGATCTTAAAAAACTCGCAAGTTCAAGAACTATTTAAACCCGTAAAAATATTCACGTAAAAAAATGGTATAGGCGTTTTGAAAATTTCAACCCCTATTTTGTACCCCTTACAGATGTCTCACAGTAACGTCGAGCTTCGAGGACCAACTAGACCCCGAACGGAACCTATAACCCGAATTTCATCAATTTTCTTTCATGGTAACTAAGAAAATTGGCCCGTACGGCGTACGGCGGACAGACAGAAATATTTTTATTGCAGTTTTGGATTCTACATACCTTGAAACGTAAACCATCAAATTTTGAGGGGGGGTAAGAATTGTTTTTTCATGCTCGATTCCAATGGTTCATTATTGAAAATAATAAACCAAAAGTTCCATTCATGCAGTATGACCATGTGAGCGAATCTCGAAGTAAAGTAAGGGGACAGTAAGTCGGCCTGAATGAATTTATATGAGTAGGAGAGACTGGTTTCTTACGATCGACCCCCTCCACTTCAATCATTGACTGTAGGGAGGGAGGGGAATTCGTGGGAGTAGTGTAGGGGGTATTGATGGCTCCAGCTCAGCTATCGCAGTTGAGTCCAATTCATTGTGCACGTGACCTCTACCTATTTAAGCTAGGTATTGAATTTTAGCAATTTTTCACCCACAAAGCTCAAAACCTCTTTTGACCCCCAAAAACTCAAATTTGACTTTTAATAATTTGTCATTACCAACATTTTGAACATCAGAAAAATTTTCGAAATCTTAAACTTTGAATCTCGTGGCAAATGCTTGATACCGTCCGGAATGGTCATACTCTGAAACGGAAAAGAATCTAACATATTTTTCACTTGACAGACGTTACAAACCCTTTGCAATAGGTAGCATATTTTGCTTAATTTACTATGAGGAGAAAAAATTGAATAATTCCTCATGGAAAAACGGAGTCAAAAGTGTCATGGATGAACATTAAGGCAAGTTGTGCCGTCCAATATTTTGGTTTATTATTTTCAATAATGAACCATTGGAATCGAGCATGAAAAAAAAAATTCTTACCCCCCCTCAAAATTTGATGGTTTACGTTTCAAGGTATGTAGAATCCAAAACTGCAATAAAAATATTTCTGTCTGTCCGCCGTACGCCGTACGGGCCACTTCGCTTAGTTACCATGAATAAAAATTGATGAAATTCGGGTTATAGGTTCCGTTCGGGGTCTAGTTGGTCCTCGAAGCTCGACGTTACTGTCAGTCATCTCTAAGGGGTTCAAAATAGGGGCTGAAATTTTCAGAACGCCTATACCTTTGTTTTACGTGAATTTTTTTACGGTTTTAAATAGTTCTCGAACTTGGGAGTTGTTTAAGACCACCCGCAGCATCGTACGTCCAGCCGTTCGTTCACAGTAAGGCCCCGAAGTTTTCACCGACAGGCATTTTCGACACCAGGGTGAATGAAATTGTATACACTCTCGTCACCAGGGACGCGCTCGATTCAATCAATCAATCAATTTATTCAATCAATCGAGCAATCAATCGATCAATTTTTTCAATTGCAATTGGAATTCACTTAGATTTTGAATTGCAATTTGCCACTGCTCACCAATCTACCTAACATCCCCATCTAAATTCCCGACACATTAATCATATAAACATAACTCCACATTCGCCAAAATTGGCAAAGTTTTTTCAATTGCAATAGGAATTCACTTAGAATTGTCAATATTGGTATAATGAATTGGACTTTAATTTGAATTGGAATTTTTTTCGAATTGCCTAATTATTGGCATTGTGCGCTCGTCACCAGGGAAGCGCTCGATTCCATCAATCAATCAATTTATTCAATCGATTTAGAATTGGAATTCATTAATTGAATTGGAATTCATTAATTGGATTGGAATTCATTAATTTGAATTCAAATTAATTTGAATTGGAATTCATTTCGAATTGTCTAATTGGTATGGTGCGCATTGGCATGGTCCGAAATGGTTCTGCAATTCTATTGGCCAACGCTGATACAGAGAGCTGTGATCTGTAACAGAAGGGTATTCTATACAAAATAATAAACCGTTCGGCGTCTAGTTGGTCCTCGAAGCTCGACGTTACTGTGAGTCATCTCTAAGGGGTTCAAAGCCTTTCAAAACGCCTGAAGGGTATTATTTTGTATAGAATACCCTTCTGTTACAGATCACAGCTCTATGTATAGATAACCCGTCTATATAATATGATATGTACTATTCTATTATATGCATATTATGTAGATCGCAGACACTCCGTAGGTTAGTACCTAACCCCGTACTCGTTACTAGGTACCTACCTAAATCACGAGTTAAATGTTGCTAAAATAATTCTGCCGATGACAAACAGTACCTAACAAAAAGAAACACACATAATGAAGTTCTGAAAAGAAATTGTTGATGAGGAGTGAAAAAAGTTGCAAAAGTACCTACCAACAAACTCCAGCCCCTTCTACGTAGATGGTATAATGAACCGTTGTGTAATAATTTACCGTTGAGTAATGATTTACCGTAGTAATAATTTACCCATCAATAATACTTCAACGTTTGTTCAAGTTTCACTACCTACCAACAAACTCCAATAGAGCCATCATTTTTCAAATTAAATAATATCACAGAACAACCAACTCGACTTCATACTCCGCCAATATAATCAGGTGATCCCTAGCAATGATTGGCCGTATTCACAAATTCCTATTGTGGGCGCGTCTCTGGTTACGAGATTTGGTTTGGATTGTATACAATTTCATTCACACTGGAGTCGAAAATGCCTGTCGGTGCAAACTTCGGGGCCTTACTGTGAACGAACGGCTGGACGTACGATGCTCCGGATGGTCTTAAAAATTTCGCAAGTTCAAGATCTATTTAAAACCGTAAAAATATTTACGTAAAAAAATGGTATAGGCGTTTTGAAAATTTCAACCCCTATTTTGAACCCCTTAGAGATGACTCACAGTAACGTCGAGCTTCGAGGACCAACTAGACGCCGAACGGAACCTATAACCCGAATTTCATCAATTTTTTTTCATGGTAACTAAGAAAAGTGGCCCGTACGGCGTACGGCGGACAGACAGAAATATTGGTTTATTATTTTCAATAATGAACCATTGGAATCGAGCATGAAAAAAAAAATTCTTACCCCCCCCTCAAAATTTGATGGTTTACGTTTCAAGGTATGTAGAATCCAAAACTGCAATAAAAATATTTCTGTCTGTCCGCCGTACGCCGTACGCCGTACACCGTACGCCGTACGGGCCACTTTTCTTAGTTACCATGAAAGAAAATGGATGAAATTCGGGTTATAGGTTCCGTTCGCTGTCTAGTTGGTCCTCGAAGCTCGACGTTACTGTGAGTCATCTCTAAGGGGTTCAAAATAGGGGTTGAAATTTTCAAAACGCCTATACCATTTTTTTACGTAAATATTTTTACGGTTTTAAATAGTTCTTGAACTTGCGAGTTTTTTAAGACCATCCGGAGCATCGTACGTCCAGCCGTTCGTTCACAGTAAGGCCCCGAAGTTTGCACCGACAGGCATTTTCGACTCCAGTGTGAATGAAATTGTATACAATTCAAACCAAATCTCGTAACCAGAGACGCGCCCACAATAGGAATTTGTGAATACTGCCAATCATTGGTAGGGATCACCTGATTATATTGTCGGAGTATGAAGTCGAGTTGGTTGTTTTGTGATATTATTTCATTTGAAAAATGATGGCTCTTTTGGAGTTGTTGGTAGGTAGTGAAACTTGAACAAACGTTGAAGTATTATTGATGGGTAAATTATTACTACGGTAAATCATTACTCAACGGTAAATTATTACACAACGGTTCATTATACCATCTACGTAGAAGGGGCTGGAGTTTGTTGGTAGGTACTTTCGCAACTTTTTTCACTCCTCATCAACAATTTCTTTTCAGAACTTCATTATGTGTGTTTCTTTTTGTTAGGTAGGTACTGTTTGTCATCGGCAGAATTATTTTAGCAACATTTAACTCGTGATTTAGGTAGGTACCTAGTAACGAGTACGGGGTTAGGTACTAACCTACGGAGGGTCTGCGATCTACATAATATGTATAGAATAGTACATATCATAGGTATATTATATAGACGGGTTATCTATACATAGAGCTGTGATCTGTAACGGAAGGGTATTCTATACAAAATAATAAACCGTTGTGCAGGGATTTGCAGCGTTTTTTTATTGCAGTTTTGGATTCTACATATCTTGAAACGTAAACCATCAAATTTTGAGGGGGGGTAAGAATTTTTTTTTCATGCTCGATTCCAATGGTTCATTATTGAAAATAATAAACCAAAATTGAATAATTCCTCATGGAAAAACGGAGTCAAAAGTGTCATGGATGAACATTAAGGCAAGTTGTGCCGTCCAATATTTTTCTGCTTGGAACACAGTGTAAAACCAATTTTGATGGCGGAGAAGAATTTTCAGACTCGCGTTTTCTAGTTTTCAGGATAAAAATCAAAGTCGAGTTAAGGCAAACCACCGTGAATAGGTAAACTGGCTAGTACCTCCATATATGGCATACTTTACCGACATAACTAGGTATGTACATACTTTATGTTCACGTGCTATTTCATGCGATATTTTTCCGGTTCACACAAACATTAAGCCCAAGAGTGTTACCTACAGCGTAACGTTCCACACAATATCAATATCAGTGGACTGAATTCCAAATCCTTTTAAAAAACGCTGCAAATCCCTGCACAGCGGTTTATTATTTTGTACGGAATACCCTCCTGTTACAGATCACAGGTCTCCGTATAGATAACCCTTCTATATAACATATGTACTATTCTACACGTATTATGTAGATCGCGGACCCTCCGTAGGTTAGTACCTAACCCCGTACTCGTTACTAGGTACCTACCTACTAGGTACCTAGAAAATGAACCGTTGTGTAATAATTTTTTCCCATCAACGGTTGTTCAAGTTGCAAAAGTATCTATCAACAAAATCAAGCCCCTTCTTGGTAGATGAGCCATGAGTAATAATTTATCCATCAATAATACTTCAACGTTTGTTCAAGTTTCAAAAGTACCTACCAAAAAATCCAATAGATCCATCATTTTTCAAATGAAATAATATCGCAGAACAAACAACTCGACTTCGTACAGCCATCCTTGATTATAATCAGATGCTCCCTAGTGATGATATCTGGGCCGGATTTATACCGTTTGATTCACGATCTTGTTGACGAAGCTTTTTAGTGCTCACGAACGGCTGGACGTACGATGCTCCGGGTGGTCTCAAAAAATTGTTTAGCTCAAGACAAATTTAATAACGTAAAAAAAACCATACCCTTATATCGGAAGTTTTCGAGCTACGGCGTTCTGAAAATTTCAACCCCTGTTTTGAACCCCTTAGAGATGACTGACAGTAACGTCGAGCTTCGAGGACCAACTAGACCCCGAACGGAACCTATAACCCGAATTTCATCAATTTTGTTTCATGATAACTAAGAAAAGTGGCCCGTACGGCGTAAGGCGTACGGCGGACAGACAGAAATATTTTTATTGCAGTTTTGGATTCTACATACTTTGAAACATAACCATCAAATTTTGAGGGGGGTAAGAATTTTTTTTTTCATGCTCGATTCCAATGGTTCATTATTGAAAATAATAAACCAAAAAACTACTTATAAGTAGTTGTTAACTGAAAATTTTCCATTCCTTGTTTTCCATTCTTTTCCTTTTTTGGTTTATTATTCTGTGAATAATACACCTATGTATTCGCTCAGCAAAAAATTTTTATAACACCCCCTCAAAATTTTTTCTTTTCCGTTTCAAGGTGCGTAGATTCAAAAAATGCAATGTCCGTCCGCCGCACGCCGTACGCCGTCCGCCGTACGCCGTCCGCCGTATCACGTGTACAGGCTTCATTTTTGGTCTAAAAAATTCGTTCTTTCGCATACATGCTCCATTTGGGCCCTAGTTGTGTCCCGAAACTTTTCAGCCCGATCGGAATATACCCAGGGGTGTTATGAGTGAAAATGTGTGTAAAAATAGGTACTTTTTTCCGTTTTAGCAACATGTTAGTAAAATGAGCTTTTGAGGTATCGTTTTTCATGTTTTTGGGGACGAGAAGACCGAATATGAAGTCGATTTTGACCAAAGACGCGGAAATTGAGGTTTTACCATTGGCTCAGCTCCCAAAATTGTTTTTTTTTAGTCAAAAACCTGGAAAACTGTCTGAAATCACCATCAATGTGTATACTAACATTAGAAAAAGTGTAAACAGCTGAATCAAGACCATTAAATCGCACTACCAATAATCAAATATGATCTGGGGGGGAAAAAAAGTGTAGGTACCTATTTCATGTTTTGGGGGCCAAAATGGTGGAAATCATCTGGAATAGCTAATTCAATCATTCCACATGAAAGAAACAATAAATTTAACTGCCAACAAGAATCTCTAGAACTCCAATAGAATAATAAACCCATGTGACAAGGACTTTGCAGCGTTTTTGGTGTATTATTCTGTGAATAATACACATGTATTCGCTCAGCAAAAATTTTTTATAACACCCCTCAGTGATTGAAATAGCTATTTCTGATGGTTTCCATCAATTTTGGCCCCCAAAACATGAAATAGGTGCGCTTTTTTTCAGATCATCTTTGATCATTGGTAGTGCCATTTAATGGTCTTGATTCACCTGTTTACACTTTTTCTAATGTTATTATACACATTGATGGTGATTTCAGACAGTTTTCCAGGTTTTTGACTCATAAAAAAACAATTTTGGGAGCTGAACCTTTGGTATAACCTCAATTTATTGCCACGTGTTTGGTCAAAATCGACTTCATATTCGGTCTTCTCGTCCTCAAAAACATGGAAAAAGATAGGTGCCTCAAAAGCTCATGTACTAACATGTTACTAAAATGCAAAAAGTACCTATTTTTACACACATTTTCACTCATAACACCCCTGGGTATATTCCGATCGGGCTGAAAAGTTTCGGGACACAACTAAGGCCCAAATGGAGCATGTGGTGCGAAAGAACGAATTTTTTAGACCGAAAATGAAGCCGGTACACGTGATACGGCGTACGGCGGACGGACATTGCATTTTTGGAATCTACGCACCTTGAAACGGAAAAGAAAAAATTTTGAGGGGGTGCTATAAAATTTTTTTGCTGAGCGAATACATAGGTGTATTATTCACAGAATAATAAACCAAAATGCAATGTCCGTACGCCGTATCACGTGTACCGGCTTCATTTTCGGTATAAAAAATTAGTTTTCGCACACATGCTCCATTTGGGCCCTAGTTGTGTCCCGAAACTCTTCAGCCCGATCGGAATATACCCAAGGGTGTTATGAGTGAAAAAATTTGTGTAAAAATAGGTACTTTTTGCGTTTTAGCAACATGTTAGTAACATGAGCTTTTAAGGTATCGTTTTCTATGTTTTTGGGAGGAGAAGACCGAACATGAATTCGGTTTTGACCAAAGAGTGGAAAATTGAGGTTCTACCAAATGTTCAGCTCCCAAAATTGATTTTTCGTGAGTCAAAAACCTGGGAAATCGTCTGAAATCACAATCAGTTTGTATAATAACACTAGAAAAAGTTTCAACACGTGGATCAAGATGATTAAATGGCACTACCAATGATCAAAGATCATTTGAAAAAAAATAATAATAAACCAAAAAGGAGCCTACCAAATTCGTGTTTTGGGGGCCAAAATTGGTGGAAACCATCAGAAATGGCTATTCGAATTATTTCACGTGAAAGAAACAATAAATGAACAGCCAACATTTCTGAAGGTTTGTCCAATAGAATAATAAACCCATGTGACAAGGACTTTGCAGCGTTTTTATCCTGCATACAAAGTTGTTAGAAAGGTACAAAGGGAGTACCAACAACCGCTCGTTTGCTGGTGAATTCGAATAGTTCATTACTTAGTGAAGAATAAACCAAGATCGCCTGTGGTCTTTATCCGAAATTAATACAGTTAAGAAACGGCTAAAAGGGCCCAGCTATTGACCAATAATGTTACCATCTTGAATGAAGCGCCCAGCTCACTGTTTTGTAGGTATAAAATGAGCCTTCTCGAGTATGAGGCAACGTTCTTGCGACCTAGCGGACATTGAGGGAACTAAACTGAACCTTATTGAGCGTCTACTTCCCAACGTCTCCCAAAAGGAACAATAAAAAAGACTCTTTTGCGATAAGCAATCTGCGCGAAGCACGTGACAAACAGCTACGCCACCTTCTCTTATCCTCTCCACACAATCAAGTTATTTATTTTCTTTTACTCTTCACTTAGGAACCTACTTCCCCATTCGGTCTAATTTATTTGTGAGCTTCTATGTTTCCTGTTTAGTTTTGGTTCGATTATGTATTCGAATTAAGTAAAGCTTATAATAATACAGCCTTTTGGGGTAAATAAAACTGTGCAATGATCACTATTTTCTGCATAATGTCCATAATATTATTCGACAGACCGGTCTTGAGCTAAAATATTGAAAGCCGGTGCGGTTTGGTAAGTAAAACGGTCCAGACTTCTATCGAAACCCGGCCATAAATTCTGCCTGCGCATCTGCAAGAATTCCTTTAAAAACCGCTGCCAATTATTACACAATGGTTTATTATTTTCCCGTACTGGAACTCCTTCTGCGTAGATCACTGTACGTGATGGGATCGCTTTTTGCGGTGGATACCTACCTACGCACGCACACACACACAGACACGACAAGACAAAAATCCCACGAGATCCGAAGTATAACCTCTCGAATATTTGGCAATAATTACAGTTATACGTACGTATATATGCATTTTTCCAGCGCCATTACGGCCCCACGACCTCCCACCTGGTCATATTGGCGTATTATCTATACATATAATAAAGCAGTCCATTTGACGCAGAATTTATCTGGGAAGGTTTATGAAAAATCCGCATTTGAATCTGTCCATCCGTTGAAACGCTATGAATGAAATACTACTAAAAAACGTGTTATAATCACTTCTATGAGGACGTTTATGCTTATAATAACTTTGAACGGTTGGACGTAAATCCGATTGTAATTAGATTCTGGATTCAGCTCGACGAGTACATTCAAGTGGTACTTCAATCAGGATGTTAGTGGGAGGGGGGTACAGGTTATGAGAGGGGGGGGGGGTCTACAGAAATTTCAAAACTACTTGACCAATTGGAGTGCAACTTTGGGAATTTGTTGTGTGAACATTGAGGAATGTTTCTAACCCTATTCACTAAAATAGACAGTGGAAAGAGATTATCTATTTTGAAAATCTCCCGCGAAAGATAGTCTCCCCTGGGAGACAGTCTCTTCTAATGTCTCCCCGGTTCGTCTATTTTACTGAATAGCTCCAGAGACTTTGAGAAAGAGATATGGATCCTAATACACGAAAATGCCATAGTATCCATGAAGTGCGAGATGTTTGTGCCCCCGGGAGCTCAATTCCTTAATAATAAACGAATTAGTAATACCTATTCAATGGGTACCTACCTACCTCAATCCATACTTGGATGTTTTTACTCATGAATCGGATAAAAGTTTAAATGAAATTGAAAAAAAGTCTCAATTATCAACAGAAAAAGTCGAATTAGGGGGCTTAATGCTTGATTATATCTACACCTAATGAACGGGGCCACTCTTAGGTAGGTAGGTACCTACCTCAACCCGTACTTGGACGTTTTTACTCATGAATCAATGATTATGTATATATTTTTAATTAAAATTGACTTACCTTTATGAAATGAAAGAATACACGATCAAAAGTACCGATGTGGTTGCGGATGAAGGAGGATATTACACGGATGAAGGAGGATATTACACGGATGAAGGATGATATTACAGGATCACTGTGAAACAAAGGAGAAACTCTCTCTTTCGAGGGAAGACACCTAATTAGGTGTCTCTCTGAAAGAGAATCGAGAATGCCAAGATGGCCGCCAACTCTCTCTTTGAAAAGTTACTGAATAACCCTGTCATGGATACTATAAAAATCTATTTGGCCCAAAGAGAGAGTCGGACCTGAAAGAGATGTCTCTTTGGCTTAGTGAATAGGCCCCCAGGTAGGGAGGGTTCATAGGATACGGGGGGGGGGGGGGGTTAAAGGCAGTTAGGGTTGGCATTGGGGAAGGTTTCTGATCAGTTGAGGAGGGGGGGATACAGGGGGTGTCTGTAGCTAGTTTTCAATAAAAACCTTTGGAATCGACCATGAAAAAATTAAAATTAAAATACCCCCCCCCCCCCCCCCCCCCTCAAAATTTGACGGTTTACGTTTCAAAGGACGTAGAATACGAATATCGAATAAAAATTTCCGTCCGTCCGCCGAACGCCGTCCGCGGCTTATTCCTTAGTTCCCATGAACTGAAAATTCACGAAATTTGATGTACGGGCCCCGTTTTGGTCCTAGTTCCTCGAATCTCGGCGTTACTGTTGCTCAACTCTAAGGGGTGAAATATAGGGGTTGAAATGTCCAGAGTATCCCTATCTGGGGAAATAGTCCAGTCAATCTAAGCTTTGGAGCGGAAAAAAATATGGGATTTTGTTTTTTTGCGGGAATATGTAGGGGAGGGTCCCCTGATCAAAGTCCAATAAAGTCCCGAGCCGACCCCCCCCCCCACGATGGAGTGGGGGGGGGGTTGAAGGTACCTTTTCGTGGTTTTTCGGTTGTACCTTGAAAACAGTGCGTCGTAGACGAAAACTTTGTAATATAAAATGAAAGCTTATTAAATTCTCTAAAACTTTTATCGTATACACTTTATTAAAATTCCGCACCGTTTCCGAGATATACGCTCCGGAAAAGTGACCTTTTTCAAAAAAAAATTTTTTACCTCACTTTTTTTCTCAAACTTTTCATCCTACCTTCTTACCTGTTCACTTTTAGCTAAAAGTATGAAAAGTTGTAGAGGATTCAATTTCCTTCAAGAATATATATAAATGCCTATTTATCTTTAACGGGTCGTCGGCTACGAATTTTTACAAAAATTTGGGGTTTTATAAGATAGACTACAAAAATGTTGTATCGAGTTTAATTGATAAAACCACTTGAATATTGAGAAATATGAATGAATTGAATATTAATTTGTTAATTAACATGAGAATGGTAGCATGATAGAATGGAGAATGATAACATTGGTCATTGTGGGTAACATTTTTATAAAAATGTTATGAATAAGCATGAGAAATACACATCATGGTGTTCTTATTATGTTTCTAAAATATATTTTAAATTTTTTCAATTTACAGTTTGTTGATGTTTATCAAATTAAAAATATTTCTAAATGTAAATCATCATTCCATTCGTTGTCCATCATTCGAAGTCGAGGTCGTCATCTTCGTATTCCTCGTCGTCAATCGTGGTGGTATTGGTGCAATCCCCCTGGCAGTTGCTGCAGACCTTTGAGCAAAATATCCCAGCCTTCCTGCAACCGCATCTTGATTCACACCCTCTCGTGCAGTGGCAGAATATGGAGTTGAGCACGTGATCTGGTGCCGGTGGGGCTGTGGTGGTCACAGGAGCTAGATCTCCTCCTTCCTCTCTCTTCCACCCCCATCTCTCTGGTGGGAGATAGTTTCCCAACCAAGTCTGCACTTGTAGATAAACCCGGAGGGAGTGCTGGTACGAAGCGTCCTTGGTAGGTGGGAGAGAGGGGAGGCTGGTTTTCTTCTTTGATGAATCTTTGACGAAGCACCGGTATCTATAGGTGTCCAGGTCGTTTTGACCAGGGGGGGCTTGATACAACTTCAAGAATGCCTGTTGCCCTGCCTCACCAACCTCTTCTGCTGTGGAGTGCGGATTGTAAAATGCATTCGCTACGTTACTCATTTCGGTGGGGAACTTTTTGAAACTGTTTATCATTGTAATCTTGCTCCTGGAGAAAATCGCGGAGGTGGTATCGCACCCCGAGAAGCCATGTATGAACAGAATGACCCTACTTAGTTCGCTCCAAGATTGTAGTTGGAGCTGCTGGCATGAAAACGTTTTGTTTTCTGTGTTCCCTTTCCCTGGCTTGAAGAAGAAAATACTGCTAGTAGGTGGTGCAAGCGCAAGGAGAATCACCAGCAGGTCTACGTCCTCTCCAACAACTACCACTGTGGGGTGCGCTGCAGACTTATCCAATCCACATCTCACAATGAGTCCATCTGCATCTCCAGGAGCGACAATAGCTTCTATCCCACTCTCAACGAAAGTTTGAACGAGTAGATCAATGAGCCTGGTCTTGTTTTTGCTGTTCGCCAAGAAGTGCTCTTGTTGAACTGCAGCTACCATGTTGTTGTCAAACAGTATGTCGACTGATGTTTTTAAGGCACTCCTACGCTTCTGTTCAGCTCTCTTGGTGGAGTTTGGGTCTTCATACCCATCAAAAATTACACTGCAGTGACCGAAATGATTTTTTAAGTATGTTAAATACTGCCCAGCAATCGAGGTAAAAGTGCTGCCAGTACGCCACTTAACTCTGTGAAGGAGGAAGCCACCATCAATCACTGCATATGAGGCTTTGACTCGAATATCTTCTTCTGCATAGACAGGGAATACTTTATATAATGATGACTTCTGGGTTTTTCTCATGCCTGCCTCATCAAAAAGGGACATGGGGAATGGAGATAGCTCGTATGAGAGCAAATCCGCTATGTCTTCGTCGGTCTTTTTGCTGATAACTGCTCTGTGAAAAATCATCAACGGATCTACCACAACTGTTTCATTATGTACCTTGATGGTGTTGCTCATTGTAGATAATGGTAGTACTGTGTTTTTTTTAGTCTGTTTCATGTCTACCAAGCTCCTTCCAATGAATGTCTCCATTGTACGCATCCCTATTTCTGCGGCTAGGTGGCAGTTTATGGCACTGGTAGCAACAAGTCCGGATGAAAGACTAACCAGTGAAGGGTTCTCGGGAAAGGGAGGATGCTCCAAAAACCACTGAACCAACTTCCCTCGGTCTTCAGCATCTTTCAATCTTCTTGACTGACGAAAGTCTACGTGTTGTTCTCCACTTTTGAAGTGAACTCCGCAAAACTCCTCAAGACCAGAACAAATAGCAGTAGCAGCTGGCGCACCTACTACCCATTTTGACATAACAGAGTCACTAATGCCTCTCCCTCTGGTGAGCCCTCCCGCACTCTTCATGGAACGCATGACAGTTTGTTCTATTGCCATGTCTGACCACACCCCAGCCCATGAAGTCCCACTCCTGTTAATGGTGAAATATCCGTTTTCCATAAACTGCTCAACTACATCAGGATGGCGATTTCTCAATGACAGCATGTATTGGACGTATATGTGGGTGCACTTCACTTGGCATAGTGGAAATGCCCAGAGGCGTGTAAATAAGGAATCATCTGTTGTGCACTAGCCAAATGAGCCAACCAATCACCAGTGCGTTGAGCACCAATGAAGTTTTTCATTAGTGTTACCATGGTCATGTATTGTACCCACAATGCAGCAGTTGGTCCATTATTTTTCAGTCGCAGTAGCTCATTCTTCAGTTTCTCTTGCAGATAAGCAACGGAGGTATTGCCTTCAATATTCTCAGGTGTGATGTGGTCCAAGGATTTCAGTAGGTTGACAATATCTCTCTTTGTCTGCGGAGAAATGGTGGTATCTTCCATAATGATGAATGCCAAAGAGGTCTGTACAAGTAGGTGGCCACGAACTGCTCTGCTGTAGGCCTTCCCACTCAACATTTTATCCACAGAATTGGGAGCAAATACACAACATAGAACATATTTTAATCCACTCCCTGCCATTGTGTGGCCTATGCAACCTAAGAAGGACATTAGCATGTGGAACCCTCCCAGAATCATTTCAACGTGGCTGAGAAGAGGATCATTTAAGCCACAAGCCGTGATTTCGCGAGCCTTTAAATAAAGAGGTTGATCCATGGTGACTAAGCACGTATTCAACCCATGTTCCATGGAATCTTTTGCTGCATATTGTAGGGCTGTGTAAAGTGTGTCATAGTAACATGGTGGAGAGTTGATGAATGGAAGAGGAATTACTGCAGTTTTGTCGGAATTAAAAGGTTTGCTCACCATTTGCATAAATCCCTTCCATTCGGGAATTGAAGGCACATCACAGAGCCCTTTGCCTGCCATCCATTTACCTGCAATCCATAAAACATCAGGTAGGCTAGGGACCAGTGCATCTCTGGAAATCGGGTTGATCTGGTATAAATCATGCAGAACAATATTCTGTAGAGCTTGTTTGTTCAAGGTGTCGAATGCCTGCAGCTGTAAAACTCCCAACTCGCCCACTTCTTCTGCTGGTGGAGCTGTCATAAGCCTCGGCATTGTGTCTGAAGCAGGAAGATCATTAGCAGGTGTCACACATTTGATGCCACCTAAACTATGAAATGTGTCCAATCCATCCAGAGTTGCTACAATAAAATCTGCATTGTCAAAAACATACTGACAGAATGTTTTTGGAGGTATAGATTTTGGAGGTTGGCACATGGCTGATAGTTCCAGTTGTTGTGCAGCTGTGTAAGATTCACTGAATCCCAAGCTGTTGAGCAAATCAATGAGGCTTCTGGACCCAAACTTGCGGTGGATGAAAAATGCTACACCAGTCAGGATTGTTGACAGAAACGAACGCGGGCGAATGAGGGATATGATGGAGTGAGAGATGGCAACCACTTTTTTTGTTTCTGCCTCTTTGTCCCTCCTCCTCTGTGGTACAACACTGTGTAGGAATGTCCTTAGTGATTCAGGGACTGGCTCCTCAACTTCCTTGAAAAAATCATCTGGTGATGAGTAATTTTGTATGTCATAAACTCTTGATTGAACATCACTCATTATGATTTTTGCAGCTGTTCGGACCACTCTAAGGCGCTCTTCCTGCTCATTAGCACCTCTATTAGATTTTTCATACCAAGCTTCAGTCAAAATTGCTTTTCCTGCATCTCTGAATGTGACAACTATTTTTTTCTTTTGAATTTTGGTCACAACTATTCTTTCAGCATACTTATCTTGGAGATGGGATATCACTGTTTTTGGGTCTGGCTTTGACCCAGTTATTTTGTCCATCAGCTGATCCAGAGAAAATTGGTCTCCATCCTGTTAATCTAGATACTGAAAAATCTCTTCCATTGCCACTTGAATTGACTCATCTTTTGGCCTTCCTTTTGGGTTGCCAGACTTACTGTCATGCAACATGAATTTTCGATGGCAGTCCTTATGATATATGGCATCTGCAGCATGCAGGTCTCCAGCGGTGCTGATGCGTAGCAAAACAGTGTCTCCCCAGTCATCATTTCGTTCACTAGCTCGTTTTCTAACTTTCTCATCAAAGTTACTAGTCCGCACATTGAACACCTGGCGACGTGATGAACCCATAATTTCTTCTCCACATAGGAAACATACTTTTTTTAAATCAAATACGTTCTGAGTCGACCGCAGGCATACTCCAGAAGTGGAAGGCTGTGATTTTTCAAGTACCTCTACAGTTCTTTTTATGTCAGAAGGTCTTGTGTATCGCTTCCTACACTCAGAGTGAACATAGCCTTCAGACTGCACTCTGAACTTGCCATCTTTCCCATCTCTTCTTGTAAGACTAGCACTTACCAAACTGCTCATTCCTTTGGCACTGATCCGGCTGATATCACTTCCTTGTGATGGTTTATCACATATTAAACAAACTTTCACATCTCCTTCCACATTTACTTCCATCTCTACACGAATTTTCAAACTATTTTAGGTTTTAAAAAGGACACACTTTGATTATTTCACGAAGGTGGATTCACTTGAACTGACCTCTGAGGGTCCTCGGTGAAGAAGGGAAAGATGGAGGGGGAATGATAACGGAAAGGGCAACGGTCGTATTATTGTCTTTGGGAAAATATACAGGTATATACAGGTGCCGGGTTCTAATGGAATGTGCACCTGGGTTGGAAGAGGTAGGTCTACCTACTTCTAGTAGGTCTACTTCTACCTCTTCCAACCCAGGTGCACATTCCATTAGAACCCGGCACGTGCGACTTCGCAAAAGGTAAGGATTAAAGGGAACGCTCGAATATTCACTAATATAAGTTGCAGCAAGAGTCGTGTTGAAATATTTCCTGTTCATATTTTTTAATATTCAAGTGGTTTTATCAATAAAACTCAATACAACATTTCTGCAGTCTACCTTATAAAACGCCCAATACTTTCAAAACTTCGTAACCGACGACCCGTTAAAGATAAATAGGCATTTATATATATATTCTTGAAGGAAATTTAATCCTCTACAATTTTTATATTCATACTTTTAGCTAAAAGTGAACAGGTAAGAAGGTAGGATGAAAAGTTTGAGAAAAAAAGTGAGGTAAAAAATTTTTTTTTTGAAAAAGGTCACTTTTCCGGAGCGTATATCTCGGAAACGGTGCGGAATTTTAATAAAGTGTATACGATGAAAGTTTTAGAGAATTTAATAAGCTTTCATTTTATATTACAAAGTTTTCGTCTACGACGCACTGTTTTCAAGGTACAACCGAAAAACCACGAAAAGGTACCTTCAAACCCCCCCCCCCCCACTCCATCGTGGGGGGGGGGGGGGTCGGCTCGGGACTTTATTGGACTTTGATCAGGGGACCCTCCCCTACATATTCCCGCAAAAAAACAAAATCCCATATTTTTTTCTTTTATTTGGGATTTTTCGGCTTAGATTGACTGGACTAAAACTGTATTTCGAGGTGTGATCTTCTTACATTTTTATATAGTTTGATTTTTTCTGCATTTTTGGGACCACCCGGAGCATTTTACGATGTTGCCGAAAATTTGCTGTACAATTTGCCGTAAAGAGCAGGGTGAATGCAGGCATCAAGCTGTGGTGAGAGCGCACAATGGTCTTCTGTTAGCTGGACGGTATAGCTCAGTGGCTAACGAGCTGATACGTTAAAGCTCCCTAGATCGAAACCCTACCGGGACTGAAACACAAATAATGAAGATGTGAAGTGAAGTGAAAAAACTTCACATCAATAATTTCCCTTCAGAACTTCATTATTTGTGTTTCTTTTTGCCATTTTAGCTACTGTTTGTCATCGACAGAATTATTTTACCTACATTTAATAGTTGATTTAGGTAGGCACCTAGTAACGAGTTTGGGGTTAGGTAGTAGGTAAGCTACGAAGGGTCTGTGGTAGTGTGGTCTACATAATATTTATAGAATAGTACATATATATTATGTAGAAAGATTATCTACATACAAAGCTGTGATCTGTAACAGAAGGGTGTTCTGTACAAAATAATAAACTGTTGTGTAGGGATTTGCAGCGTTTTTTATATTCTGATGGTCGCTGAAACTGTAGGATCATCGACATATTCCCGAATTTTCACCTAATTTGAATGATTCATTTTATTTGGCCGGGAACAGCAAACACGATTTCATAAAGCCATGCATGATTATAATCAGCTGTTCGCCAGTGCAATGATAGATGACCGGTCGTATGATTCACACTCATGTTGACGAAGCTTTTCGGATCGAACTTCAGGGCCTTACTTTGAACGAACGGCTCTGGACGTACAATGTTCCGGGTGGTCTCGAAGTATCCTCGAGTTCGGAATCAGTTTAATAACGGCATAAAAACCATCATACCCTTCTACGTAACGCACGTTTTCGAGCTACGGCTACGGCGTCCTGAAATTTGCAACCCCCCATTTTTCACCCCAGAGATGACCGCCGTACCAACTAGACATCAAATGGGACCCATAAACCAAATTTCATTAATTTCGGTTCATGGTAACTTTAAAAAAAGTACGGCGTACGGACAGAATTTTTTTAAATTCCATTTTCGGATTCTACATAACTTGAAACACAAACCATCACATTTGGCGCGGGGTTTTCCGAAGTTTTATTATTTAAATTGAAAGATGGGTTCACGAATTTGTCAATTAACCAACCAAGTTCCAAGACATTTAAAGGTAGATTTAGTTCTAAGTCTAAGGATAGTGCTTGGTTCTGAACGCTGTAAATTCTTTCATAACGGTTCATTATGTTGTGTATAGATAACCAGATTCGAGTTTCCTTGAACACTTTTGATGAAACTGGTTGAGGTTCTCGAGAGTTGGTCTACAACTCACAACACTGCTCCCACAATGCTCTCTAGGCCGACGGCGACGTTTCGACGAATTTATTCGTATTTTTCAAGGCTGTACAGAAGAAGGAACAATATAAATCTAGATTTAAACTACAATGATTGGATAGAAGGTATTATACCTAAATCTATATTGTAACTTCTTCTCTACAGCCTTGAAAAAGATGTAGGTATAGTAGATGGTTCAACCATAATGTCTGGACAGGTATTAATGTTTTATACTCACTACCCAGTGATGGGTTCATGAAGTTCCGGGTTATTTATGGATTACATACCTGCAGTTAGTAGGTTGCGTAAAATTAATCTATCGTACTTGTGTGAAACTATACCCCTGTTTGTGAGGAGTGTACATATTTATGAGCGACAGTTACGAACTAAACGGTACATAGTAACAACTAAAACTTGGGTATATCTAGTAAGTACTAAAACCATGTGAAAAACAAAGTTTGTTTACAAACTAAGTACCTACCTGCAGTGGAAAAACAGACACTCCACCTTGGTTGAAGCTTATTATGTTGAGCGCGTCTGAAGTTGTCCGCTTCAACACCGCCCGATCGTAGTTATCTACTTCGCACTCTTTTTCCGATTGAATGCGAACCGCATGTTTTTCGTGGCACATTAGGCTATGCATGAAATAATAGGTTTACCACGCCCGACTAGTGGAAGAGGAAATCAAACTGAAATAAACAACACAGGTCGTCGGTTGATTCGAACAAACAAAACCAATAGACAGGGAATGGCGGTAGTTACATGGAAGACCGATCGAAATCGAATCACCTCTATCGATTAATCAGAAATGGAGTTCATTCGAATATTGATGCTCTCCGGTAGACCACAAAAATTTATAGCCGACCCTGCGTACTAAACTAATTAAACAATACTAATCTAAAACTAATTAAAACTTAACCAATTAAACCCTTCAACCTTGGCTATGCTGCCGCCAACTAATCGATTGTTCTAATCGATAAATAAATACTTCTCAATGAGTGATATCTATCCAAGAAGAATAGAATACCTTCTCAGTAGGTACCTCAATGGCGTTACCTTTTCCTGATTGCCAGTGCTTCCAAACTTCTCTTTTTGAAGGAAATTGATGTTCCTAATATAAAGGATAGAGAAAATGAGATGTTGAGGAGAAAACAGATGAAGTGAAAAAGTACCTACCAGACAGATACCTACCATTTTTTTTTTAAATCTCAAGAAATTAATTTTTTTAGGCTAACCACGCATTTCATTAGTCAACTCATTTTCTCTACTCTTCTTACCTTCAATTTTTATTTATGGCTCACTGCGTTTTAATATGGTAAGGTCTAACTGACGCTGGTTTCTATGGTATATTTTCTGCAATATTCGTAACAAGTATTTAGGTACTAGAAGTTGATAGGTACCTGTATAATGTGTGAACAGCATGGATTCCCCATTGACACTAATTCATCTAACTCAACGCATTCTGCACTTTCTGCAATAAAATAGGTCTAAATCCTTCTAGGTACCCATGCACTTGATTTGTTATACCCTGATGTATATATATACGAGTCAACTTTTATTTAATTTATAATGTACCTACAACAGAGAAACAGGAACTGGAAGTTAATTCGAACTAGAGAATATAGTTGGTTCAAACTAGAGAACACGCTCTAGTTTGGACTATACTTTGCCTATCCCTATTATTCTATTCTATGATTATTATTATTATATTCTTTTCATCCGTGTGAGTATCAGATCATAAATTTCATACGCGCGGAAGCAACAATCCCTCTAACGATCTTTTAGGTGGGTCAAGTAGGTACGGTAGGTAGGTCTAGGTAGGTACCTACCTTCTTTACCTTTCCATCAGCATCTATGTTAATTCATGAAATCAAAATCGTTGACACCGAAAGTGTGAAGAAAAGGAAATTCTGGATTATATTGTGGGTACTCGTACGACGCCAACTGGAAGCTGCTGACTTGAGTCACCATGAGTTTGTTGTC